>CM016626.1:77360160-77841539 GCA_005393395.2 Gossypium australe | reverse complement strand
GAGGAATTAGTGGAAAAGTGGTTATGGTGTTTGAACTTATAGCTTGAGGTTAGAGGTTCGAGTAGTATGTTTAGTTTTTTTTGAAAGTTTATTTTTGTGTTTTAGCATTAATGGCCGGTCAACCTATGTTTATGATAGGTTGGACTTCCATCTTTTGGTAAGTTGAAAATTTGTTATGGAAAGCTTGAAGTTAGGAATAAGAATCTTGAGTTTATGGTATAATGGGGGGACAAAGGCATGAAAGGTGGAGGAAGTTTGGAAAGAAATCCTATGCCTTAGTGCATGTATGTGGACGGCATGTAAGGCTAGGGGGAGTGGCCGAATTTTTGGTAGGTAGCTTGGGGGGGATGTTAGCCAATCTTTTGTTTTGTACATCTTTTTGGTATTTGTTTTTCTCTCCAAAAACTATCATCTTTGGCCGAATGTCTAGGGTACTTTTGGTGCAAAATTTCTTTTGGTGACAACTTTATTGTTTGAAACAAAATACCACTTTCTTTCTCTCATTTGTCCTTTTGAACCAAACTACATTTTTGTATCTTGTGCATTTTCTTCTTTGGTAAAGTTGTGTTGACCGAATACCATTTCTTCCATCTCTCTTTTTCTTCCTTTGATCAATTCTTTTTCATTCTCTTTTCAACCTTTATCAAAACCAAAAACCATTCTTTCTTTCTCTAAACTTTGGCCGAATCTTCTACACCATCATCTTTCATCTACTTCTTTCTTTTCTTCTCAAAACCGAATCCCCTATTTCTCCTTTCTTCCCAATAATTTCTTTATTGGCCGAATATACTCCTTTGGGTGTGCCGAAACTCTCTTCTTCCATTTAGAAGTATCTTGGCCGAATATTGAAGGTGGTAAGGATTTATTTTAAAGGATTATTCTTTTGATTATTCAAAAGCCGAAGGCTATTATTAATGGTTGCCGATTGTAAGGAAGTGAAGCAAATTCGCGTACCGGTTACTGTAGTTAGTACTCGAAGGCGATTAGGTGAGGTTTCGGGTTCATGTGATAACCCCGTAGAATTATGTGGTTTGGCCGAATAGTCCATGTCCCTAACTCTTGTGTTTGGCCGAATATAGGAGCAAGAAAGCTAAGGTGACCGAGTGACTTTTCGGAATTTAGGACTATCGTTGGTGACAGGTGTGTACATACACACCTTATAACTATTTAATGTGCTAAGTGTTATATGTATGCTTAATCGGATTGTGTAGATTCGGATGTAATACCATCATGGTATAAACAAGGATTCGGGTAAGTCTTTGTTGTTAAGAGCTTTCTTATGATGCTTTTGGGAAGCATGGCATATTTGGTATATGCAGATTATAATATATAGCTCATGATATATATGTTGGATGTTGTTAAATAAATCTATTGGCATGAAATTTGTCACCAGAGGTTTGGTACCTCCAGGTTTGGCACCTCATAGCGTCTCGTCCCTGTGGCTTAGCACCACCGTGGGTTGGCCCCACTTTGAGATACGGGATTGACGCCAGTGATTTGGTATCACACGATGGGTTGGCCCCATCATTCGATTTGTGTCTTCGGACACAGAGATTTGGTATCTCCAGTGATTTGGTATCACATCTGTGACTTTGAGTCACCAGTGGTTTGGCACCACCAGTGGTTTGGTACCACACGGGTAGAGAAAGGCGTTGGATGGCTAGGTTGGGTGCATATTAAACTTGTGCATGTTAATTGGTTATGACTTGTGTATGTGTTTGCACTAACTGGGGAAGGGTTACACATTGGCCTTGGTGACTCACCTTCTCCTTTAATTTTTCAGGTGACTCGTAGATCGTGGAAAAGGAGCCGGAAGAACTCGAGGTGGCCATGCAGTGAACATTTGGATTAAATGATTTATGAACTACTTTTATTTTATTGTTGGTTTATTTTGCTTAAATTGTAATAAGGCCTCCTAGGATTATATTTTGGTTTTTTTTTTTGTTTTGGATAATTTGTTTAACAACTTAATGACTTGAAAATGGATACACATGTTTTCTCAAAATCAAACGCGAAATGTTTAATGTACCAGCGGGTACATCTGAAATCGGTAACAACATGACTTTATGTATTTTTAATCAACACTAAGTTTTTGTTTTTTCTTCATTACCAAAAATGTTTTCAACAAAAATTTTAAATCTGCTTAAAGGGATTTTACAAAAATAACTTTTCTCCGTGACATACCAAATTCGGTCGTAATGTTTGGGCCGGGTTTAGGGTGTTACATGTGGGGATTAAGTAAACCCACCCCGCCATCACACCAAAACGCAGGCAGATTGCCATTTATAATATTTTATTGTGATCAAACCACTGATATCATGTGTAAAACATTATAATAAATGTTTATTGTGGCAATGCCACCAGGCTACACGTCTCTTCGACATTTTTCCCAACCCATGCAATATATGAAAATGCAACATACATAATAAGATGTTCGCATATAAATAACAACCCTTTATCAAGAATTTATTACAGTGATTAGGCCCATTTAAGAAATAATAATCGACTCGTTAGGGCATTCTAACATAACGGCCCATTAGGGCATTTCCGTAATTCGGCCCGTAGGGACATTTTCGTAATTCGACCCATAAGGGCATTTTCGTAATTTGGTCCATAAGGGCATTTTTCTAATTTTAACAATCTTAATGCTGATTTTGTCAAATCTTTCAAAATAGTATACTTTAAGCATATTACTCTTTTTATGCCAATTTTACGATTTTAGCCGTATAATGATAACAATCTACTATTCGACATGTTACCGAAACATAATTCTACGGATTTACGGTGTGAGATTACACACCTGATTACGGTAAGAATTAAACCATCTTGATCGTCGGCACCTATGACAACATAACACTCAATTAATCTAACAGGCGAGATTTTTATTAATCCAAAACTATACCAAGCGATCTATAATACTTACTCTCAAAATCGTGAACGACCACGATTTGTCGATTCTCTCCGGATGATGGTCCACAACCCTGTGGAAAATCCCGAACCGTCGATACTGCTCTTCGTTTGAATTTAGGAGTGGGAATCGCAAATTCGCTCCTTTTGTGTTCTCCACTCGCTTTTTCTTTCAAGTCGGTACCCCTAGCCTCCATCGGATAAAATCTTAGTCAAAACGATATTACGATATATATATATCGATTGTCTAAGGAAAAGGGCTCGGCTTACCACTATTTCTGTAGAATCAACAAGTAGATAGATTGAGCGATTTAGTCCCTAAAAATAAACGATTAGGAACAACCACTATCCCGCTTAGCAAAATAACCGATCAACGAAAACAAGATCCAAAAAGAACCATGATGAATCCCTTACCTTAATGATTATAAAACCAATTCCCAACGATTGTACAATGGCTACGGATGAGTCAAAGATTCGGCCTTCCACTATGACTCTACATTAGAAGATGATCACATTGTAAAGAATTATGAAAGGAAGATATTTCGGTTGGAACCAAGTGAATATCTGAATGTTGATAAACACACATTCGGCTAGGAAAAAGAAAATAAATTGATAGAATAGAACCACTTACCGATTGATCAAAGGAATGAGTGTCAACACGAATGAGAAAGAAATAATAAAGAAGAGGTTAAGGGTTCTAAAGTTCGGTTATGGAGGAAAAATGAGCAAGAATATTCGGCCAAACAAGGTTGTGTCAATAGAGAGAAAAAGATAAAGTTGAAGAAAATGGTAAAAGAAAAAAAGAGATGGAGGATAGTACTAGATGATTTCGGTTATCAAAGAGAAGATGAGCATAAAGGTGTGTTTCGGGTTATCAAGGAGAAATGACCAAAATGCATTGAAGATTTCGGCTCAAACAAAGTAGAAAAAAATGAACAAAAGGTATAAGAGGTTTCAACCAAGCAAAGTGAAAAGAATTTGGGAAAAAGAGACACAAAATGTTCAAAGAGAAAATAATACCTCTCATGCACCAAAACTATCAAAATGCTCTTAGCAAAATTCGGCTACCCCCAAGACCCCTCCCAAACTGTGTATTGTTTTGCCAAAAGGATAAGTGTTGACCATAAACACTTTCCAAAACATCACCCATGAAAAAGGCCAACATGCTTCCCTCCCTTGCCTTTTTTTTTATTCTTTCCTTCATTCCCTTATCCTCCTCCTTACCATATTTCCTTAGCCACCATACCAAAATTAAAAAGTCCTCCTAGCCTTAAATACCACCATGGCCGACACTTAGGGAAGGAATACAAAAAAATAGTCAATATTTGCACCAAGTGGGATTCGAACCTCTTCCCCTAAAGCCCTTCAAGTGACGCTACATCCTCTTTACCATATGCTCATTTTTGCTAGCAATTTACTCACTATTTCCATAAGCCTTGATGTCACTTACTATCTCTCCTTAATAGGCTTTAAACACCAAATTTTTACTAAGGCCCAATTCAACCCCAAGCCTTCTTAGGAACTTAAAATATACACGACTGATAATTTAACTAGCCTCATGCAAGATATAATGTAACACATAAAATTCTAAATTTAGGATGTTACATTCTTTTGGTTGAATTCTCAATGTATGATTACCTATGGATTATTTCAAAACATTATTGATAACAGTTATAAGTTGAGAAGAATGCATTTTAATTGTGAGTTGAGGATTTTGCTTGAGGACAAGCAAATGCTTAAGTGTGGGGGTATTTGATAAACCGTAATATATACATATTTTAATCCCACATTTGGCATACTTTTGGATGATTTATCCCTTGAATTGTGGAATTTGATGCTCCTAATCCTTTAATTTCATGATTTATACTTAGAAGAGTATAGGAGGATGAAAAGAATGAGAAACGGGCCAAAAATGGAGAAAATGGGCCAAAGTAAGAAATCAACAAGGCTTGGAGTTCACCATACGACATGCCATTTAGCAGACTTGAACACGACCCTGGGCTCGATTCACACAGGCGTACCACACGGGCGTGTCCTTGCCGTGACCCGTTTTAATTCCACTCAAAATATGATACTTGTGGGCCAAGTAATGCATCCTGAAAGCCTATATAAACACCCTAGAGGGCAACCTAAAAGGGGAATTCGACAGAAGGCCTCTGTCAGGGCTTTTGACGGAGAGCAAAGCCAAAAAATGGGCTGAATATAGGGAATTACTTGAAGAAAGCCAGTTGATCCATCTCAAAAGCCGGAATCACGCTCAAGACTAAGGATTTTCCCTTCAAATTCCTTCAGGGGGTTTTAGGGTTTTTCTTTATGTTTTGTTACTTAATTTCTTCTGAGATGTATTCTTTTATAAACATGAACTAAACCCCTCAGATACCTGAGGGGGATGAAACCTAAGACGGATCTTGTTATTGTTTTCTAAACTGTATGATAAATACTTGATTTGTTCTTAATTATGTGTTCTTAGTTCTTGCTTTAATATTTCAGGATATTGATTCAAGTATTGATGTGCTTATTTAGAGGAGCAAAAGTCCCTGTTTAAGAGAAGATCTAGCATTAATCAGAATTGATCGCACTCCTAGAGATAGGATGACGAAAATCTATCGGATTAGGGTCAAACCTAATATGGGAGTCCATAAATCGAGTTAATGCAACACTAGGGGTTTTAATTAGAAAGAGATTTCAATTAATCAACCTAGGGTTATACGTTAGTAGCCTCGAAAGAGGTATTAATATAAATTAGGGAATCCTACGGATCAAGTCAAGTGAATTGGACCTACTGGGCCTTGGCCATGGGAACTAAGCTATACTACTGTTCTATAGGTGCGCTTGCCTCAATCGTAGTGATAGTTAGTTTGTAGGCTCGATCATTCATTATATAAATATTAAAACTCTCAGACACGATCACGATAATTTTGTAAACCAAGGGTATTTCAGTAATTTTGCAAACTTGGGGTATTTCAGTAATTTTATAAACCAAGGGTATTTCAATAATTTTACAAACCGAGGGTATTTCAGTAATTTCACAGATCGGGGGTATTTCAGTAATTTTGCAAACTAGGGCTATTTCAACAATTTTGTCAACCCCTCAGAAGATCTACAGTCGCCTCGAGCGACTCAAGTATTCTAAACATAGATAATGATGAAAATGGGCCTAAGGCCCATTCTCGGCCCAAGTGGGCCCACACGCTCGTGTGGCCCATTTAGCCCAAATCTAGCCACAGATATGAGATTCACATAGACCAGCCCAATATCTACTACACAATCATATAATTTATTCATATGGGCCCACTTGGCCCAAGGCAGCCTAAACCCATGAGAACATTCATGAGGGCCTCAACTATCGTGTCGAAGCTCCCACACGTGCGCTCGCACGCTCGTGTGGCTACCATCGCCGCGTGACAGGCATTTTGGCATTTGCCGCTCTACAGCTAGAGTAGTGTGAAATACACACCTGATAGGGATTTGGAGTTAATCCGCGCTCCGAACACTTCCTATGCCCAAATGCCAACCAAGGTATGCTTACTCTCCTCATAGATCGCTCTATTTAAAGCCAGCTTCTCGCCTACTCTCATGCTAGCTTCCCGATGTGGGATCCCTCCATCAATCCTCCAAAACGTCCCAAATTAGCAAATTAGTCACATTTCACATGCAAGGGGTTTCAAACTCAGGCTCCCCTATAACTTAATCCACGCCGCTAGCCACCTTACCAACTAGCTCCTTGTGACTTAAAACATGCGCAAATATTTATAAAGCCTATGTGCCAGTGTCCAAATTCTTTTAAGAGCAAAATTTAAAAATTCTACAAGGGCCAAGACTTGAACCCAGGCTCCCTTACAACCTTAATGACACCACAACCACTAGGCCACATGCTTCCTTGCGTCATGATTTCCCCAACAATATTCTTAAAGCCTACTCACTTACATCCAGGGTTTTATTCACCTAGACCAAAATTTTTCCTAAAGCCCAGGTTTGAACCCAAGACCTCATGGAAGTCCCCTAACCTTCCAAAACCACTCACCTAATAGGTCCAACTTGCATTAGTACCGTACTCTTATTCTCAAAAATTTTAAACGCTCCCATGCCCAAGGCCCAATAAGCCCAATTCTATTGGGCCCAAATTCAGGTTTTTACATTATGTGACTAACTTGTTTGATTTAGTGTATATGTTTAGGTAAACTACCTATAATGGATGAAATGTATGTTTATGTATGCTAGATTGAATAAATATAATGGGTAAGTTTATTTTCCGTTATACGAACTTACTAAACATGAAAATGCTTACACCGTTTAATTTTCCCTTATTTTATAGTGCTCGTAAGCTCTCGAAGGTTGGAGGATCGGTCCGAGCATAATCACACTATCCATTATCTCCTTTTTGGTATACTTAGAAATCTCATTTTGGTATAATGGCATGTATAGACTTATTTGGCCAAATGATGACTTGTAAGTGATGTTTTGTAATCTAGCCATTGGAATGGCTAGTAATGATTTAATTTGGTATGTTATAAGTTATCTCATGTTCAATGCTTATGTGTTAAATGTGGATAATTAGAGTATGCTAATCTTGAATATGCACTAAAAGTATGATTATAAACATGAATTGCCTGTGATATTATGCCATGATAGATGTTAGTTTTTGTTTGGTTTTAATGCTTGAATTTGCTGGTATATATATGCATGTATTGGTGTAGGTTGTTGGCAAAATTTAGGTGAGAAAAAGAAGTTAAGAAATGACTTCATTTTGTCCACATGGGTAGACATACGGGCATGTCTCTAGGTTGTGTGTCGAGCACGTTGGCGTGTAGCCAAGCTGTGTGTCCCCTGTACCTCAAATTCAAGAAACTAGAATGCTTAGATTTGAGCACATGGCAGAGACACGAGCTTGTGTCTCAGTCGTGTGGGAGACACTGCCTAGAACACGGGCGTGTGTCTTGGCCGTGTGAAACCTGCACCTAATTTGAAATAAGTTAATTATCCACACGGCCTAGCACAGTGGCATGACCATGTGGAGCAAGTCAAAGAGCACCCTAAATCAGACACGGCCTATAGCACGGGCGTGTCCCAGGGTCACACAGGCGTGTGACCCGTGTACCTTAGAAAAATTTTGTGATTTTGCGAAAAATTCTTAGAGGTTCCGATTAAGTCCCTATTCGATTCTAATACTCGTTTTGGGCCTCAAGGTCCCAATCAAGGGACAATAAGAAAAATTTGGAATATTAATAGTAAGTTTAATACAAATTGCATGCGAATGTTTTGTGAACCCCGGTAGTACTCTGTAACCCTATTTCGGTGATAGATACGGGTTAGGGGTGTTACACATCTTAGTAGCAATAAAATGTATAGCGATTTGAAACAGATGTATTGGTGGCCAAGTATGAAACGGAAGATTTCAATATAACACCCGACCCGGCCTAGACGTTACGACTGGATACAGCATGTCATCTAAAAAGGTTGTTTAAAAACTGCGTGTTCGTTAAAAACCTCGTATTCTTCTTTTGAAAATTTCGAACCATGTTGTTTGCGAAATTCAGATTTGTTTAAGTGGTTTTCTTGTCAAAACTTGGTTATTATTATTTTTGAAAACTTTGTCTATAGGGAAATCAAATTCAATGAGTTGCGGAAACGTGATATTTGGAAAACAATTATTTATCATTTTAGGAAAACCCAGAGTTTAATCATTTCTAGTTTAAGCATACTGAAATGAAAGTTTAAAAGAAAAATAAAATTCCAAAGGCCTTATTACAAAATATTAACCCAAAATAAATAATCTTAAAATAAAGCTAAACTGGAATTTACTAAAGTTTGTGAGAAGTACTCCGATGTATGGCCACCACAGAGTCCTCTGCAGCTCCAAATCCTCTAACGCTGGGGATCACCTGCACGGTTAAAGCAGAGGGGTGAGTTACGAGAACTCAGTGTGTAATCCCCTAATCGGTCATTAACTAGGCCCGAGCCTATACAGAAGCAGACTGGGCTGAGGCCCTATTCAGTGACAATCTAGGCCTTAGCCCCATAAACATGATAATGCAAACAGAGAATGCAGCCTAACCCAATCCAACCCTACCCACCACCCGTACCAGCCCTACACACCTGTGGGGACCAAGTCAACACACTCAGCCTTACACACCAATACGGCAGACAAGCTGCAAATCACAGAATTTGTGGCGGTGCTACCAGAATAACAGAATATACGTGGCATGACCATTATACAGAATGTGGTAGAGCCACCAGAATACACTTCCTCCGATCATCAAACCCAACCCATGCAACATAATATAAATGCAATGCATCATACATACAAAAGTGCAAATAAAGCATATACATGATATGTGACACCCCTAACCCATATCCATCGCCGGATTAGGGTTACAGGCATCACTAAACCCAAATACTAAGTCAATGCACTCCATCCGAACTCTCTCTTGATAAATTCATACCATTTCGTACAAACACAAACACAGATGTATATCTCATCCAATCTCAATACATCCACGAGCATATTACGATTCACATGGTCATTTAAAAAGCAATGGCCAAATAGGTATATATAATACTTAAACATTCATTACATTCCTACTATCAATGTTACATTCAAGCATACATTGTTATTGAACATATGTTACACTTTTTGTCATGCAAACTTCCCATTTCAATATTACAAATGAAGATAACATTTACTATCTACTTATCACACATTGGAATATACCATAACTACGAATTTCGAATCAAAACATTATCTATTAGTAAATATTATATTCGGCAGTGATCATTTCAAATGCATAAACATATAGTCATAGGCACATCTTAGCTAGATATTACATTCATGAATTAACCATTTATTTCTCATGACCGGACACATATATAAACATCCAAAGAAAATTTAAAGTTTCCCAACTAAATAAATTTAATGGCCGAATGTTTACTGTTAATAGTTTGCATTAAGTCACCAATGAATCAATTTCACTCATAGCTTAATATGAGATAATTTCTAAACTAAACTTATAAGCCATTCAATAAATATTCATTTGTATTATAAGAAATACATGCCATACATGATTTCACGAATATGCACCTATCAAAATGAACTTATAACATAGTTGAATATACACACATAAGCAACATCTCAAGCATAGTTAAGTAACTCAAACTAATAAGAAAGAAAGCCATATTCGCATGGCTATATATATACTATATACAAATTATCATAAAGGAGTAATTTAGCCTATACATGCCATAGACCTTAGGTTCAAATACAAAAGGGTACCAAAATTTGATGATAATGTGATTGACTTCAAGGTGATCCCCGAGCTCGAGCTTCCACCTTAAAAATCTAAGGAACAAAGGCAACAACACCCAAGTAAGCTATTATAGCTTAGTAAGTTCTAAACAATCTATCATATAATAGCAATATTACTCAGGTTAATATAATCCAAAAATGGTAAACATAAATTTATCATTACTCATTGTAAAATATATCATACATCACCTATTAACTCTCACCTTTGGTTTCGAATACATATGTAATACACTTCTATCATCACTCATTTTCATCTACTAAAATTCAAGCCGTTAACACAAAGTCATGATATGCTATCTCATATATCCGAATCATTCAAATGAGCTAAGCAACATTTCATTACTCTAGTAAATTTATCTCATACCAACTCAAACATTCAAAATTATAATTAAGAACGAATATAACATTCCATTCAAGTCATACTTTACATGTATATATGTATACCTATATATTTTAAATGTAAATAATAGAATTGCATAGGACCAACTTATCGATTTCAAACCTTTTGATATTAAAGTTGATCGCACACTTAGTGCCCTACAGCCGATTTCTCACACTTAGTGTCTGGACCTTTTATTCGCATCCTTAATGCATATCGACCGATTTCGCACACTTAGTGCTCGGTATTTTATGAATCACACACTTAGTGCATTACAACCGATATCACACACACAGTGCTCGGTGTATATGTTCGCACACATAGTGCCACCAATTCCATGTTTCCTCACAAGGAAGTACCCATATGATCTAATCTTTATTCATATATACACATATAATTAATTAGGAGTTCACAATTAACTCATTTAATCACATATATACACATCACATTCGGCTCACACTTACTATACATTTAACACATATTCACCATCTTCACATAATCATCTTTCGTATCATCATTGCCTATAACCAACTTGTATTGCATATAAACATATTCAACAACTCAAATAATCAAGTACCACATTCGACAATCTCATGTTAAATTCATCTTCACATTCGGCATTATGATAACTAATTTGCTTAAAATCCTTTAACATATGCGCATAGTACAAAATAAAATTCAAATCAATCCAATTGTTTAAAACTTACCTCGGAAATTGATGGATTAAACTTCTCGGCTATTTTTTTAACTTCCCTTTTCCCCGATCCAATCCCGTTTCCTTTTGTTCTTGATCTAATTAATTTCAAATTAAACCCATTCAAATACATTTCCATTCAATTTAATCCAAAAATACATAATTGTACAAATTACCATTTTACCCCCAACATTTACAATGTTTACAATTTAATCCTTATAGCTCAAAACACAAAAATCAAGAATTTAACCACACCTATTAAGGGCCGAATATTCACAGCCCCTCTATCAACTCATTTCTTCCATTTATCTTGCTATTTAGTCCTTTCAAGAATTTTCTTTTTATGAATTCATCCTTATACTAAACTCCATCAAAAATTCTAAAGAAAATCTCATTAATCTAGCATGCTTATATCATATTCTATCATTTACCACACAAACACCAAATTTCCATCCATGGCAACACTCGAATTATACAACCAAATCAAAAATTCGGGTATGGGCTAGCTAAATTACATGGCAACAACCTCAAAAATGTTAAAATTAACATAAACTAAGTTCAATCACTCACCTTATTAGAACATGCAAATGCCGAATGGTTGAGAGCTTAATCCTCTCTTCTTATTTTATTTTCAGTGTTGAGCGAAGAAGATGATGATGTTTTTCTTATTTTAATGTTATCATCTTATTATAATATTATTACATAACATATTATTTATTATATAATATAATTAAACATTCCCCACTAAATTTTGAAAGTCAATGCCGTCCACTATCTTTCCAAAAAGGTAAATTTGTAACCTAAATCCTCATGCAAAAGAAAACAATTTAATTTAATCACTCTATTTAATAATTGGCTACTTTACTACTTATGCAATTTAATCCCTTATCTAAAATTAAGCATCCAAACAAACGAATTAACCTACCATATTTTAGGACATGCTCAAACACATAACATAGACATCAAATTAAATATAATAATATTTATCTAACCCGGATTCTTTGTCCCAAAACCACCATTCCGATTAGTGCTAAATTCGGGTTGTTACATGATAACCAATCATAATCAAGGGTATAATCGTCATTTACCCTCTAGGGTATTTTAGTAATTTACCCTTCCAGGAGTATTTCAGTAATTTTGCATTTAACGGCCTTTATGAAGGTCTACTGTCGCCTCGAGCGACACAGGATTTTAGGCCCAAATGGGCCCACACGCTCGTGTGGTCCAATACGCATGGTTTCAGTCTCAGATTTTCAGATTTCACAATCGAAGCTATCATTTGATAGTTTTCCAACAATTTTGCCTAAGTGGGCTAGATAGCCTATTGGGCCCACTTGTCCCGTTTCAGCTCAATCAGGCCTATTACAGCCTTGGTTTCGCGAGAGTGCTCATGACACTCTCAACGATCTACCGCCATCATTCATGTTTCGATTTACCACTACGAGCGCCCGCACGCTCGAGTGGTCACAGTTGCTGATTTTCTGGCTTTTCGGCTTTCTGTCGAGTCACAGAATATTGCAAGCATTCATCCAGATGGGTGTGAGATTACACACCTGATTACAAGTTGTACTGATTAATCACGAGCACCGTAACCTTCACTAGAGCGATCAAACTGCGATTTGCCCAGTTAAACCAAAGTTATCTAAGCAGAGATAATGATGCAAATGGGCCTAAGGCCCATTCTCGGCCCAAATGGACCCACACGCTCGTGTGGTCCATTTAGCCCAAATCTAGCCACAGATATGAGATTCACATAAACCAGTTCACTATCTACTACACAATCATATAATCTATTCATATGGGCCCACTTGGCCCAAGGCAACCTAGACTCATGAGAACACTTGAGGGCCTCAACTATCGCGTCGAAGCTCCCACACGTGCGCTTGCACGCTCGTGTGGCTACCATCGCCGTGTGATCGGCTTTTCGGCATTTGCCGCTCTACAGCTAGAGTAGTACGAAATACACACCTGATAGGAATCTGGAGTTGATCCGCGCTCCCAACACTCCTATGCCCAAACGCCAACCCAGGTATGCTTACTATCCTCATAGATTGCTCTATTTAAAGCCAACTTCTCACCTTCCCTTTTGCTAGCTTTCCGATGTGGGATCCCTCCTTTAGCAGAGTTTAAATCCAACACAAACTTTGGCCATCCCAACTTAGCAAAATAATTATCCCTTTTTGCTTGCGATGGGATTCGAACTCAGGCTCCCTTGTAACTTAATCCACACCGCTAGCCACTAGGGCACAAGCTCCTCTTGTGTCTAAAATCATGCACAACTAAATATAAATCTACGGGCCAAAGTCTAAGTTTCACTTAAAAATAAATCAAGATGAAATGCAAGCGCCAAGACTTGAACCTTGGACCCCTTGCTTCCTTGTGGCGTCATTCCCTTGTCTCTTATGTGGCATCATTTGCCACTAGACCACAACCCCTTTTGTGTCATTTTTCTCCATATATTATTCTTAAAGCCTACTTACTAACTTTCAGGGTTTTATTCATCTAAAACAAAAATTTTCCTAAAGCCCAAGTTTGATCTCGGGACTTCATAGATACCCCCTAGCCTTCCAAAATCACTCATTGTTCTCAAAAATTTTAAACGCTCCCATTGCCAAGGCCCAATAGGCCCAATTCTACTAGGCCCAAATTCGGGTCGTTACATTCAATGTTCGTAACGAAATGTTTGGTTTGTTAGCAAGATAAAGCCGAGCATCAGGTACCTTCTGGTTTGTTACAACATGTGATGATTCTAGAGTGGAAATGAGAACATGTCACGATGGATTTCGTATCAGGATTACCTCTATCTCCGAAAAAGAAAGATGTTGTGTGGGTCATTGTAGATCTTTTGACAAAATTCGCACATTTCATTCCAATGTTTATAGATTATTCACATGAGAGATTGGCAAAGTTGTATGTTGTTGAGATTGTTAGATTGCACAGTGTGCCAGTTTCCATTATCTCTGATAGGGATCCACAGTTTACATCTCGATTCTAGAGCAAGTTACATGAAGGTGTAGGCACCCGACTGCATTTTAGTACTGCAATTCATCCACAAACTGATGGTCAATTTGACTGAGTAATTCAGATTCTAAAAGACATGTTTTGATGTTGTATTTTAGAGTTCGAAGGTAAATGGGAGAGATTTTTGTTGTTAGTTGAATTTGCATACAACAATAATTATCAAGCAAGCATTAAAATAGCACCGTATGAAGCTTTGTATGGTCGAAAGGACTAAATCATAAAAGTGTTAAAGTAGAGTTCCATTAGTCAAAACAAAAATACCATTTTTAGGGTTTATAGAATTCAACCAAGTTGTTTTGCTTGCATGTAAGTGATTTTAATCCCATTTTTATTTTTGAAGTCGTTTTAGCTCAATCTAGCTAGCCCGAGAAATAATTTGCAAAACTGTTAAAGATTGAGGGTTATGCCATGAATGCTTTTGTGTGATTCTTGATGTTTAATGATAGATTATGAGCCCTTGTTGATAAATAAACAAGTTTTGTAAAGTGATTTTCGATGAAAATGACATTTAGGGACTTGTTTGTAAAATCAGTAAAAGTTCAAATTAAATTTGAAATGATGGTTTGTATGAGTTGATATAGGTCCCTAATGAAATTGGTTAGTTTAAGAAGAGGAGTAAAATGTTTAAATTTCAATTTATGAGCTTAATGACTAAATTGTAAAAAGTTAAAATGTTAGGGACAAAATAGTAATTTTTCAAAAATATGAAATGTGGACTAAATTGAATGCTAGGGATAGACCATGTACGGATATCGATCGGGAAAAAGCTAAAGCCTCGGATTAGTTAATCTCGTTTCTACGCCCTAGTCATCAAGGTAAGTTTGTATGAATGACTATCATTTTAATGTTATTTCAAATCATATGTTAATATGTTATTTTCCATGTAACTAAAAAATGTATGTACAAGCAATGTTATGACGGTTATTGAGTCCCGGTTGAACCTTATTAATTCGTAGGATACAAATGTCATGTCATTAGGGCTTTCATGTTTCGAGCGCTGGTCTTGAATGTCCTACCGATAACTGAGGTCCTAAATTTGTTGCAGATACTCCATAGCTTGTGTAAGTAGCATCGCGTAGCTTACGTTCCGACCCACAGCTCGTGTGAGCAGACCCATTTCATAGCTCGTGTGAGTAATGATGTAAAGGAAATTTTACAGTTATATGTTTAAGCACACTTCGTGTGAGCTTTCCGGAGTATCCGATGATATTCTAGATGGTTCAGCGGGCATGAAAAGGAAAAGAAGTGATAAGTGTTCAAATGAAATAGATCATATACTTATGAAAAGGAAATGGTCATTTAAATGTTATGAATAAAGATGTAAGTTACTTGTTATGGATGAACTCATTTGAACCATGTATAAATGCACTAACTTGTGTATATGTTGATGTTGTATAGGCATTGTGCCAAGCTTATGGTATTATTTGATGCTTTAATTATGCTATTTACATTATGCAAATGAATGGTAAGTTGTGTTTATGTTATATGAACTTACTAAGCATTATGTGCTTACGTAGTTTCTTTCCTATGTTTTATAGATTATCAAAAGCTCGATCAGTTTAGAAGCTCGTCAAAGATCTATCACACTATCCAACATAAATATCGGTAGTTTTTTATGTTTTGGCCAAGGTTATAAGGGCATGTATAGATGGACTTATAATGATGTTTACTTGAATGTTTGCTTGATGATTTGGTTTGTATAAGTCATTTGATTTGGTACATTGATGCCTTACTAGTTTGTGTCAATATGGTTATGTTGTTGCATATTTGAATGGCTCATATGACATGATTTTGTGATGGAATGGTAATGGTCAAATTGTGGCACATTTGGTAAGTTCTGAAGCTAATTAGTTGATGAATGAAAAGTGGCAAAGCATGCATGTTTAGGTAAGTTTGGATGTTTGCAATTGAGGTGCCTTGAATGACATATTGGTTAGTAGATTTTAGGACTTTTAGATTGGTCATTATATGCATGTTTTGGTAATTTTTGATGTCTTGATTATGTGCACAAAATTCCTTTAGGTGTATACATAATTTGGTGTTGGAATTGGCTTGATTTTGGTCAAATTCATGTCCACACGGCCTGAGACACGAGCGTGTGACTCAGCCGTGTGTGACACACGGCTTGGTGACATGGCCGTGTGTCCCCTGTAGGTTTTATTTCCTAACATGGCCTAGCACATGGCCTGGCACACGAGCATGTGGGGCTATTTCGAGAGTTACATGGCTTGACACACGGGCATGTGACACGAGCGTGTGACGCTTCTCAGAGTGTTATATGGGTGAGGACATGAGCTGGGACACGACCGTGTGTCCCTAGTTTGAAGGTTACATGGCTTGAGACACGGGCATCTGTCTCAGCCGTGTGCCTGCGACACTGCCGTGTGACCTTTACAGTCAAATTTTTCTAACTTTTTCTTAAACTTTTCAAATGTTTCCAATTTGGTCCCGAATTATTTCTAAGGTGTTTCTAGGACTTCGAGGGCTTGACTAAGGGACAATATGTATGTGAATGAATGTATTTTAATATGTTTTCAATGATGTATAAAATGTATGTTTTAATGTTTCGTTTGTACGGTAATGCTCTGTAACCCTAATTCGGCGACGGATACGAGTTAGTGGTGTTACAATGCATGCATAAGGGAATGCTTAAATAAGAGTCAACTTTGTCCAACATTATGCCAACACTTTCCTAAGTGTTGGGATAGACTTGCCAACATATGCTTTGGCCAACTCTTTGTATAAGGGTTGGTATATGCATACCTAAGGCAACACTTGGCTTTGTCGAATAATATGCCTAAGGAAACACTTAAATTGGAAAATTAATTTATGTAACAAATATTTCATAAATGATTGACATTAAAAAAATGTTTTGATTGAAATATTTAAATTAAAATATTAAAGATTATAGATATTAAGTTTGCAAATCTTATTATTTGTTAATAAGCTACAAATTAAGAATTTGTTATTTTGTAAAATAATCTTGTTGATAGATGTTAGCCATCTAATGTATAGTATTTATTTTGAGGAAATATATATTACTGTTATTATTTTATTTCTTTGGTTAAAAAGGTAAATAATTAGGGCAAGAAAATAATATCTTTGTTATTATCTTTGGATGGAACCTTAATTCATTAATGGAATTTTGAGAAAATGATCGAATTGTTAGATGAATTCTGAGCTTTTGACAAAAGCTTTCTCTTTGAGGCTGGTGTTCAATGGAGTCATATATTTGGAGCAGCAATGCCAAGCTTGACACTTTGCATTTTTTTCAATGGATTATAGGATCTAGAGCAACATTTGATATGAAGAATGTGTCCAAAATGCTTGGGGAATATTCCTTTTTATAATTTTAGAGATAAATATATATAAAGAAAATATGCTCTGATGATTATATTCTTCGAGTCACTTGGGGAGCAAATAAAGAAGTTTTATTTTTGCTTCCAGAAGCAGAGAGGTGGACGGCACAAGGCTTCTAAAAGAGGAGTTTTATTCTCTTTAAATTTCGTCTAAATAGGAGATAAATAATGGATTTATTTATCATTATTTTCAAGAGATAATGGTTGGATTAAATTCTTTTATTTTGTGATAATTAAAAGGATAAAGCTATCAAAATAGAAGAGTGGTGGCCAAGTAAGGGACTCTAGCTTAGTAAATTCGGCTATAAAAGGAAAAGAGAGGCCATTCTTCATTCATTCTTTTCTCTTCAAGGAAACCTCTGCCGAAAATTCCCTAGCAAACTTTCTCCTTTCTTCATTATTTTGCCAAGCCGAAAATACACCTTGTGTTCTAGCCGAATCCTCCATCTTTATTCTTCCTTCTCTTTTCTTTCTAATCCCTCCAAAAGCCGAAAGTTGTGAGAGCATCATTTAGCCATAGCCGAATCTCTGAAGGTTGAAGTGAAGGTGCAATCGATTTCTTCAAATAAGGGTAAGATCCAAGTTTGGTTTCCATTCTTTTATATTTTAGACTTATCAAAATTTAGGGACTAATTCCTATTATTGATCTTGGCCGAATCATGGAAGGAAAGTTTCGGGATTTACTAAGTGTCGACTACAAGGAAGGAGAAGTTCTTTTCCCGAAGGTACACCATAAGCCGCGTGTTCCCTAGTTATTCGGTGAGTTTCGGGATTTAAAATCCTCAAGGTAAGTGTCTATAGCATTCGGCCAAGGCCTATTTTAGTAGTTAGATCTATTATTATGTGTTTTAAGCCGAAAACTAACAGATTCAAGGGATCTAGTGAGTAGCCGATTTCAAAGGAGAAGAATACAAGTTTTCGGGATTTGACTATAGTCAATTCTACAACAAGGTAGGTTTTAAGAATACAAATCCTACTAGGATTTGGTTTTATAGGCTTTATGCTAACATACTAAGGTTACCAAATGTAGGAATTGAGATCTAAAGCAATAGATCGATTTTTTCGGGATCTCAAGGAATTGCTAAGCGAATCAGGTGTGTAATCCCCACTGTCTTTTAATACGTTTTATGGCAATATTTAATATAAGTATGTATAAGAATGTGAATATGGCTAAGGTACCCTAATGTGGTACAAAGTACTCAGGTACGTTTCCTACTCCTACTAGGATTACGAAATATGTTATATTTAACATGTGAAAAGTAACGTGAAAGTGAATTTAAGTATGATATGCATGATATGAATAATATGGGGCATTCGGGTTATATGAGAAAGGGGAAGTGAATGTGGTGACTTCGGTCTCACTATCTGAATGTGGTGACTTCAGTCACATTATCTGAATGTGGTAACTTCGGTTACATTATCTGAATGTGGTAACTTCGGTTACATTATCTGAATGTGGTGTCTCATGACACAATTATCTGAATCTGGTGGCTATGCCACGAATTTATATGGGCGATGAGCACGTCGACTGCAGCGACTACCTTCGATGGTGTGTAGCGGAAGGAGGGTTGACTTAGTAGTCCCCACGGTGTGCAGGTTGGTACGGGGATGTGGAGCGAATGGCATCTAGGTTTGGGTTTGGGATTGCATCATTATCTTGAATTATTATGTGAACATGATATGTATGGTATGCCTAAATCTATTAAAGTTTAGTGTTGATTACACATTGAGTCTGTTTGACTCACCCCGTTGTGGAATATTTTTCAGGTGATGAGCAGTAATGGACCGGGTCGGCAAGAGCTTAAAGGTGGCCATGCATAGCAGGAAATTACCATTTGGACTTTTATTTTATTTAAGTACTTTAATTTAAATTTTGGGAATTTTTGATGTAATAAGGCCTTAGTTGAATTTCTTTACTTCACTTTGATTTATTATGTTACAAATATTTATTAATTGAAAGTTTAAGTAAATTTATTATCAAAACCAACCCTAAACGTTTGGTCACCTAAAGCTAAAGGATTTTTAATCAAATAAACTCGTTTTCAACTCAAGCCCAACCCAAAACAAATTTTCTTTCAAAACACACAAGTTTTTCCTAAGTCACAAAAGAATTTGAAACGGTTTACACCGGGGAACATACCAGATCCGGTCAGGGCTCTTGAGCCGGGTTTGGGGTGTTTCAATTATCCTAAATGAGCTCTTCAACCGAGAGACGAAATGGGGTTGGGTTAGGCGTATCCACTCAACTTTTTCGAATTTGAAATGATGCTTATACGAAAATATGATAAAATCATTCTTTTCAATTTTAATGTGCTAAATACTTGTATTAATTTCGCTGACTACTATTCTGTAATCGATATGTAACATCCTGAATTTGGGCCTAGAATAAATGGGTTTCGTGTGTCGAGAGAATGGATTTTGTCGTAAAAAAAATATTAATATGTGGTTTATACTAAAATAAGATAATGGTCAATTTTTAATTGACCCCTAGATTATGCTAAAATTTGGGGATTTGATTTATATGCTTTATTTTTTTTACATAGTTTGTCCCTCTACTTTTATAATGTCACTAATACATTTAAATAGTTAATTTTTCTTAAAAATATTATTCAAACAGAAATAAATTATTTTATCATGAAAAGTTTGAATGGACATTTTCTTTTAAAAAAAATTATTATTTCATGTTTAGTTTAATTCTTAGGAGGTTTAGGAAGGGTTGGTAGTGTTGGAAAAGTCTTAGGCTCGATCTAGGGCTTTAGCAAAAATGTTGTTTTTTTGGGTGGTTGGTGGTAGTCATAAGGCTTTTAAAATATTGTTGGGTTAAAAGATACCACAAAGAAGTAGGTGGTCTGGTGGCTTGGGGCGTTCTCAATAAGCTGGAGGTTAAAGGTTCAAGTCTTGGGTATGGAAAAAAAATTTTATTTCGCATATGTTAGTATGACGGCCAGAGTTTAGGCCTTATAATTAGTTGGGGCTGTTTCATGACACAAGGAAACACCTGGCCCAGTGGCAAAGGCGTTAGGAGCAGGAGGGGGGAACAAGGTTCTGGTCGCGTTGTGCGCGAAATGTTGGGTTTTTTTTAAGTAAACCTGGAGCATGGAATAAAGGTTGATAATTAATTGGGAAGGAATTATGACTCAAATGAAATGGGTGGTGCAGTGGCAAGGGACGTGCCTCATAATGAAAAGGGCAGAGGTTCGAATCCAGGTGTTGGTTAATATTTTTGGATTTCTTTGGATGATTCGGTCGCTGGAAAGTATACTTTAAAAGAAGTTGACAACGGAATATATCACAAGAATGGTTTTGGTGCAGTGGCTGGTAGTGTGTGGTTGTGCTTAGAGGTCTCGGGTTTGAGTTGCCTTGTGCGCAATAGCTTGAAATTTTGCTGCTGGAGTGGGAAGGTAAGTATACTTTAAAAGAAGTTGACAACAGAATATATCACAAGAATGGTTCTGGTGCAGTGGCTGGTAGCATGTGGTTGTGCTTGGAGGTCTCGGGTTCGAGTTGCCTTGTGCGCAATAGCTTGAAATTTTGCTGCTGGCGTGGAAGGTGTTTGAATTGGACCAAAATGCCAAAAGATGGTTGCTGATCGGGAAGCTATTTGAATGAAATTCAAATTGAATTTTTGGGCTAAATAAAATGACTTTTTGATGAGGATAAATTTTGAAGATAATAAAGGAATTTAATTAGTGATAAGTTTGAGTTGATTAGGGAGTGTAGGTTTATTCTATTTATCTATTTATTTATTTATTTTAGTATATATGGGTACCGAATTTTCCCTTTTCTTTTAGCTTGACTTTTAGTTATCAGGAAGGGCATTTTCGGGTTTGAGTAATAGGTGCTGAAATTTCTATAAATAGAGGAGGATATCTCATTGATTTTGACATTTAAAAAAACCCTAATTCTCTTTATTCTTTATGCCGAATTCTTTAACCTCTCCCTCTCCAATTTCTTCTCTTCAATTTCTTTAAAAGCCGAAACCTTTTCTCCATTTTTTTCCCTTGAGCCGATTTCTCTTTAAAAAGCCGAAAACTCTATAGTTTTTCTTTATTCATCCTATTTGAGAATTAGTTCAATTTATTCTGGCATTTAAAACTTCCTTTGGCATTGCTGAATCCTCTCTCTAGTGCTAGCCGAATCTCCTATGCTAAGGTAAGTGTCGATTTTTGATTAGTTCTCATGATCTATTCCCAGTTTTTGAAAGACAAAAAACCGAAAAGCTAATAGTTTAATGGTTCTATGTTGGGCGGCAATTCGGGATTTGAAGGAAGCTTGGTCAACTAGATCTAAAAGCCGAAAATAGCTAGTCTTCAATTTCGGGATTTTAAGGTAAGAAGATTTTCCCTAGATTTTTACTAGATTCATTCATTATATGCAAGATCTAAACTTTAAGATGAGGATTAACGATTAAATATTGTGATAGTAGCTCTGATAAGGATTTATGATGGAATTAAATATGGATCAGGCAAAGGAAAGAATCCCTAAGTTTAAGAAACGAGCAATATCTGCCGTTCGAGATAGCAGTTGTGTCGACTAAGGATAGCGTCGACATAGAAAGCATCGTTTTATCGGTAATCAGGTGTGTAGATCTCTAACACACTACTAATAAACCTGTATGTATGTTTATTTATATATGTTATGGGCTAAAAAGCCAGAATGAGGCTGTCTAGACAGTCGAGTGGAACCCTAAAAGGGTTAGGCAAAGAAGCCAGGTACGTTAACATAGAACTCCCTATGTGTATCGAAAAGTATATATGTCTGTATGATGTTCTCTTTATGTATGTATGCATGGGGTGGGAATGATGACATGATGAAGGGGAAGAAGGTCGCACAGCGATCGGTGGCTTTGCCACATAGGTCACATAGTGATCGGTCTTTATGACAGGCAGCACAGCTGTCGATATATTTTTAAGGTTGCATAGCGATCGGTGGCTTCGCCACATAGGTCACATAGTGATCGGTCTTTATGACAGGCAGCACAGCTGTCGATATGGTGTGTAGCGGATGGAGGGTTGATTGTAGAAATCCCCAAGGTGTGATGGTTGGTACGGGATGGTGTGTAGAGGATGGAAACCTAGGATGGGTTGGGTTTTTCATTATTTATTGTTTATCATGTGATTATGTTTGATACCTTTATGTATGGGCCAGGGCCCATAATGTGTTTGTGGGCTCAGGTCGTTGTGTGTTTTGAGATTTATACACTGAGTCTTGGTGACTCACGCTTTCCTTTTCTCTACTCTCCAAATAAGCAGTAGATCGTGGACATGGGAACTGAGATGGACTCGAGGGCCCATCAAGCTTTATTTCTACAAATTATTATTTTGGGATTTCTTTAAAGTTTTATTTTATTTTATTTTTACTTTGGAGTTATCAATGTAATAAGGCCCCATGGGTTATGAGATTATGTCAAAGGTTTAAATATACTTAATACAAGGTTTTATTTTTAAAATGCCGCTTATTTTCTTAAATAATGTCTATTTAATTTACGACTTCCAAAACCAACAAGGCAAAAGTTTTCAAAGTACAAACCGTGACATGCCAGATCCGGTCAAAACGCATGGGCCGGTTTGGGGTGTTACACGATATCTTTTGTTTATGTTAGCTTTAACCTCAACTTTGTCAGTAACCTCAACTTTAGTTTTTTAGTATGACTCAAGAGCAAGTTCATGCACATTCTGGTCATGGAGATAAAGAAATTGTTTCCATCACCAGTAGGGATCTAACGGTAAGCTGTGTTTTTACATTAGCTTGATTAGTTACACTAGAACCAGCTTGCATTATTTGGCATTGTCTTTTATCAATGTAGATGAAATGTCTAAATGGTATTTGCAAGTTTAAATAGTTGGGTTGTTGCCTTGTATGTTGCCGATGAAATGTCTAAATGGGTATTTGTGAGTTTAAATACTCATGTTATTTAATATTGTTTGAATAGAGTTATGAGCATATTAATTATCATTTAATGATTATTTTGAATAGTGTTACTTTTTATTAATTATATAAAGTAAAACTATATTATATATTGAATATGTTAAAAATGGTTTAATTATTTATTTGAAATTTTTTATTATAATGTTTAAATTGATAAGTTAATATATTTTAATTATATTCAATGATTGAAATAAAAATATTATTTTATGTTAATTACTATAATTAAAAAGTACAATATTTTTAACGTGTAAAATCATATATAATGAATGTGACATTAGAAGGTAATCTATTATATTTATATCAACAATTCATATTAAATATATTTTTAAAAAATAAAAAAATTATCATATGCGTAAATTATTTATGTTCACATTATCTTTTAATAGTATGTAACATCCAATTAACTCATGTGAGATGAAATAACTTTTTAATACCAAGTACAACTGTTTAAATTTTTGTATTTTTAAATAAATAACTTCTATATACTTTAAAAAAGGTCAACAATTACACCACAGAAAGTGGAAAATACTGATTTCCACTTTTATTATTCATTGAGGAAGGATTAGGTAGTTTTGGTTGCTTTTAGTTCACCAAAGCTCATCTCTTTCCACACATGGACCTTAGGATTAGGTATTAATATATATCATACTTCATGTATTTCTATATACTCTATTTTAATATTAATTACTTTAACAGATGGTGGATAGAAATTGGATGGATGCTTCAAGATTTAGCGCCAATCACCTAGCTGGAATAGAAAGGTTTCTATCATTTGCAATTGAAAAATCACATTTTAACAGAAAAATATATTGTCCGTGCCATAGTTGCAATAATAGGATATTGCATGAATCACATATTGTGGGTGAGCATCTTCGTCTTCATGGTATAATAAAAGAATACAAGCATTGGACTTTTCATGGAGAATCCATTGAAAGGAAATTGGTGCAAACCGGCCAAATAGTGATAACTTCTCCGTCAATTTGTATATTGTCACAAGATAACGAAGCCGATTTAAGGGATCTCATAACAGATGCTCTAGGTATCAACATCCCAACTCTTAATAAGAGTTTTGATGGAGTTTCAAGCGAGTTTCAGAATAATCGTCGGGAGTATGATGCTAATGAGGCCTAAAGGACTACAGAGAGAGCAACTAATCTTCTAGATGATTGTGATATTTCGCTCTATCCTGACTGTGTCAAGTTCTCATGCGTCTACTTTGGCTTTACCACTTCGAAGCACATTTTGGATGGTCAGCAAAATCTGACATGCTTATTGGAGTTTTGAAATGAGGCATTTCCAGATGGAAACATAATCCCGACTACATACTATGAAGCAAAGAAAAATATTTCTGTACTAAATCTTAGGTATGTGAAGGTTGATGCATGCCCGAATGATTGTATGTTATATTGGGGTGATGTTGGTAAAAAGGTCAGTTGTGATGTCTGTAAAAGATCAAGGTGTCAATCTTCTGATGAGTTGGATGCAGATGAATAGGTTGATGGTAGTTGTCGCCGTCCTAAGCCTACCAAGGTATTATAGCACTTTCCCTTGATTCCCAAACTTAAAAGATTGTTTCAATCCTCCAAGACATCACAATCAATGAGATGGCATAAAGAAGGGAAACCAAAGATGGTATATTGAGACATCCAACCAATGGTTTTGCCTGGGATACGTTTGATAAGAGGTTTCCTGATTTTGCATATGATCCTCGCAATGTTAGGCTAGGTTTCACTAGCGATGGGTTCGATCCATTCTGAACAATGAGTACAAGTCACAGTATATGGCCGTACTTCTTATTCCTTATAATTTGGAACCTTAAGCATGCATGAAGCAATCATCGATGATACTATCAATGGTTATCCCTGGTGAGAAAGGACCTGACAATGACATTGATGTCTACATGCAGCCTTTATTTAATGAGTTGAAGCAATTGTGGACAAGAGTTGATGTTTTTGATTCATCAGCTTCTGAATCTTTCACTTTACATTCTTGTCTTCTTTGGACAATCAATGATTTCTTAGCTTACGCTAATCTTTCAGGGTGGAGTACAAAGATCGAGTTGCTTGCGCAGTATGTGCTAAAAAAACTCAATCTTGATGGCTATGATTGTAACATCCTTAAATAGGGGCTATTATGTTTGAACTATTTGCATGTGTATGGCTTGATTTGCGTTATTAATTGAGGTGTTTTAGGGTCTAGATATAAGCCAAGGGTAGGCCCGAACTATAGGAAAATTTTATTTTCAAGCATTGGCTCAAGGGAGCTGAAGGAGCTAGGGGTTAAGAATATTTTGTGGTAAACTGTAGCACAAGAAAAGCCTTGGTAAAGTGGCAAGGAGGCGCCACTTAGGGTCTTATGCAGTGACGCCACAAGCAGGGGAAGGAGAGCTTGGGTTCGAGCTGCAGAAATCCCTTGCTGCTAATTGTTTTTGACGCCAGAGAGGGGAAGAGTTGTGCTCAGCTCAAACTCTCATGGATAACTGTTGAACAAGTCAACAGATTTGAACGAGTGGAGAAGAGAGAATTTAAGAGTTTGAACAATTCAAACTCATTTGAATAGTTGGCCAGGAGAAGTTTGAAGAGTTTGCCGAAATTTGAATTTTGTGAGGAGGTGTATTCGGCTGGAAGACTTAGGAGGAGTGCCGAAAATCCTTAGTGACATTTTCAGCTAGTCAAGCTGTGGTACATTCGGTTGAGAAGTAAAACCGAAACCTCTTTTGGCACTTGTCGAATTCCCTTTTGAAGCACCTAGCCGAATCCCAAAAAGAACCATTTGAGTTTTCTTTCTTTTCCTCCTTTGAAATCGAAAGCCGAAAGCACTTTAGGCTCTTGCTGATTTCTTTCTTTGGTATTGAGCCGAATCTCCACTTGAATTCCTCTCTTATTTCTTTGAAGCCGAAACACTATTCTCCCTAAATCTTATCTCTTTTTGCTCTCCATTCTTATTGGTTGGCCGAACCTTCTTCTTTCTCAAGCCATTCTCTTTTCCATTGATTCTTTCATCTTCTTCTCACCATCATTCAACCGAATACTTCCCTTCCATTCCCTTATTTCATTTTAGCCGAATCTCCTTTGATTGTTCCACCACCATTGCCGAAATCTCCCTTTACTCTCCTCTTCTTATTTCAACACTTTGGCCGAATATCAATTAAGGGTAGATCTCTTTGGTCTTCTTCTCTAAACGATTTTGGAGTGGGTAAGTGTCCTTGGCCGAATCCCTTCTATTTTCTTCTTCTTTTCTCTGTCGACTTACATAGAACCAAAAGCCGAATTTCGGCATTTGTCTTTGTTCTCATTCATCTGTGAAATCGGTTTCTTCTAGGATCTCCGGGATTTTGAAGCAGTGGATCGGGGTCATCTATTCTCTGTCAATCGGTCTTAGTAAGTCTGTGGTAGGGTTTCATGCCGATTCAATCTTTCTCTTAGTTATTTAAAAAGTCGAAGGCTATTATGATTAAGTGTTTAGTGTTGGACGATTGTAGGGGAAGGCTCTATCTCGCATATCTCGGGTTGTGGCCAGTTATCAAAAAGCGTTAAGGTAAGGATGGATATTAGATGCGTTAACTTTTCGGGATTTACAAGTGTAGCCGAATGGCTTTTTGCTAATAGCTGTCATTGGCCGAATGTAGGAAAGGGGGGATCTAGTGCGTTAGATCTTGATCTTCGGGATTCAATAGTCGCGTTAGTAACAAGGTGTGTAACTTACACACTTCATAATCGTTGTAAACTTGCTAATAACCTAAACATGTTAAAAGCCGAAAACTGCGTAGATTTCGATATGATACCTTTATGGGTATGAGCAAGGATTTCGGGTAAGTCCGTTTTGGTTGAGATTATGGCACATAATTTCTGATGATATTAACTATGTTATGTTCGATATATGTTTAATGATTAAGCATGATGGCATGATTTGTATGTGCATGAGCATTAATGTGGGTGACATGGGAGGAGGGGGAAGATTGATATCTGTGACTTTGGGTCACCAGTGGTTTGGCACCACCATTGGTTTGGTACCACAGTTAATATTCGTGACTTTGGGTCACCAGAGGTTTGGCACCTCATAACGACTCGTCCCAGTGGCTTCGCACCACAGTGGGTTGGCCCCACATTTGATAAAGTGGGATTGTCACCAGTGATTTGGTATCACAACGTGGGTTGGCCCCACATATGGATTATTCGTGACTTTGGGTCAACAGTGGTTTGGCACCACATTATTATCGATATCAGTGACTTTGGGTCACCAGTGGTTTGGCACCACCAGTGGTTTGGTACCACACGGGGTAGACAAAGGAGTCGTGGATGGCTAGGTTTGGGTGCATGATATGTTTACTTGGTTATGACTTGTGTAAGGATGTTGCTATATTCGAGAGGGGGATTATGCACTGAGTCTTGCTGACTCACCTTCTCCCTTATCTTTTCAGGTGATTCGTAGATCGCGGATGAGGAGCCGGGTGGACTCGAGGTGGCCATGCGATACTTGTTTTCGGTTTTACATGGATTTTTGACTTGGGTACTTTAACTTTATATTTCGGTTTTATCTGGGTTTATAATAAGGCCATTAGTATTTCTATTTTGGGTTTTATTATATCTGCTTTAAATTTTTAGATGTTGCTAAGTAAACTGTTTAACATGTTTTAAATAACTTGATAATCAAGTTTTCGAAATTATACTACGCAATGGGTTTTCTAAACGTTACCATCGGGTAACAAAACACATAAGATGATAATTAAGCTAACTTAAATGATTTTCAAATCTAAGTTTTTCCAAAACTCCAATACAAACGGTTTTAAAGTAACTAAGTTTAACTCATTCGGATTTTCGGGATTTCGAAGCAACTTAACGATTTTAACTATACATGCACCGGATTTCTGCAAAAACAAAGCAAACAAAGAGTTTTTCGCTGAAATTTAACCGGCAACTTATTTTCTTCGAAACGTTTTCACTCTGTGACATGCCAGATTTGGTCATAGTGTGTTGACCGAGTTTGGGGTGTTACATTTTTGGTATTAGTGCCAAGTTCAAAAGCTCGGCTGTGGGCCCGAGGCCCAAAATGTTTTAAAGTGTGGTTTTAAAAAGTATTGATGGAAAAATAATGGTTTGAAAAGCATGGCACCGAGTCTCTGGCACCAATCCGCCCAGGTAAGTACCCCTAACCGTTGTTTATAATTGTGATGATATATGATATTATATGAATACTATTAGTGGACTACCCTAGAGCCGAAAACCTATAAGATTTTATGAACTCGCGGGAAACAAAACTCTTTAAAGAACTGTTCATAAGACTGTGCCTTAATAATAGTGGAATAAAGACTGACGCATAAAACTTTTAAATCAGATAAGTTGAGACGTTAGACATGAGCACTCGAGGTCGTGGTCGTAATACACGTGGACGCGATCGGGGTAGGATGACCGTGTCTGAACCAGTGGGGTCTGGTCAGGGGTCGAAAAATGAGATGCCACCACCACCAGCAGCTGCAGGTGTTGAGTTTCAGGATCAGACGGGGGATGACGCAGTGTCGCAGGCGATGCTACGAGTTCTTGAGAGAGTGGTTGGAGCAAGTGGGGGTGCGGGAGCTCGAAAATCTGTATCTGAACGACTCTGAGCCAATGGAGCCGAGGTATTCCGAGGTGTTTCTGGTGTGGCACCCAATACGGCTGAGTATTGGTTGGAGGCGACGGAGCGTATCATGGACAACTTGGATCTGACTGCTGAGGAGAAACTGAAAGGGATAGTGTTACTTCTTCGGGATGAGTCATACCAGTGGTGGCTCACGGTTCGGGATAGTGCTGCAACGGATGATCTCACGTGGGACTACTTTAAGGCAGCTTATCAAAAGAAATATATTGGATCTAGCTATATTAATGCGCAGCGAAAAGGCGTTTCTGAGACTGGTTCAGGGGAGTAAGTCCGTATCGGAGTACGAGGCAGAATTTTTAAGGTTGAGCCGTATGCTCGAGGTATCGTGGCGACGGAGCATGAGCGATGTGTCCGGTTTGAGGATGGACTGAGAGACGAGCTGAGATTGCTGATTGCTCCATAGCAGGAGCGGGAGTTTGCTGTGCTAGTAGAAAAGGCTAAGATAGCCGAAGGGGTAAAAGAGTTTGTGAGACAGAATCTGGATAGGAATAGACATAAGAGAGGTTTTGGATCATCTGGATCAGCCGAAAATTCTCAGAAAAGGGCTAGGCATGGTGGGCCGAATCAGTCTGGGAGGCCGGTTGCTGCTAATCAGGGACCAGCACAGTGTAATCGATGTGGAAAATCTCATTGGGGAGAATGTTGGACCGATGGCAAAGGATGCTTTGAGTGTGGGTCACTGGATCATCGTGTGAGAGATTGTCCACGGAAGTTAGCCAGGATTCAGTCTGAGGGTCAAGGCCGTGCTCAGTTCAGGAATGAGGGACCGCAATCGCAGAGGGGTCGTGGTTCTGGTAGAGGAGGTAATGGTTCTCGACGGGGCCGCGGAGCACCGGGCAGAGGTGTAGGCAACACTGAAGCAAGACAGCCTGGATTGGTCTATGCAGCAAGGCGTCGAGAGGAGGGCGACGCACCGGACGTCATAACCGATACATTCTTAATCTTTGGATTACCATATGCTGCTTTGATAGATGTTGGTTCGACGCATTCGTATGTTGCTAGTAGCATAGTGAAAACCATGAACCTAGACTTTGAGACTACTTCTAGGGAGATGACAGTAATTAGCCCTCTAGGTCACTCTGTAGAAGTAAATAAGCTGTATAGGGATGTACCCCTAGAACTCCAAGGGGTAGTGTTTGTGGCTGATCTGATGGAACTGCCGTTTGGGGAGTTCGATCTGATTCGTGGGATGGACTGGCTGGTGAAGTACCAAGCAAGTTTAGATTGCACGGCTAAGCGCATGGTTTTGAAAACGGTTGAGGGTGAAGAAGTGGTGATGATAGGTAATAGAAGAGATTACCTATCCAACGTGGTGTCTGCTTTGAAAGCTGAGAAAATGGTCAGGAAGGGTTCTGAGGCATTTTTGGTTCATGTGTGTGCCTTGGAGGCCAAGGAGTCAGCTGTAGAGAATGTCCGAACGGTGAAGGAATTTGTCGACGTATTTCCAGAAGAACTTCCGAGTCTGCCTCCGGATCGGGAAGTTGAATTTGGTATAGATCTGTTACCCGGAACTGCGCCAGTGTCTATTGCCCCGTATAGAATGGCGTCAAAGGAATTAGTGGAACTGAAGGCACAGATTCAGGAGTTGTTGGACAGAGGTTTTATCCGGCCAAGTGTTTTGCCTTGGGGAGCACCTGTGCTCTTTGTTAAGAAGAAGGATGGTACAATGCGGATGTGTATAGACTACAGCCAGTTGAATAAGCTGACGATCAAGAACAAGTATCCATTGCCGAGGATAGACGACTTGTTTGATCACCTTAAGGGGGCATCGGTTTTCTTGAAGATCGATCTAAGGTCGGGGTATCATCAGCTTAAGGTGAAAGAGGTTGATATCCACAAGACGGCGTTTCGCACTCGGTATGGACATTACGAGTTTCTGGTAATGCCGTTTGGGTTGACTAACGCACCGGCAGCATTCATGGACATGATGAATCGGGTGTTCCAGCCGTATTTGGACCAGTTTGTTATGGTATTTATAGACGACATACTGGTGTACTCAAGATCTGAGAAGGATCATGATGCGCATCTGCGGGTAGTTTTGCAGATTCTGAGGGAAAAATAGTTATTTGCCAAGTTTAGTAAGTGCGAGTTTTGGCTTAGAGAGGTGACTTTCTTGGGGCACGTGGTGTCAGCTGAAGGGATTAGAGTGGACCCTCGAAAGATTGAGGCATGTTGGACTGGAAACCGCCTAAGTCAGTGGCAGAAGTTTAGAGTTTTCTAAGTCTGGCGGGGTATTACCGAAGATTTGTAGAGGGATTTTCTCTGATCGCAGCGCTGTTGACCAAATTGCTGAGGAAAGGAGTTCCATTTGTGTAGTCTGAGAAACAACAGGAAAGTTTCGGCAAGTTAAAGAAGATTCTGACTGAAGCTCTGGTTTTGATTCAGCCTGAGGCCGGAAAGGAATTCATAGTATATTGTGATGCATCGCATACTGGCTTGGGATGTGTGCTGATGTAGGAAGGGAAGGTAGTGGCATATGCATCTCGACAGCTGAGATCGCATGAGGTTAACTATCCGACACATGACTTGGAATTGGCTGCAGTGGTTTTCGCCTTGAAGATTTGGAGGCACTACTTGTACAGAGAGAAGTCGATAGTCTACACGGATCATAAGAGTCTGAAATACCTTCTGACACAGAAAGACTTGAATTTGAGACAGCGGAGGTGGATTGAACTGTTGAAGGATTACGACTGCTCAATTGAGTATCATCCGGGCAAGGCTAACGTGGTAGCAGACGCATTGAGCCGTAAGGTAGTATCGGACCTGAGAGCAATGTTTGCTCATCTTAGCTTGTATGACGACGGGAGTTTTTTGGCAGAATTGCAGGTTAAGCCGACTTGGGTAGAGCAGATTAAAGAGAAACAGTTAGTGGATGAGGGTTTGACTGTTCGGAGGTTGCAAGTTCAGAATGGTGGTTTGGAAGGTTACAGCTTAACCAGTGATGGAGTGTTGTGTTTTCAAGGGAGAGCTTGTATGCCGAAGGACGTCGAGTTAAGGCTGAGGATTCTTCAGGACGCACATAGCAGCCCATACGCTATGCATCCTGGGGGTAGCAAGATGTATCGGGATTTGCGAGAGCAGTTTTGGTGGCCAGGATTGAAACGGGAAGTAACTGAGTTTGTGAGTAAATGTTTGACGTGTCAGTAGGTCAAAGCTGAGCATCAGTTACCGTTGGGTTTACTTCAGTCGGTGAAGATTCCACAGTGGAAGTGGGAAAGGATCACTATGGACTTTGTCAGTGGGCTACCACTTATGCCTAGTAAGAAGGACTCAGTCTGGGTGATTGTGGACCGTTTGACGAAATCAGCTCATTTCATACCGGTAAGGGTTGATTACTCGCTTCAAAAGTTAGCTAAGCTGTATGTGGCAGAGATAGTGAGGTTGCACGGTGTGCCAATGTCGATTATCTCGGATAGGGATCCCAGATTCACGTCAAGGTTCTGGAAAGTGTTGCATCAAGCGTTGGGTATGCGGTTGGATTTTAGTACGGCATTTCATCCGCAGACAGACGGACAGTCAGAAAGGGTTATACAAATCTTGGAAGATATACTGAGGGGCTGTGTTTTGGACTTCAGAGGCAGCTGGGAAGAATTTCTACCGTTAGCTGAGTTTGCATACAACAATAGTTATCAGGCAAGCATTAAGATGGCACCATATGAGGCATTGTATGGTAGGAAGTGTCATACACCTACATGCTGGACAGAATTGGGTGAGCGTCAGATGTTGGGACCAGAGTTGGTTGCTGAGACCGAGGATAAATTCAAGTTGATTCAGGCTCGCCTGAAGGAAGCCTCGGACAGGCAGAAGTCATATGCCGATCTTAAGCGGAGAGATATTGAGTTTGCAATGGGTGACAGGGTTTTCCTGAAGGTCTCGCCATGGAAGAAAGTGCTGAGGTTTGGAAGGAAAGGCAAGCTAAGCCCAAGGTTTATTGGCCCATATAAGGTGTTGAGACGAGTGGGACCAGTAGCTTATCAGCTCGAGTTGCCAACAGAACTTAGCCAGATACATGATGTATTCCATGTCTCCATGCTGAGGCGTTACCGTTCAGATCCATCGCATGTTGTATCGGCGGAGGAAATTGAGGTGAGCCCAGATTTGACCATAGAAGAGGACCCAGTGCAGATTCTAGATCGGGATGTGAAGGTTTTGCGCAAGAAATCAGTTCCATTAGTGAAGGTGTTATGGCGGAACCATGGCGTAGAAGAAGCTACGTGGGAACCAGAGGATGTGATGAGGCAGTAATACCCTCAACTCTTTTGACCAGGTAATTTCGAGGCCGAAATTATTTTTAAGGGGGGTAGAACTGTAACATCCTTAAATAGGGGCTATTATGTTTGAATTATTTGCATGTGTATGGCTTGATTTGCGTTATTAATTGAGGTGTTTTAGGGTCTAGATATAAGCCAAGGGTAGGCCCGAACTATAGGAAAATTTTATTTTCAAGCATTGGCTCAAGGGAGCTGAAGGAGCTAGGGGTTAAGAATATTTTGTGGTAAACTGTAGCACAAGAAAAGCCTTGGTAAAATGGCAAGGAGGCGCAACTTAGGGCCTTATGCAGTGACGCCACAAGCAGGGGAAGGAGAGCTTGGGTTCGAGCTGCAGAAATCCCTTGCTGCTAATTTTTTTTGACGCCAGAGAGGGGAAGAGTTGTGCTCAGCTCAAACTCTGATGGATAACTGTTGAACAAGTCAACAGATTTAAACAAGTGAAGAAGAGAGAATTTAGGAGTTTGAACAATTCAAACTCATTTGAATGGTTGGCCAGGAGAAGTTTAAAGAGTTTGCCGAAATTTGAATTTTGTGAGGAGGTGTATTCGGCTGGAAAACTTAGGAGGAGTGCCGAAATTCCTTAGTGACATTTTCGACTAGTCAAGCTATGGTACATTCGGTTGAGAAGTAAAACCGAAACCTCTTTTGGCACTTGTCGAATTCCCTTTTGAAGCACCTAGCCAAATCCCAAAAAGAACCATTTGAGTTTTCTTTCTTTTCCTCCTTTGAAACCGAAAGCCGAAAGCACTTTAGGCTCTTGCCGATTTGTTTCTTTGGTATTGAGCCGAATCTCCATTTGAATTCCTCTCTTATTTCTTTGAAACCGAAACACTATTCTCCCTAAATCTCATCTCTTTTTGCTCTCCATTCTTATTGGTTGGCCGAACCTTCTTCTTTCTCAAGCCACTCTCTTTTGCATTGATTCTTTCATCTTCTTCTCACCATCATTCAACCGAATACTTCCCTTCCATTCCCTTATTTCATTTTAGCCGAATCTCCTTTGATTGTTTCGCCACCATTGCTGAAATCTCCCTTTACTCTCCTCTTCTTATTTCAACACTTTCGCCAAATATCAATTAAGGGTAGGTCTCTTTGGTCTTCTTCTCTAATCGATTTTGGAGTGGGTAAGTGTCCTTGGCCGAATCCCTTCTATTTTCTTCTGCTTTTCTCTGTCGACTTACATAGAACCAAAAGCCGAATTTTGGCATTTGTCTTGGTTCTCATTCATCTGTGAAATCAGTTTCTTCTAGGATCTCCGGGATTTTGAAGCAGTGGATCGAGGTCATCTATTCTCTGTCAATCGGTCTTAGTAAGTCTGTGGTAAGGTTTCATGTCGATTCAATCTTTCTCTTAGTTATTTGAAAAGCCGAAGGCTATTAAGATTAAGTGTTTAGTGTTGGCCGATTGTAGGGGAAGGCTCTATCTCGCATATCTCGAGTTGTGGCCGGTGATCAAAAAGTGTTAAGGTAAGGATGGATATTAGATGCGTTAACTTTTCAGGATTTACAAGTGTAGCCGAATGGCTTTTTGCTAATAGCTGTCATTGGCCGAATGTAGGAAAGGGGGGATCTAGTGCGTTAGATCTTGATCTTCGGGATTCAGTAGTCGCGTTAGTAACCAGGTGTGTAACTTACACACTTCATAATCGTTGTAAACTTTCTAAAAAACTAAACATGTTAAAAGCCGAAAACTGCGTAGATTTCGATATGATACCTTTATGGGTATGAGCAAGGATTTCAGGTAAGTCCGTTTTGGTTGAGATTATGGCACATGATTTCTGATGATATTAACTATGATATGCTCGATATATGTTTAACGATTAAGCATGATGGCATGATTTGTATGTGCATGAGCATTAATGTGGGTGACATGAGAGGAGGGGGAAGATTGATATCTGTGACTTTAGGTCACCAGTGGTTTGGCACCACCATTGGTTTGGTACCACAGTTAATATTCGTGACTTTGGGTCACCAGAGGTTTGGCACCTCATAGCGACTCGTCCCAATGGCTTCGCACCACAGTGGGTTGGCCCCACATTTGATAAAACAGGATTGTCGCCAGTGATTTGGTATCACAACGTGGGTTGGCCCCACATATGGATTATTCGTGACTTTGGGTCACCAGTGGTTTGGCACCACATTATTATCGATATCAGTGACTTTGGGTCACCAGTGGTTTGGCACCACCAGTGGCTTGGTACCACACGGGGTAGACAAAGGAGTCGTGGATGGCTAGGCTTGGGTGCATGATATGTTTACTTGGTTATGACTTGTGTAAGGATGTTGCTATATTCGGGAGGGGGATTATGCACTGAGTCTTGGTGACTCATCTTCTCCCTTATCTTTTCAGGTGATTCGTAGATCGCGGATGAGGAGCCGGGTGGACTCGAGGTGGCCATGCGATACTTGTTTTCGATTTTACATGGATTTTCGACTTGGGTACTTTAAATTTATATTTCGGTTTTATCTGGGTTTATAATAAGGCCATTAGTATTTCTATTTTGGGTTTTATTATATCTGCTTTAAATTTTTAGATGTTGTTAAGTAAACTGTTTAACATGTTTTAAATAACCTGATAATCAAGTTTTTGAAATTATACTACGCAATGGGTTTTCTAAATGTTACCATCGGGTAACAAAACACATAAGATGATAATTAAGCTAATTTAAATGATTTTCAAATCTAAGTTTTTCCAAAACTCCAATACAAACAGTTTTAATGTAACTAAGTTTAACTCATTCGGATTTTCGGGATTTCGAAGCAACTTAACGATTTCAACTATACATGCACTGGATTTCTGCAAAAACAAAGCAAACAAAGAGTTTTTCGTTGAAATTTAACCGGCAACTTGTTTTCTTCGAAACGTTTTCACTCTGTGACATGCCAGATTCGGTCGTGGTGTGTTGACCGAGTTTGGGGTGTTACAATGATATGGTCGAAAGTTTTGTTATATGGGTTATCGTCGATGGTTATTGGCTGAACACCTATTTCAAAAATAGATTCGTGAATTCGATGGCACTATAGAGTGTGGGGTAGCTCCTATACCACGATCTGGGGAAGATACCTTAAGGGCAATTGATGGTATCAATTTCATTTATGGAAAAGCCCAAAAGAGGAATAGAAAAGAACTAGATAAAGGGTCAGTAGAACTCGATGTAGACGAGGGGTGTGATTTGTTTAACAACTTTGAAGAATTGGTGGCAGAGGGAGATAAAGCAAATCTCACAAATCAAGACGAGACTTTATCGAATAAGAAAGCATATTTTTTGACTTACTTTATTGGCGTTACAATCTACTTCGACATAACTTGGATGTCATGTACATTGAGAAGGATGTATGTGACAATGTCGTTGGCACTCTTCTAAATCTCTCTCGCGGTGGTAAAGATAATATCAAGGCATGCAAGGACCTACAAGATATTGGCATTCGATGTTATCTTCATCCAAAAATGAGAAACGGGAAAGAGTACCTACCGCAAGCTTGTTACACTCTTGCATAAAGGAAAGAGATATTTTTCTTTCCATTGTGAAGAACTTGAAGGTACCCGATGGTTATGCATCAAACATATCTCAATGCAGAATTGGAAAGAGAACAAGTTGAGCAACCTCAAAAGTCATGACGGTCACATTCTCATGCAAGATTTGCTTTCTATATGCTTAAGAGGAGTTGTAGAAAAGAATGTGCTAATTGTTATTACAAATCAATCAGATTTCTTCAAGAGGTTATGTGCAAAAAGTCTTGATCCACAAGAAGTTGATCAACTTCAAATACAAGTCATGTTAACACTTTGTGAAATGGAGAAAATATTTCCTCCAAGTTTCTTCACAATCATGATTCATTTACCGGTGGAGGCTAAGCTTGGTGGACCTGTTCAATACATGTAGATGTACCCGATCGAAAGATATATGAAATATATCAATAATATTTCACAATATTTTATTTTTATTATTTTAATATAGTATATAATAAGTATGTAAAAAATATATGTATGTGATGCATGTATCTTATGGGATTGAAAGCTTCGATGCAAAATAGAGCTGATCCCGAATGTTCCATTGCTGAAGGGTACATAGTTTCAGAATGTCTTACATTTTGCTCCTGTTATTTTTCTGATATGAAGACTATATTTTCCCGTCCTCTCAGGAATGATGAGAATATTAAAAAATGGTACATCTTCTCTTCTGGAGGACATCCAATTGGTACCATGAAAATGAAGATATTGGACATGTGATCTCTTACATAAGCAAACTGCTATGTTCTATTGCATAGAGATAAGTTATCACCATACCGTTAGTGACTTTCCTAAGGAAATTACTGCCATTCGGTTCTTTTTCTTAGCCAATGAGTTGAGCTGTGATTCGTTCCTTATTAAATTTCTTACCCAAATTGTTGTTTTTTTTTTTCTTTTTCAAGTATTATCTAATTACAAAATTATTTTATAAGTAAATAAAAATAAGATAGCAATTGGGGCCCAGAGAGTTGTTCAAAATTTCATTGTAAAACAGAGAAGAACTTCACACAGTAAGCTTTAAAGCTTAGTAAGTTTGTAATATAACACATTTAGCTTAACAATTCAAATTCAATAAGCAAAATTACTAACACTTAATTCAATTCACATCATTACTCAATCTCAACCACAACTACTACTCACTTTCGTACTGTAACTATCACATGGATCAATTCCTATTAATACTCACTCAAACATCCATTTATTCCATATACAAAATCACCAACCACATTAGGTTCCATACATACCTGTACCATCACTTAATTATCAATCTCATTTACCATTCAATGCTCAATTCCATTGTAACGCCCTGAATTTGGGCCTAGTAGAATTGGGCCTATTAGGCTTTGGGCTTTGGGTCTCATAAAATTTTTAGTGAGCAAGAAAATGACAAATGACATGACGACTTTAAAGGTTTAATGAATTTGGAGTGTCTAGGTGTATTGGAGAAGCTCTGGGTTCGAGTTTTGTGGTGGAGGATTCTTAATTTATTTAATTAAGCAATCAGGGTTATGACTAGTGGGCTTTTAAATAAATAGGTGAAAAATGGCACAAAGAAGCCTGTGATGAAGTGGCTAAGTGACGCCACTAAGGTGTAGAGAGGTGGCGACATATTCATGCAGGGAGGTCTGAGGTTCGAGTGCTAGCTTAGCTTTATTTTAGAGTTTAATTTTAGGCTTCTAGAGGGCTGGAAGTGGCGTGTAGAGGGACTCTAAGGAGAAGTGATCAGTACAGAGAATTTAGGAGAAGGATAAGGGAGATATCATGGAGAAAAATTAGGAGATGAGCAGTGGATGAAGTGGTGCCGAATTGGACTTTAGGGGTGGCTTAGTTTCGGCTATAGGCTATATAAATGTGTGTGTGCCGAATTTGGTGTCCTAGGTAATGCCAAATTTTCCATTATTTTTCTTTTCCTTGCCGAAACCTTATTTTTCCACAACCAAAAATACCTTGCCTTGTTGCAGAAATCTCCTATAGCCGAATCCCTTTTTGTCGAATTCTCTCATAGCCAAACTGTTTTATTGCCAAAGTATCATCATCTTCTCTTGCCGAAATCCCTATTAGTGCTGAATCTTTGTTGTTTTCCTCCATCACAAATCGATTGTTATCTACTATCAATCAAGGTTAAAAGCCAAATCTCGTTCAGTAGCTATCTAGGCCGCAGGTGTAACAGTCCAAAGTTGACCCTAATCAGAACAGTGGTTTCAGGACCACAATCCGAATAATATTTTAATATTATTTTCTATGTTGATGATAAGTGAATTAGCAGGTGTTAAATTTCTGTGAATTAATTTGCTTGTCTGTGTGTTTAATTTGACTAAAGGACTAAATTGCATTATTGTTAGAAGTGGCCTCTTAATTGATTATTTGTTAAATTGAGATGGTTTTATTAAAGTGAAGTCCTCAAAGGACAATTAGTCCATTATTAGTAAAGTGGACGGCAACATGTGGAAAAATTAGATAAATTTTATGTTATTATAATAATATGTTAATATAAGTAATAAGTAAATAAATAATGAAACAAAGTGGAAAGAAAGAGAACATACCTTTGTTCATCTTCTTGGCCGAATGTGGGAAGGAAAGAAACTCCATTTTTGAAGCTTGAGTTTCGGCATTAGGGAGCTCAATTTGGGGTATGTATTTTGTTTAGTTTTAGATAATTTTTACATTTTTGGAATCGTTGCTTTGAATGCTATATAACCCATGCTGAAATTTTTGAGTTGAGACATATTAAGGATTCAACCATTGATGTATATTCATGATATGTGATGTTTGATGGTAGATTATTAATAGTATGTTTTAAATCATCATGTTTGGAATTAGAAATTTTGGTGAAATTGAGTGTTAGGGACTAATTTGGAAAGAATAAATTCCTGAAGGACTAAAACATGAGAAAAATGAAATGCATGGTCTTGTATGAAGCCTAGGAGCATTTGGCCCTTGAAGTGTATAACCAAATTTGGTGTATTTTGTGTTTTGTACAAAAAGGACTAAATTGTAAAAGTGTGAAACCTTAGGGGTAAAATGGTAATTTACACATTTAAGTGTATTTGGATTAAATTGAAATGAAATGTGTTTGAATGAGCTCAAATTGAATATGTTTAGATCAAGAACAAAGAAAAACAGACTTGGATCGGGGGAAGGCAAAAGTTATTGAATAGCCAGTTTTTGCTGTCCGATGATTTCCGAGGTAAGTCTATAAGCAATTTAATATTGTTAATATCATTTATAACATTGATTATATGTTGAATTATGAAATTATAGTTGTAAAATTTGTTAAAGCCGAATGTGGATAGTGAATTTAAAATGAAATGTTGTTACATTTTTAACCGAGATGATATGTTAAAGTGATTTGAATAATGTGAGATTTATGTTAATTTGGGCAGCATGCAATGTGTATGAGATGATAATAATATTGTATCAGGCTTCGAGCCTAGCAGGCCTTGTGCCGGTGAAGTGTATCGGGCTTATTGCCTAGCAGGCTAAATGCCGGTGATCAAATTTCAGACCTCGAGTCTAGCAAGCTTAGTGCCGGTGTGTATTTCAGGCTTGATGCCTAGCAGGCTTAATGCCGGTGATGTGTTATAAATAAAGAATTCATGAATCATTTACAAGGTGGAACGTAATTACTGCAATAAGCTAAATGCTCGGGTAAGTATAAGTTTTTGTAGTTGCAAGGAATAAGGTAAGTTATTATATTTCCATTCGAATTAAGTAAGATGTGATGTAGTTGAAGCTTTCAGTGAGATTTTAATATGTGAATTTGATCTTACCAATAATGAGTATGATATATATATATATATATATATATATATATTGGAGTTTAAGCTTGGTTATGCCCTTGAGATTCGGCTATATGTGCAAATGTTAAATACGAAAGTGATTGGATATGTTTACATATGGTACGACTGATTACATGTGGTTAAAATGTATGTTATACTTATTTGGTTTGGAATATGCGAATACATATTGTATTTAGGTGTTTCGGTGAGTCTGCATGCTTATGGTAAGAACATGATAATTATTAAGTTAACTAAGGTAATGGCATACGGCCATAATGAACTTATAGGTTAAATTATTTATATTCAATGTCATAAATGAATCGCTTTAAAAAGCTTGAATGTTTGGATGTTATATTATAATTGCTTAAGACTTACTAAGCTAGTAAGCTTACTCTGTGTGTGTTCATTGTTCGTTTTATAGATTTTGATCAAGCTACGAGCTTAGGGGATCGTCACAGAAGTCATTCACACTATCGGCTCACTTTGGTATCTTTAAAATTTGGACTATCGAACTTAAGGCATGTATAGGCTAGTTTAATATTTGAATGATATTTTGTTAATGTATAAAAGCCTTGCGAAATTGGCTTGTTTTTATACATTAATGTTCGATGGTTTATTAAATCTTTGATATAATATGCGTGTATGTTTTGTTGGGAAGATGAATGAGGATGTGATGTATTTCATGCTAAGTAGGTATACTTGTAACATCCTAGAATTTGAATTTTTATATGTTGCATTATTTTGGTGCTCAGCTAGTTAAACTATCCAATGTGTGTGTTTAGGTAGTCTTGAGGAGGCTCGGGTTTTATTTGGAATTATAAAATATTCTGGCATTTAGTACTTTAAGGTAATGGAATAAGTGACCTTAAAGTTTAAGGTAATAAAGTGGTAAGAAGCTAGCATAATTGAGCTATCAGTGAGGAGGATATGGCGCCTTATGTGTTACCTTGAGGGAAGGAGTTCGAATCCCATTGTGTGCATGTGTGAAATTTATTTATTTTTATTTTTGCTTTCCTTCCTTATAGTGTTGGTCAAGGATGAGCTTATGGTAAGTTGGACTTTATTTTTTTATGGCAAGATGGCTAAGAGAAAAAGGCAAGATTGAACTTAGGGAAATGAATCAAATGGAAAAGGCATGTAGGGGGAACATAAGGCTTATTCCAAGGGTCATGTTTTGGAAAGTTTGGGTGGCCAAACTTTGACCAATTGGCCATGTATTTGGACGGTGTTTGGGGCTAAGGGGGATGGCCGAATTTGTGCTAGCATTTTGGTAAGGTAGGTGTTAGTTTTGGGACATTTTTTTCATTAGCAAATTGGTGTATCAAATTTTTTTCTCTCCAAAATTCTTCTCCCTAGCCAAATGTGTCATGAGCAATAGGTAAACTTTTGTTTTGTTTTGGCCAATTCTTTTTGACCATTTTGGTATCATCTTCCATTCTTCCCCAAGCTCTTTTCCTCCTTGTGCCGAAACCATACAACCTTGAAGGGATATTTTCATTTCATTTCTTTTCTTCTCTTGGCCGAATGCACACCAACCTCAAGACTTTTTCTTTGTTCATTTTTCATCCTTGAAAACCGAAACATAAACACCCTATCTGCTATTTCTTTTTTCTTCTTCTTTTCTTCTTGCAAAAACTCTCAAACATCACTCCCTCCCTAATATTTTCACCATGGCCAAATATCATTAATCATCTCCCCATAGCCGAATCTTCCACTTCACACATATTTTCTTCTCAACCATTTTTCTACTCACACTTTGATCAATCGGTAAGAACACTCTCTTCAATACTCTTATTTTTTCTTCTATTGCCGAATTCTTATGTTGGCTTGAGAGGGTCTTTTTGACCGAAATCATCATCTTTTCTCTTTCAAACAAAACCCTTTCTTCTTTGTAGTGGTATAGTGGAGTGCCGATTGTTTCTGCATCATTTAATCGACTCTAGCCATAGGAAGATCGTGTGAAAAAGGAATTTCATCGTTCAAGGTAAGGATTCTTCGAGGATTCTTTATTACTTTTTATTCGTTATGATAGTGTTGATTAATCGATATTATTATAGGGACTCTATCGCTCGATCTTTCATCTTGAGATCGTATGGATTTTTGTGGTAAGTCGACTTCACTCTTAAGATCAATCGTTTGTAACAACGTAATATTAGTTTGGACTAATATTTATTTTCAATGGAGGCAAGCAAGATCGAATCAAAAGGGGTAGTGATTGGTGATCGAAAAAGGAACGGATTTACGATCCCTACTCCTAAATTCAAACGAAGGGCTGTTTCGGTGATTCGAGACTTTCAACCGGGTTGTGGACGCTCATCCGATGAGAATCAACTATTCGAAGTTGTTCCCAATTGTTAGGCATCAACGATTTAGGATTTTCCACTGGGTTGTGGACTGTCAACCGGAGAGAACCGGCAAATAGTAGTTATTCGCGATTCCGAGGGTAAAAACCTAGACCGTTTATCTTAGAGTAGATTTACTATAAGTGTTAATGTTCTAATCGAGCGTTAAAAATATTTTTAGGTGTCGACATCAGGAAAGCATAGTGCTTACCGTAATCAGGTGTGTAATCTCACACCGTATTCCATGGGTTAGATAATTATATCGTGTTAATCGTTTGATTAAATCGCATGTTAGTGACATCGGGTAAAATGACATAATTATCACTATATTGGTAAAGACTATGAAATCGGTATTAAGACTGTGAAAATTATGAGATTACCCTTAATGGGCCAAATTGATAAAGTGACTATATAGGCCAAATGTGATATTTGATATGGGCCAAATGTGATAATTGATATATGGGCCAAAATGTGATATTTGATATATGGGCCAAATGTGATATTTGATATATGAGCCAAATGTAATATTGGTTATATGAGCCAAATGTGATATTTGATATATGGGCCGGATTGTGATATGGGCCAGATTGTGATGAATGTTTTAATGGACCTTATTGTTCGTAATAAATATTAGAAAGAATTGTTATAAATGAATATGCATTATATACATGGATTGCATGGGATGGGATATTGACGAAGAGAAGTTCTGGTAGCTTTGCTACAAAATTCTGGTGGCTCTGCCATAAATATAAAAAATGGCAATGCCATGTAAACTCTGTGAATCTGGTGGCTTGTCCACAAATTGATATAAACATCTTAATGCCTATTTTGGTGTGTTGGCAGGGTGGGTGACTAAAGCTCCCCACAGGTGTGCTGGTTGGTACAGGTGGTGTGTAGCGGATGGAAACTAGGTTTGGTTTGGGAATTGCATATCACATGCATATTATATACATGTTATTATGTTATAATTGTTAATGGGCTTTGGCCCAATAAATGCTTAATTGGATTTTGGGCCCAGTGGACAATGGTAAGTGGGTTACACACTGAGTTCTAGTAACTCACCCCGTTTTCCTTACCCTTCTCAGGTAATGAACAGTGATGGGGACCTGGGCCGTGGACGACTCGGTGGAGGCCATACTACGAATAATGGGTTATTTAAATTTTGGATTTCTTTTAAGTACTTTTTATTAATTTTCTATTTTAAGTTAAGTTGTAATAAGTCCTCTGGATAAGTTTTAATGTTGTTTTACGTTTGATGGATTTTATAATTTGCTTGAATACTTTAAGTGGGATTTTTCTAAAAATTGAAATAAATGTTTTTCTCAAATGGATATGGAAAAAAAAGGTTTCATAATTACTTTCTTACATATTTTAACTCGGAAAATTTTCGGTTAACAATGTTCTTCAAATTTTTCCAAAATTATTTCAACTTTTTTAAATCTTCTCGAAATATTAATTTAAATTTTCTAAGTTTCAATTTATAAATTCTTACGTCTCAAATTGTTTGATTTATCAATCAACCTTAGTTTTCAATAAACTCCACATCAAGATTTTTTTGAAACTCTGTTTTCTCTAAATCCTTAAAAGACTAGATGTATATTCATTCCGTGTGACATGTCAAATCTGGTCTTAATGCATAGACCGGGTTTGGGGTGTTACAATACTTGTGTATGAATGTTTGATGTGAGGTCATTAAGTATGAATTTTGTTAACTCTTGGAAAGTGGATATATGTAGTGGTTCATCAAGAGTGGAATGAATTTTGGTATATATTGCTTTTGAATGTATAATAATAAAGTATCATTAGGTTTAAGTAATGAAGTAAACGATGGGTAAATGTTTAAGTCATGGTATGTAATATGTTAGTTAAGCATCGTTTAGGATCTATGTGTATGTATTTGCTTTGGTCATTTTATGAAATAAGAATTATGTTATACAATGTATATGTAGGTTCGGGTAATCTTTTAAGAAATAACTATATGTAAATATTCTGCTTGAAGAGTTGGTTGTTTAGGCTCACCTTCGATAATGGCAAATGTACATATTACTATGATGTTTAAAAATCTATACTTGCTTATTTGTTGAAGTAAATTATGCCAAATTTGCTTAGGGATAATTAGTATTGAGATGTGTAATATTTTATTTAATATGTTCATGCATTTAATTACTATGTTATGTAACCAAGTTCTGAAAAGTTGGTTTATATATCTATATGATATATGCGTAGTAATGTTAAACGATTGAGCTAAAATTTTAAAGTGTAAATGAGATGAACATAGGTTTATTAAGCTTCGAAATTTGAATAGGGCAAGTGTAATAATGTAGTCAATTATGAAGCATGTTAAGTAATAAATGTATGTTCTAAGCTGTGTTTTGATCGGTAATGTCTCTAATCTTAATCCGGCGACGGATACGGATTAGGGGTGTTATTGGTATCAGAGCTTACAGTTTAGTCGATTCTAGGACTATCGTAGCGCGTGTGAGTCTAGCTATACATGCCTTAATTGTATAATACGATAGTGTGGTGACTTTTGACATTTAAATTGTGTTTTATATAGTAAATGGATCCCGACAGAGCCGTAGCTGATGATGTAGAGAGCGTAGCACCTTATCTCGCACATGGGTCAGCGCCGGTAGACTCTCGACCTATCTCGGGTAGCCATGAGGGGGAGGCTAAGCAAGCCTTCTACCAGATGATGAATGAATGGTTTACCCAATTTATTCGAACTAACCCAGCTGTACAACCACCTCCACCCCCGAATAATCCAACTCCAATACCTTCAGCACCTCCGATGATAGATTCGATAAGATCTGGCAGGCCTCATGTTGATAAAATTAGGAAATATGGGGCCGAAGAATTTAAAGCTAATGATAATGACGACGCGGAACGAGCTGAGATGTGGCTTGATAATACTATCCGTGTGCTCAATGAGCTTTCATGTACTTCAGATGAATGCTTAAAATGTGCTATATCTTTACTACGAGACACCGCATATCACTGGTGGAATACACTAGTATCGGTGGTTCCAAAAGAAAAAGTGTCTTGGGATTTCTTTCAGACCGAGTTCCATAAGAAATATATCAGTCAGAGATTCATTAATCAGAAACAAAAAGAATTTCTGGAATTGAAACAGGGTCGAATGACCGTGACTGAGTATGAATGAAAATTTGTCAGATTGAGCCGATATGCGCGTGAATGTGTGTCAATTGAAGCCATTATGTGTAAAAGGTTCGAAGACAGTTTGAATGAAGAAATTAAGTTTCTAGTTGGCATAATCGAGATTAAAGAGTTCGTGGTACTTGTTGAACGAGCTTGCAAAGCCGAAGAGCTTAGGAAGGAGAAAAGAAAGGCTGAAATGGAAGCTAGAGATATTCGTAAAAGATCATCTAGTAAGACTTTTCATTCTGTATCCAAGAAATTCAAAGATGAATTCGGCCGACATAAAGCTACTTTAGATATATCTAGACGAGATCGACCTCCTGTGGGTTCCAGAGTTACTTCGATGGCCAGTGTTGGTAATGTTCAGCAAAATCGGGTTGAATGCAAGCATTGTGGTATATGGCATTCTGGGAGTTGTAGATTTCGAGATCTGTCTTGCTTTAGATGTGGATCGTCGGATCATTTTATTCGGGAGTGCCCGATGCTAGCCGAGCAAAATATGGCTTAGAATATCAGACCGAGTAATGTATCAGTGCAAGGCAGACCACTTAGGCATTCAGGAAATGTAAATGGCAGTCAGAAAGGAACCAAAGACACTACAGTTCGATCAGAGGCTCGTGGACCTGCTAGAGCATATGCTATACGTGCCAGAGAGGATGCTTCCTCCCCAGATGTTATCACCGGTACTTTTACTCTTTATGATACTACTGTGGTTGCATTGATCAATCCTGGTTCTACTCATTCATATGTGTGTGAAACTTTAGTATCTAGTACGACTCTGGCTGTTGAGTCTACTGAGTTTGTGATTCGTGTATCCAACCCCTTGGGTCGATGTGTTCTGGTTGATAAAGTGTGTAAAAGTTTCCCGTTGATGATTCGGGATTTATGCGTTGTTGCCTTTCGATGAGTTCGATATAATTTTAGGAATGGACTGGTTAACTTTGCACAATGCTGTTGTTAATTGCAAAAGAAAAACCATTGATTTGAGATGTCAGAACGGTGAAATCATCTGGATTGAATCTAATGACCTTAATGGGTTACCGGCAATAATATCCTCGATGTTAGCTCGTAAGTATGTGAGAAAAGGGTGTGAAGCTTACTTGGCTTATGTGTTGGATAGTAAAGTGACTGAAAAGCAGATTGAATCCGTACCAGTTGTGTGTGAATATCCAGATGTGTTTCCTGAAGAACTACCAGGTTTACCATCTATTCGAGAAATAGAGTTTGGCATTGAATTAGTGCCGGGGACGACTCTGATTTCAATAGCTCCGTATCGGATTGCACCTATAGAATTAAAAGAGTTGAAAGCACAGTTGCAAGAGTTAACAGATAGGGGCTTTGCACGACCGAGCTTCTCTCCTTGGGGTGCACCAGTTTTATTTGTGAAAAAGAAAGACGGGACTATGCGAATGTGCATTGATTATCGGCAGCTTAATAAGGTGACTATAAAGAATAAATACCCGTTGCCATGGATTGACGACTTGTTTGATCAGTTGAAAGGGGCTTCAGTGTTTTCGAAGATAGATTTGAGATCGGGTTATTATCAGTTGCGAGTCAGAGATTCCGATGTGCCAAAGACTACTTTTCGAACGAGGTACATACATTATGAGTTTCTGGTTATGCCTTTTGGACTTACTAATGCACTTGCTTTTTTTATGGATTTGATGAATCGAATTTTCAAACAGTATTTGGATTGGTTTGTGGTAGTGTTTATAGATGATATTCTGATCTACTCCAGAGATGAAACCGAGCATGCTGAGCATCTGAGACTGGTGCTACAAACTTTGCGAGATAAACAGTTGTATACAAAATTTAGTAAGTGTGAGTTCTGGATGAAAAAGGTCAGTTTTCTGGGTCACGTTGTTTCAGCGTCAGGCATTCGGGTTGATCCGAATAAAATATCGGCTATACTTGATTGGAAACCACCAAGAAATGTTTCTGAAATTTGAAGCTTTCCAGGACTCTCTGGTTACTACAGACGATTCGTGAAAGGTTTTTCTATAATAGCTACCCCGTTGACAAAGCTATTACAGAAAGATGTCAAGTTCGAATGGACGAAAAAATGTCAGAAAAGTTTCGATCAGTTGAAAGCTCTCTTGACCGAGGCTCCAGTGTTAGTTCAGCCTAAATCGGGCAAAGAATTTGTTGTGTATAGTGATGCTTCTTTGAATGGTTTGGGTTGCGTTTTAATGCAAGAAGGCAAAGTAGTAGCCTATGCTTCGATACAGTTGAAGCTACATGAAAGAAATTATCTGACACATGATTTAGAGTTAGTAGCCATTGTATTTGCGTTAAAGATTTGGCGTCATTATCTATTCGATGAGAAATGTCATGTCTATTCGGATCACAAAAGTTTAAAGTATTTGATGACTCAGACAGATTTGAACTTGAGAGAACGCAGATGGTTAGAGCTGTTGAAAGATTAAGAATTAGTGATTGGCTACCATCCGGGGAAAGCAAATGTTGTTGCGGATGCTCTAAGTCGAAAATCATTGTTTGCTCTTCGGGCATTGAACGCACATATGGTTATGTCTGATGATGGTTCGTTAATAGCCGAATTGAAAGCAAGACCGTTGTATATTCAACAAATTTGTGATGCTCAGAAAGTTGACAAAGATTTGATGGCAAGACAAGTTCAGTGTGAAAGTAATTCAGAGTCAGAGTTTCGAATTGATGAAAATGACTGTTTGAACTTCAAAGGCCGAATATGTGTTCCGAGGAATGTGGATTGGATTCAGATGATATTAAATGAGGCTCATAATAGTCGATTGTCTGTACATCCGGGTAGCACGAAAATGTATAATGATTTGAAACAGTTCTATTGGTGGCCTGGTATGAAACGAGACATATCTGAATTTGTCTCGAAGTGCTTAGTTTGTCAGCAAGTAAAATTCGAACATCAGATGCCTTCTGGATTACTTCAACCGATCATGATACCTGAATGGAAATGGGATAGAATTGCTATGGATTTTGTATCCGGTTTACATATGACACCGATCAAGAAAGATGCAATTTGGGTTATAGTGGATAAACTAACCGAATCAGCTCACTTTGTTCCAGTTCGTACGGACTATTCGCTCGATAAGCTTGCTGAGTTGTATGTATCTCAAATTGTGAGATTACATGGTGTGCCGATTTCCATTGTTTCGGACAGAGACCCGAGATTCACGTCGCGGTTTTGGAAGAAATTGCAAGACGCTTTAGGTACCAAACTACACTTTAGCACAGCTTTTCATCCGCAGACAGATGGTCAGTCTGAACGAACCATTCAGATACTTGAGGATATGTTGAGATGTTGCGTCCTCGAGTTTGAAGGTACGTGGGAACGATACTTACCTCTGATTGAATTTGCTTACAATAATAGCTTTCAATCTAGTATCAAAATGGCACCTTACGAAGCTCTGTATGGCCGCAAGTGTCGTACACTATTGTACTGGACCGAGCTCGGTGAAAACAAGATACACGGGGTTGATTTGATTAAAGAGACTGAGCAAAAAGTGGCAGTAATCCGAGATAGTTTGAAAGTTGCATCAGATCGCCAAAAGTCATACGCGGATTTGAAACGTAAAGACATTGAGTTTCAGGTTGGAGATCGAGTATTTTTGAAAGTTTCTCCGTGGAAGAAAGTACTTCGATTTGGTCGAAAAGGCAAATTAAGTCCGAGATTCATCGGACCGTATGAGATCATCGAACGTGTTGGGCCTGTTGCTTATAGATTAAAGTTGCCTTCTGAATTAGAAAAGATACATAATGTATTCTATGTTTCGATGCTTCGTAGATATAGATCAGATCCGTCACATGTGATCGCCCCGTCTGAGATTGAAATCCGATCTGATATGACGTACGAGGAAGAACCGATCCGTATCTTAGCTCGTGAAGTGAAAGAGTTGAGAAACAAGAAAATTCCATTAGTAAAAGTACTATGGAATTGTCAAGGAGTAGAAGAGGCTACGTGGGAGCCTGAGGATTCAATGAGGCAACAATATCCAACTTTGTTTAACGGTAAGATTTTCGGGAACGAAAATCCCTATGGGGGGAGAGTTGTAACAGTCCAAAGTTGACCCTAATTGGAACAGTGGTTTCAGGACCACAAATCTGAGTCCGAATAATATTTTAATATTATTTTCTATGTTAATGATAAGTGAATTAGCATGTGTTAAATTTCTGTGAATTAAGTTGCTTGTCTGTGTGTTTAATTTGACTAAAGGACTAAATTGCATAATTGTTAGAAGTGGCCTCTTAATTGATTATTTGTTAAATTGAGATGGTTTTATTAAAGTGAAGTCCTTAAAGGACAATTAGTCCATTATTAGTAAAGTGGACGGCAACATGTGGAAAAATTAGATAAATTTTATGTTATTATAATAATATGTTAACATAAGTAATAAGTAAATAAATATTTCTTTTAATTTAAGTCATAAAATAATGAAACAAAGTGGAAAGAAAGAGAACATACCTTTGTTCATCTTCTTGGCCGAATGTGGGAAGGAAAGAAACTCCATTTTTGAAGCTTGAGTTTCGGCATTAGGGAGCTCAATTTGGGGTATGTATTTTGTTTAGTTTTAGATAATTTTTACATTTTTGGAATCATTGCTTTGAATGCTATATAACCCATGCTGAAATTTTTGAGTTGAGACATATTAAGGATTCGGCCATTGATGTATATTCATGATATGTGATGTTTGATGGTAGATTATTAATAGTATGTTTTAAATCATCATGTTTGGAATTAGAAATTTTGGTGAAATTGAGTGTTAAGGACTAATTTGGAAAGAATAAATTCTTGAAGGACTAAAACATGAGAAAAATGAAATGCATGGTATTGTATGAAGCCTAGGAGCATTCGGCCCTTGAAGTGTATAACCAAATTTGGTGTATTTTGTGTTTTGTACAAAAAGGACTAAATTGTAAAAGTGTGAAACCTTAGGGGTAATTTGCCCATTTAAGTGTATTTGGATTAAATTGAAATGAAATGTGTTTGAATGAGCTCAAATTGAATATGTTTAGATCAAGAACAAAGAAAAATGGACTTGGATCGGAGGAAGGCAAAAGTTATTGAATAGCCGGTTTTTGCTGTCTGACAATTTCCGAGGTAAGTCTATAAGCAATTTAATATCGTTAATATCATTTATAACATTGATTATATGCTGAATTATGAAATTATAGTTGTAAAATTTGTTAAAGCTTAATGTGGATAGTGAATTTAAAATGAAATGTTGTTACATTTTTAACCGAGATGATATGTTAAAGTGATTTGAATAATGTGAGATTTATGTTAATTTGGGCAGCATGCAATGTGTATGAGATGATAATAATATTGTATCGAGCTTCGAGCCTAGCAGGCCTTGTGCCGGTGAATTGTATCGGGCTTCGAGCCTAGCAGGCATTGTGCCGGTGAAGTGTATCAGGCTTATTGCCTAGCAGGCTAAATGCTGGTGATCAAATTTCAGACTTCGAGTCTAGCAGGCTTAGTGCTGGTGTGTATTTCAGGCTTGATACCTAGCAGGCTTAATGCCGGTGATGTGTTATAAATAGAGAATTCATGAATCATTTACAAGGTGGAACGTAATTACTACAATAAGCTAAATGCTCGGGTAAGTATAAGTTTTCGTAGTTGCAAGGAATAAGGTAAGTTATTATATTTCCATTCGAATTAAGTAAGATGTGATGTAGTTGAAGCTTTCAGTGAGATTTTAATATGTGCATTTGATTTTACCAATAATGAGTATGATATATATATATATATATATTGGAGTTTAAGCTTGGTTATGCCCTTGAGATTCGGCTATATGTGTAAATGTTAAATACGAAAGTGATTGGATATGTTTACATATGGTACGACTGATTACATGTGGTTAAAATGTATGTTATACTTATTTGGTTTGGAATATGCGAATACATATCGTATTTAGGTGTTTCGATGAATTTGCATGCTTATGGTAAGAAAATGATAATTATTAAGTTAAGTAAGGTAATGGCATACGACCATAATGAACTTATAGGTTAAATTATTTATATTTAATGTCATAAACGAATCTCTTTAAAAAGCTTGAATGTTTGGATGCTATATTATAATTGCTTAAGACTTACTAAGCTAGTAAGCTTACTCTGTGTGTGTTCATTGTTCTGTTTTACAGATTTTGATCAAGCTATGAGCTCAGGGGATCGTCACAGAAGTCATTCACACTATCGGCTCACTTTGGTATCTTTAAAATTCGGACTATCGAACTTAAGGCATGTATAGGCTAGTTTAATATTTGAATGATATTTTGTTAATGTATAAAAGCCATGCGAAATTGGCTTGTTTTTATACATTAATGTTCGATGGTTTATTCAATCTTTGATATAATATGCATGTATGTTTTGTTTGGAAGATGAATGAGGATGTGATGTATTTCATGCTAAGTAGGTATACTTGTGTATGAATGTTTGATGTGAGGTCATTAAGTATGAATTTTGTTAACTCTTGGAAAGTGGATGTATGTAGTGGTTCATCAAGAGTGGAATTAATTTTGGTATATATTGCTTTTGAATGTATAAAATAAAGTATCATTAGGTTTAAGTAATGAAGTAAAAGATGGGTAAATGTTTAATGTTAGTTAAGCATCGTTTAGGATCTATGTGTATGTATTTGCTTTGGTCATTTCATGAAATAAGAATTATGTTATACAATGCATATGTAGGTTCGGCTAATCTTTTGAGAAATAACTATATGTAAATATTATGCTTGAAGAGTTGGTTGTTTAGGCTCACCTTCGATAATGGCAAATGCACATATTACTATGATGTTTAAAAATCTGTACTTGCTTATTTGTTAAAGTAAATTATGCCAAATTTGCTTAGGGATAATTAGTATTGAGAAGTGTAATATTTTATTTAATATGTTCATGCATTTAATTACTATGCTATATAACCAAGTTCTGAAAATTTGGTCTATATATTTATATGATATATGCGTAGTAATGTTATACGATTGAGCTAAAATTTTAAAGTGTAAATAAGATGAACATAGGTTTATTAAGCTTCGAAATTTGAATAGGGCAAGTGTAATAATGTAGTCAATTATGAAGCATGTTAAGTAATAAAATGTATGTTCTAAGCTGTGTTTTGATCTGTAATGTCTCTAATCTTATTCCGGCGACGGATACGGATTAAGGGTGTTACAGCAGGGTCAAAGGTGGATTCAGTAAGTGTTCAGTTAACCCCCTTTGTGTGTTTTGTTAAAAGCCAAAGGTCTATATAACTTCTCATTGTCGTTAATCTTGTATTAACAAGCGTGGTAAGGATCGTTAGCGAAGTGTAAGTGTACTCAACTCGATTATGGTTTAAGTAAATGGCCGAATGTGAGTATGATCTATAGGGGTGACTTGTGTGGATTATGAGTCACTCGAAGTTTGATGGTGTATGTGTGAGTGAGGATCTAGGGGATACTCGTGATTAGTAGCTAAGGAAGGGCTATTAAAACCCGGTGGCACACGGTAAGGTTACGGTAAGGCTTCGGCTTTTGGTAAATGTTTTGATTAAGTATTGGTGATTGATTGAAGGTTGGTTGTAGGTTCAAGGCTAAGGATAGTACAGCACGTCACAGTAATCAGGTGTGTACAAACACTACACACACATGATATCGGCAATGCCGGAAAGCCGAAAAGCCGAAAGTGGCTAAATGGGCCCGGTGGGCCCTGAGGCTAAGTTTGATGAAATTGGTTGATTTGGTTATATGAACTGAGTTAGTCATGCATGTTACATGATCTGGAATTGTTTTGGGCCTAATAAGCCATATGAATGAGATCTGGGCCTAATGGGCCATAAGGTTGTGATTTGGGCATAATGGGCTATGTGAGCGTGAAACGGGCTTGATGGGCTTTATGGGGACATAGAAAAGTATGTTAGGGTTTAAGGGACTTTAGGCCTAGTTCTGAACAACTCTTAAACCGCATAAGACTTAATCTAATAATTAAACATGACCGTGGACAAGTCGCTGGGTTAGAGTGTGGCAACGGACATATGCATGTCTAGAATTGGATCTAGGGAGGACTTGGTACTTAAGCGGTCTTAGTGGCCCACCTCCTCTTATCTGGAATCCTACCTGGTGCATAGTGTCTGTTCACTTTAGCCGCAAGGACTTGTTAATGGGCCAAAGTTCATAACTAAAACCCGAGAGGGACCAAATACCCTTAGTTTGAAAATTACCGAAATATCCTTAGATTTGCAAAATTACTAAAATACCCCCGATTTGTAAAATTACCAGAATACCCTTGATTTGCAGAATTACCAAAATATCCCTGATTTATAGAATTTCCAAAATACCCCTATTATGCAAAATTACCTAAATACCCCTGTAGAGTAGATTTACGAAAATACCCCTAGGTAGTGAAATGACTAAAATACCCCTAGGAGTTGAATGTGTGGAAATGTCTATGTTGCATTCATGAAATATATGTTGCACTTGGGTGGTTTTTGATGATACGGAGGAAGATTTGAGGATCCCATAGTCGCTTGACGATCGTGGATCCCCCGGTGGCTTTAAGCCCATTATAGCAGCTTTGCTGCAACGTTTGAGTAGTGCCGCTGCTGGTGCTACCTTTGGAGTGTAGGGATGGGTGGGTTGATATTTATATCTGTAACATCCTAGATTAGGGGTTATGCGTTCGTGCGTAATTCATGAGATAGTGGGCTCAGTGGGTGTGTTGGATGTGATCTGAGGAGTTTTAGGAACCCTAAGATGTAAGGAAATGTATGGAAATATGAGGAAATGTATAGAAATGCCTTGTCTTGGAAATGTAGGGAAATGTCCTGGGAATGTAAGGAAATAATTTAGAAATGTTGAGTTTAAAGGAGGCAAACGAACATTTTTGGAAACTTGGAAATGTAAGGAAATGATAAGTTTTAAAGTTTAGAAAGAGGAAATTAAGGCAAGGTGGCCTTAAGAAAATTAATAGAGGGAATTTGACACAAGAACGGGCTTGGAAAAGTGGCCTGGAGATGCTACTTAGGGCCTCTGGAAATGGCGCCACATACAGGAGTATTGGGCCAAGGTTCGAGCTGCATGGGAAGCAAATAAAAGAAATTTTATTTTGCTACAAGGAGCAGAGAGGTGGACGGCACATGGCTATAAATTAGGAGCTTTTATTCTTTTATTTTTAAGAGATAAATAGAGGATAAATAAGGGATTTATTTATCATTATTTTCAAGAGATAATTGTTGGATTAAATTCTTTAATTTTTAAATAAAGTGATAAAGATATGAGAGTGGTGGCCAAGTAAGGGACTCTAACCTAGTAATTTTGGCTATAAAGGAAGAGTAAGGCTATTCTTCATTCATTCTTTTCTCTTCAAGAAAATTTCGGCATTCTTCTCTTCTCTCTGCCATTATTCTCTTTTTCTCTTTTCTTTTTTATTCTCTTTGGCCGAATCCTTCTACACCCTATTCTCTTATTCTTGCTCTCTCAATCTCCTAAAAGCCAAATATTGTTGAGGATTCAAGCCAAGGTGTTGTCGACTACAACATTAGGGGAGGAATTTCGGGATATCAAGTGTTGCCGATTTCAATACTAAAGGTAAGGATGTTATTGACATCGTTTTGGTTCTTTTCTTTAAGCCGAAATTTAGATTCTAATGCCATTAATATCTTTGGCCGAAACTTTGAAGAGATCTTTCGAGATTTATTAAATGTCGACTACAAGGAAGGAGAAGTTCTTTTCTCGAAGGTCCACCATAGGCCGCGTGTTCCCTAGTTATTCGGTGAGTTTCAGGATTTAAAATCCACAAGGTAAGTGTCTATAGCATTCGGCCAAGGCCATGTTTGGTAAATAGATGTGTTTTATTAGTTATTCAAAAGTCGAAACTAATCTATTCAAGTAATCTAGTGATTGCCGATTTCAAGAAAGAAGGATACAAAGTTTCGGGACTTGATTCTTAAGTCAATCGGCAACAAGGTAAGTTTTAGTGTACTAATCCTACTAGGATTTGGATTTATGGCCGAATGGCTCTTTACTAAGTATTAAATGATTGATTAAATGTAGAGATCTAAGATCTAAGGCATTAGATCAAGCATTTCGGGATTTGGATTGGAAACCCTAAGCGAATCAGGTGTGTACCCCACACTATTTCATACTACCTTATATGGCTAATTTTAATTAATATATGTGGTATTAAGAATATGAAAGTAGCTAAGGTACCATGTTATGGTACAAAGTACTCAGGTACGTTTCCTACTCCTACTAGGATTATGAAATATGTTAATTGTAACATGAGAATAAGAATAAGAATGTGAACTCTAGCATATTTATCCATATTACTATTATATGGGGCATATGGGTTTTATTTTGAAGGGGAAGTGAATGTGGTGACCTAAGACCACGAACACGGTGACCTAAGACCACAGTAATCTGAATGTGGTGACCTAAGACCACAGTAATCTGAATGTGGTGACCTAAGACCACGAATGCGGTGACCTAAGACCGCGATATGGAGTGTAGCGGAAGGAGGGTCGACTTAGTAGTCCCCACGGTGTACAGGTTGGTACAGGGGAGTGTAGCGGATGGCTTAATAGGTTTGGGTTTTGGGAATGCATCATAACTTGTATGCTATGATATGAATGTGTAATAATTGTTATGCCTGATTCGATTATGATTTAGTGTTGTGTACACATTGAGTCTGTTGACTCACCCCGTTGTGGGACCATGTTTCAGGTGATGAACAGTGATGGACCGGGACGGCAGGACTTGTGGTGGCCATGCTAAATATTAATTTTTTTTAAGTACTCTGAATTATTTGGATTTATTTGATGTAATAAGGCCTTAAGGACATAGTGCACTATCTTATTTCTGTTTATTGTTTAATTATGTTACAAATTTTTATTAAGTTTAAAGACCAAGTAATTTATTTTTTTAAAAAAATATACTCTATATGTTTTATCACATAGAATTAAAAAGGGTTTTCTAATATGAAAATCGAATTGGTTTTCAACACAAGCCCAACCCAAACAATTTTTTTTTTTAAATCGCACAAGATTTTCACAAAGTAATAAAAGAGTTTTGAATTGATTTACATCGAGGAACATACCGGATTCGGTCACGGCTCGTGGGTCAAGTTTGGGGTGTTTCAGTTTGGTATCAGAGCCCAGTTTCAAACCCCCGGCCTGGGGTTCAAGGCCCAAAACGTTTTCAAATCGAGCCCAAATGAGTTTTTGAAGATAAGCAGGTTTTCTGGCATGGCACCTAAGTCTCCGACCCGAAGTCCACCAGGTAAGTACCCCTAACCTTTGTGTGAATTACAGTATGAATTGTAGAAAGGTAGAACTGGAATGGCACGTAGAGTAGTATGATAAGTATTTGGAACCCTAGGACTAGTTTACCCCAACTATTACATAAGACTTAATGACTAATTAAACAAACCTATAGCTAAGTCGCCGAGTTAGGGTGTGGCAACCATTGTGCGCATGTCTAGGATTGGATCCGGAAGAGCCTGGTATTTAAGCAGTCCTAGTGACTCACCTCCTCTTCGCAGGAATCCTACCTGGTGCGTAGCTTCGGTTCACCCTAACCAAGAGGACTTATTCATAGGCTAAACCCCTAACTAAAACCCGAAAGGGATTAGCCACATTTTTATGGAAACCCTAGTTTTAAAATGACTAAATTACCCTTTTGATTTATACAAGCTATCCCATAAAATTTTTCTGAAATATTTCTTGATTTACAAAATTACTAAAATACCCCTAGTGGTAAAATTACAAAAAAAGCCCTTGGTTTATGAAATTTCCAAAATACCCACAGTTCTTATTAAAAAAAATTCATTATTTTCTAAAGGTTCAAAAACCCTAATTTGCAAAATATCAAAAATACCTTGATTTTGGAAAATTACAAAAATTGCCCCTAACTTACAAAATTACCAAAATGACCCTGATTTCCAAATTTTTGCAACATCACCATTTTGAAAAGTACAATTCTCAAAAAGAACTCTCAAAGTTTTGCAAAATTTGGACATACCCCGGAAATATTAAACTTTACAAATTTATCCTGGTTTATTACCAAAATACCCCCGAGCTCCAAAATTACCGAAATACCCCCGAATTTCAAAAATTTACCAAAATACCCCGGGAATTTAAAAAAAATTTCAAAATACTTTTGACAAAATCACCAAGGAACCTTATTTTGACAAATTACTAAAATACCCTGTTGGGCAAATTACGAAAATACCCCTGGGTAGTGGAAAAACAACAACAATGAAAACTACAACGTTTCTCTGAATGAACGAAAGTTCATAATTGATTGATGGATGCATGAATGAAAAGACTGTGTGTATGTATGAATACGAAAGAACCACTCCTAAAACTCTTTTCATAAAACTTCTTCGCGGGTAAACAAGTGAAACAAGGATTAATGCATAAAACTTTGTAATCAGATTAAATCGCGACGTTAGAAATAAGTTCTAGGGGGCGTGAACTTAGAGATTATGCCTAGAAAGTATGATGGTTCTATTAAGATCAGAGTGCGCAGCGCAAGCATAGTGCGGTGAGAAGGATTGTACGACTGTTAATAAGTAATTTCAAGGACGAAATTATTTTTAAGGAGGGTAGAACTGTAACATCCTAGATTAGGGGTTATGCGTTCGTGCGTAATTCATGAAATAGTGGGCTTGGTGGGTGTGTTGGATGTGATCTGAGGAGTTTTAGGAACCCTAAGATGTAAGGAAATGTATGGAAATATAAGGAAATGTATGGAAATGCCTTGTCTTGGAAATGTAGGGAAATGTCCTGGAAATGTAAGGAAATGATTTAGAAATGTTGAGTTTAAAGGAGGCAAACGAACATTTTTGGAAACTTGGAAATGTAAGGAAATGATAAGTTTTAAAGTTTAGAAAGAGGAAATTAAGGCAAGGTGGCCTTAAGAAAATTAATAGAGGGAATTTGACACAAGAACGGGCTTGGAAAAGTGGCCTGGAGATGCCACTTAGGGCCTCTGGAAATGGCGCCACATACAGGAGTATTGGGCCAAGGTTCGAGCTGCATAGGAAGCAAATAAAAGAAATTTTATTTTGCTACAAGGAGCAGAGAGGTGGACGGCACATGGCTATAAATTAGGAGCTTTTATTCTTTTATTTTTAAGAGATAAATAGAGGATAAATAAGGGATTTATTTATCATTATTTTCAAGAGATAATTGTTGGATTAAATTCTTTAATTTTTAAATAAAGTGATAAAGATATGAGAGTGGTGGCCAAGTAAGGGACTCTAGCCTAGTAATTTTGGCTATAAAAGGAAGAGTAAGGCTATTCTTCATTCATTCTTTTCTCTTCAAGAAAACCTCTGCCGAAATTCTCTAAAGTTTCTTCTCTTCTCTGTGCCGAATTCTCTCTCCCAGTATTCTCTTTTTCTCTTTTCTTTTTTATTCTCTTTGGCCGAATCCTTCTACACCCTATTCTCTTATTCTTGTCCTCTCAATCTCCTAAAAGCCGAATATTGTTGAGGATTCGAGCCAAGGTGTTGTCGACTACAACATTAAGGGAGGAATTTCGGGATATCAAGTGTTGCCGATTTCAATACTAAAGGTAAGGATGTTATTGACATCGTTTTGGTTCTTTTCTTTAAGCCGAAATTTAGATTCTAATGCCATTAATATCTTTGGCCGAAACTTTGAAGAGATCTTTCGGGATTTACTAAGTGTCGACTACAAGGAAGGAGAAGTTCTTTTCTCGAAGGTCCACCATAGGCCGCGTGTTCCCTAGTTATTCGGTGAGTTTCGGGATTTAAAATCCACAAGGTAAGTGTCTATAGCATTCGGCCAAGGCCATGTTTGGTAAATAGATGTGTTTTATTAGTTATTCAAAAGTCGAAACTAATCTATTCAAGTAATCTAGTGATTGCCGATTTCAAGAAAGAAGGATACAAAGCTTCGGGACTTGATTCTTAAGTCAATCGGCAACAAGGTAAGTTTTAGTGTACTAATCCTACTAGGATTTGGGTTTATGGCCGAATGGCTCTTTACTAAGTATTAAATGATTGATTAAATGTAGAGATCTAAGATCTAAGGCATTAGATCAAGCTTTTCGAGATTTGGATTGGAAACCCTAAGCGAATCAGGTGTGTACCCCACACTATTTCATACTACCTTATATGGCTAATTTTAATTAATATATGTGGTATTAAGAATATGAAAGTAGCTAAGGTACCATATTATGGTACAAAGTACTCAGGTACGTTTCCTACTCCTACTAGGATTATGAAATATGTTAATTGTAACATGAGAATTGTAACACCCCAAACCCGGACAAGACACCACGTCCGAATCTGGTATGCTACGGGGAAAACCATTTTGGAAAACTAGATTTCTCGTTTAAAAGCTGAGTGAAAACACAGTGTGTTTGAAACAAATTTGAGCAGTCTTGTTTGAAAAACGGTTGATGTATTTGAAATCCAGGGATTTTGAAAACTTTGCCAGAATTGGTAGTTAAAACGAGTTATTACCATTTAAAACCTTATTAGTTTCTGAGTGATACAGAAAACACTTTTAACCTTAGCAGAATTTCAAGTTTGGATTTAAAACCATTTGTATTTGTTCATCAAAAAGACTTTGTGTGATACCCGATGGTATGGTTTAAAAACACGTTGCGTTATAGTTTGGAAAACATTATCTTTCCAGGTTTTAGTAAAATTCATACCGGCTTATTTTTGTTAAGTCATATTAAAATCAGCTTAAAATATAAACATCATAAAACATAACTTAAAACATAAATTTAAAGGCCTTTTACAAACAAATTAAAACCCAAATAAAAGTAAATAAGCTAAAGTACCAAAACGATAGAGTCTGAGTAAAACTTTATTCAGCATGGCATGTGCACCCCGAGTCCATCCCGGCTCCAAGTCCGCGTCTACGTGTCACCTGAAAAGTCAAAGGAGAGGGTGAGTCGAGTGACTCAGTGTGTAAATCCCGCTCCCGAAGAAACAACATGCTAACACACATCATACATAGCAACATGATTAATGCAACCCGATCCTAACCATCCATATCGCCTCATCTACCCCGTGTGGTACCAAACCACTGGTGGTGCCAAACCACTGGTGACATATAGTCACAATGTGCTACCAAAGCACTGGTGTCCCAAAGACACAATATCTGTCAATGTGCTACCAAAGCACTGGTGTCCCAAAGACACAATTGTGCTACCAAAGCACTGGTGACCGAAGTCACAAATCCAATGATGATGGGGCCAACCCATCGTGTGTTACCAAAACACTAGCAGACGATCCCATATCTCAAGTGGGGCCAACCCACGGTGGTCAAACCACAGGGACAAGTCGCAATGAGGTGCCAAACCTCTGGTGTCCCAAAGACACAATGTGCTACCAAAGCACTGGTGACCGTAGTCACAAATCTGGTGATGGGGCCAACCCATCGTGTGTTACCAAAACACTGGCGTCAATCCCGTATAATCATCTGTGGGGCCAACCCACTGTGGTACTGAGCCACTGGGACGAGACGCTGAGGTACCAAACCTCTGGAGGTGCCAAACCTCTGGTGACCCAAAGTCACAAAGTGTGCTACCAAAGCACTGGTGCTCGTCAGCACAATACAACACTGCTCCCTCCTCTCGTATCACCCATCAACATGCTAAACTCATGTAATCATGCATATCATACTATCATGCATATCATACTATCATGCATATCATACTATCATGCATATCATGCCAATGTGTCTAATCTCATACCCCATGTCACATATCCATAACCATGATATCCTACAGATCATCAATAACTCATAATAATAGCACTGACTTACCCGAGTCCCGGCTCATACCCATTAGGGTATCATAACAGTCACCACTGTCCCATTAATCATCACACAGGTTATTAATAATATTACTAAATAATAGTGTGTTAGTATACACACCTGATAAACCGAGTCTAAAAACCCACGAAACGATCTAAATCCCTCGCTTGCTAACTCCTACAATCGGCCAACAATAGGGGTTAGGCACCAAAGACATTCGGCCAACCACCATTTAAACCAAAAGAGTTTGTATCACTCCCTTACCTTGCTATTGGTTTGATTCCTTATCAAACCCGAACCACAGCAATACTCTTTCCAACAATCAGCCACCCCTAACAAGAACAGTTAATCTTTGTTACCCTTGCCTTAATCGAAACCAAAGAATTGGACTACTAATAACAATATCAATCACTTACTAATCAATTGACAAAAGCAAAAACGGCTCCTCTTGCTTGCTTCCCCAATCCAAAGAACCTATAACGAAGAGATTAGAATCCATCCCAATTGGCCATTTTCGGCCCTTAACAACACCAAAACCGATTGAGAAAAGAAAGAAAGATAAATGACCATTCGGCCATGGACTTACCAATTCCAACCGATTGAAATAGAGCCTCCAAAACACCACTGATATTCGGCCAAGAGACTTTTATGGAAAGGGAAATATTCGGCTATGTTGAAAACTAGGGAAGAAGGAATCGGCACAAGGTGTTTGTCACCTTTAATGTTCGGCTTGAATGGAGGAGAAAGAAAAGAAAAGTGAGAAGGATGTAATTTCGGCAATGGCAATTTGAGGAAGGGAAAAGTGAGTGAAATTGGAGATAGTTTCGGTTTGCTAATGGAAGAAATGAAGGGATTTTTGAAAGGTGGTTTCGGCTAGAGATGAGAAGGATGAAATGGGAGATTCGGTTCTGAATGAGAGAAGAGAGAAAGCAAATACGAGATGAGAGTAGAGTGAGAATGGGATTTCGGCAAAATGGTTTAAGAAAAGAACCAAATCAGCAACAGTAGAAGGTAGGTTCGGCTTCAGATTTTGGGAAGAAAAGAAATGGTGGAAGTATGTTGAGAGATGACTTTCGGTTTCAAAAGATGCAACAAAGCAAGAAAAATGGCCACTCTCTTAGCACATTCGGCTACCAAAAGACCCAAAAAGAGACTTTTCTCTTTGACAAGAAGATGACCGAAGATGCCAAAATTCCCAAATGAAATTCGGCACTCCTCCAACACCACACCACTATGCCGTCACTTCCCCTCTCCACTCCCCTAGAATTCGGCCATATCCCCACTAACACTCCCATTCACTCATTTGAATTGAGTGGACCAAGTCACACTCCTAAATTCACTCTCTACCTTTCATTTGAAAGTGAAGACCAAGTCATAGGAGGAATCCAAGTTGCTCCCAACCTCTTCCTCCATGCCGTCCAAAAAGAGTGCCAAAAATGACCACTCCGCAGCTCGAACACAAGGCCTCTACCTTGCAGTTGGCGTCACACCCAAGCTCCATGTGGCGTCCCCCTTGCCACTTTGCTGGCTCCTCATTTGTGCTACTAAACACCAAAAATAAAATAAAAACCCCAGCTTCCTCAACTCCTCTCCTATAAGGCCTAAAAACAAAAATTCTCCCTAACACTCGGGCATTCACCTAAGATATAATTAAGCCCCTAAGACATGAAAATAGCAACACCGCACACTGCAAACATGCAATATCCTGCAACACCAAAATAGCCCCTAACCCGGGATATTACAGCTCTACCCCCTTAAAATAATTTCGGCCTCGAAATTACCTGGTCAAAAGAGTTGTGGGTATTGCTGTCTCATCGTATCCTCGGGTTCCCACGTCGCTTCTTCTACGCCATGATTCCGCCAAAGTACCTTAACCAAAGGCACAGACTTCCTACGCAGAACCTTCACATCCCGATCAAGAATCTGTACAGGCTCTTCTTCCATAGTCAAGTCTGGATTTACTTCGATCTCTTCTACCGCTACCACGTGCGACGGATCTGAACGATACCTCCGAAGCATTGAAACGTGAAAGACGTCATGAATCTGACTAAGCTCTGCTGGCAACTCAAGCTGATACGCTACTGGTCCAACTCGCCTCAAAACCTGATACGGCCCAATGAACCTCGGACTAAGCTTGTCTTTCTTTCCGAACCTCAGAACCTTCTTCCAAGGTGAAACCTTCAAGAAAACTCGATCCCCAACCGCAAACTCTATATCTCTTCGCTTAAGATCGGCATAAGACTTCTGCCGGTCGGAAGCTTCCTTCAATCTAGCTTGAATCAACTTAACCTTGTCTTCTGTCTCAGCTACCAACTCAGGTCCTAACAACTGGCGTTCACCTAACTCTGTCCAGCACGTAGGTGAGCGACACTTCCTACCATATAACGCCTCATACGGTGCCATCTTGATGCTCGCTTGGTAACTGTTGTTGTAGGCAAACTCAGCTAACGGTAGAAACTCCTCCCAACTACCCCTGAAATCCAAGACACAACCTCTCAGCATGTCTTCTAAGATCTGAATGACCCTTTCTGATTGCCCGTCCGACTGCGGGTGAAAAGCCGTGCTGAAATCCAACCGAGTACCCAATGCTTGATGCAATGCTTTCCAGAACCTTGAAGTAAACCTGGGATCCCTATCCGAGATTATCGAAACTGGCACACCGTGCAACCTCACTATCTCTGAAACATACAGCTTCGCTAGCTTCTGAAGTGAGTAGTCAACCCTCACCGGAATAAAGTGAGCTGATTTAGTCAGACGATCCACCACTACCCAAACTGAATCCTTCTTGCTTGGCGTAAGCGGTAACCCACTGACAAAATCCATGGTTATCCTTTCCCACTTCCACTGCGGAATCTTCACAGGCTGAAGCAAACCCGATGGCAACTGATGTTCAGCCTTGACCTGCTGACAAGTCAGACATCTTCCAACAAACTCTGTCACCTCTTTCTTCAAACCAGGCCACCAAAATTGCTCTCTAAGGTCCTTATACATCTTGCTACCTCCAGGATGCATAGCATGAGGACTGCTATGTGCGTCCTGAAGAATCTTCTGCCTTAGCTCAACATCTTTAGGCATACAAGCCTTACCCTGAAAACACAGAACCTCATCACTCGACAAGCTGTAACCCTCCAAACCACCATTCTGCACTTGCACCCTTCGCGCACTCAGAACCTCATCCTCTAACTGTTTCTCTCTGATCTGCTCAACCCAAGTAGGCTTAACCTGCAGCTCTGCCAAAATACTCCCGTCGTCGTACAAGCTCAAATGGGCAAACAAAGCTCTTAAGTCCGACACAACCTTACGGCTTAACGCGTCTGCTACCACGTTAGCCTTGCCCGGATGATACTCAATAGAACAGTCGTAATCCTTCAGCAACTCAACCCATCTACGCTGCCTCAAATTTAAATCCTTCTGAGTCAGTAGATACTTCAGACTCTTATGATCCGTGTAGACTATTGATCTCTCACCGTACAAGTAGTGCCTCCAAATCTTTAAGGCGAAAACTACAGCCGCTAGCTCCAAATCGTGCGTCGGATAGTTGACCTCATGTGGCCTCAGCTGCCTAGAAGCGTAAGCCACAACCTTACCCTCCTGCATCAGCACACAACCCAGACCCGTATGTGATGCATCGCAGTAGACTGTGTATTCCTTACCAGCCTCAGGTTGAATTAGAACCGGAGCCTCAGTCAAGATCTTCTTTAACTTGTCAAAGCTTTCCTGCTGTTTCTCAGTCCAAACAAACGGAACCTCTTTCCTTAGCAACTTGGTCATCGGCGCTGCTATCAACGAGAAACCTTCAACAAACCTTCGGTAGTATCCAGCCAAACCCAGAAAACTACGAATCTCAGCCACTGACCTAGGTGGCTTCCAATCCAGAACTGCCTCAATCTTACGAGGATCTACCCGAATCCCCTCTGCTGACACTACATGACCCAAGAACGTTACTTCTCTAAGCCAGAACTCGCACTTACTGAACTTAGCATAGAGTTGCTTTTCCCTCAAGATCTGCAGCACCAACCTCAAATGCTTATCATGCTCTTCCTCTGTTCTCGAGTACACTAAAATATCGTCTATGAAAACCACCACGAACTGATCCAGATACTGCTGAAACACTCTGTTCATCATATCCATAAACGCTGCCGGTGCGTTAGTCAACCCGAATGGCATTACCAAGAATTCGTAGTGCCCATACCGAGTCCGAAACGCTGTTTTATGGATATCAGCCTCCTTAACCTTCAACTGATGGTACCCAGACCTCAGATCAACCTTAGAGAATACCGCGGCACCCTTCAGCTGATCAAACAAGTCATCTATCCGTGGCAACGGATACTTGTTTTTAATCGTCAGCTTGTTCAACTGGCGGTAGTCTATGCACATCCGCATCGTGCCATCTTTCTTCTTGACAAAAAGGACTGGCGCACCCCACGGCGAAACACTTGGCCTAATAAAACCTCGATCCAATAACTCCTGGATCTGAGCCTTAAGCTCCACCAATTCCTTTGGTGCCATCCTATACGGAGCAATAGACACTGGCGCAGTCCCGGGTAACAGATCAATCCCGAACTCTACCTCACGATCTGGCGGCAAACCCGGAAGCTCCTCAGGAAACACATCAGCAAATTCCTTAACAGTACGAACCTTCTCAACACCAGACTCTTTAGCCTCCAAGGCATGCACATGAACCACATACGCATCACAGCCTTTCCTGACCATCTTCTCCGTTTTCAGAGCAGATACCACATTTGATAAGTAATCTCTCCTATTACCTATCATAGCCACCTCATCACCATCAACCGTCTTAAGAACCATGCGCTTAGCTGCGCAATCCAACCTCGCCTGGTACTTAACCAGCCAATCCATCCCGAGAATCAGATCGAACTCCCCAAACGGCAGTTCCATCAGATCAGCAGCAAACACTACCCCTTGGAGTTCTAGGGGTACCTCTCTAAACAGTTTATCTACTACTACAGAGTGACCTAGAGGGCTAATCACAGTCATCTGCCTAGAAGATATCTCAGAGTCTAAGTCCATTGTCTCTACTATACTACTGGCAACATAAGAGTGCGTAGAACCCACATCGATTAAAGCAGTATAAGGAGTACCAAAAATCAAAAACGTACCGGTTATGACATCCGGTGCGTCGCCCTCCTCTCGGCGCCTCGCAGCATACACCAATCCAGGCTGCCTAGCCTCAGAACCACCTGCACCTCTGCCCGGTGCTCCACGGCCCCGACCAGATCCATAACCACCTCTGCCATTACCACGGCCCCTCTGCGGTGGCGGTCCATTACCTCTGAACTGATTACGGCCCTGACTCTCAGACTGAATCCTGGCCATCCTACGCGGACAATCTCTAATGCGATGCTCCAGAGAACCACACTCGAAGCAACCTTTACCTCCAGTCCAACAGCCACCCCAATGAGTTTTCCCACACTGATTGCACTGCGGCGGTCCCTGCCTAGCAGCAACAAACCTAGCAGACTGATTCTGCCCACTCGGTCGAGCCCTCTTCTGCGGATTACCCGATGAACCAGAAGACCCGAAGCTCCTCTTAAGTCTACTCCTGTCCATGCTCTGTCTTACTGACTCCTTAACACCCTCAGCTACCTTAGCCTTCTCAACTAAGACAGCAAACTCGCGCTCCTGCTGAGGAGCAATCAGCAGCCTCAACTCGTCTCGCAGACCATCCTCGAAACGAACACACCTCTCATGCTCAGTGGCTACGATGCCTCTGGCATACCTACTCAGCTTCAGGAACTCAGCCTCGTACTCAGCAACAGATTTACTCCCCTGAACAAGCCTCAGAAATGCCTTCCTCTGGGAGTCGATATAACTAGCCCCGATGTATTTCTTTTGATAAGCGGCCCGAAAATAATCCCACGTCAGATCCTCAGCTGCCACACTGTCTCGCACCGTGAGCCACCATTGGTATGACTCATCCCGGAGAAGTGACACAATACCCTTCAGCTTCTCTTCAGTCGTCAGGTCCAGATCATCCATGATCCGCTCAGTTGCCTCCAGCCAATATTCAGCAGTGCTAGGAGCAACACCAGAAACACCTCGGAAAAATTCGGCCCCGTTAGCCCGGAGTCGCTCAGGAACTGATTTCCTAACTCCTGCACCACCACTAGCCCCAGCTACCCTTTCCAACACTCGCAGCATCGCCTGTGACACTGCGTCGTCTCCAGTCTGATCTTGGAACTCACCACCTCCAGCTGGTGGCGGAACCGGTATCTCATTTTCTGAACCCTGCCCAGATCCTACGGGCTCAGAAACTGTCATTCTACCCCTACCTCTACCACGAGTATTACGACCACGTCCACCTCGAGTGCTCATGTCTAATCTTTCTACGTATCTGATTAGAGAATTTTATGCATCAGTATTTATTCCACTTGTTTAAAAAGCAAGTCTTATGAATATTTAAAGAGGATTTGTTCTCGCCAGTTCACAGAATCCTATCAGTTTCAATCTCTAAGGTAGCACACTATTGCTATCATCAATCATATAACATCCAATCAAATCACAGAGAATAGTTCGGGGTACTTACCTGGGCGAACTGGTGCCGGAGACTCGGTGCCATGCCTTTCAAACCATACTTTCAAACAAACATTTAAACAGACTTTTGAAAACCATTTTGGGCCTCAGGCCCACAGCCGAGCCTTTGAACTTGGCTCTGATACCACAAATGTAACACCCCAAACCCGGACAAGACACCACGTCCGAATCTGGTATGCTACGGGGAAAACCATTTTGGAAAACTAGATTTCTCGTTTAAAAGCTGAGTGAAAACACAGTGTGTTTGAAACAAATTTGAGCAGTCTTGTTTGAAAAACGGTTGATGTATTTGAAATCCAGGGATTTTGAAAACTTTGCCAGAATTGGTAGTTAAAACGAGTTATTACCATTTAAAACCTTATTAGTTTCTGAGTGATACAGAAAACACTTTTAACCTTAGCAGAATTTCAAGTTTGGATTTAAAACCATTTGTATTTGTTCATCAAAAAGACTTTGTGTGATACCCGATGGTATGGTTTAAAAACACGTTGCGTTATAGTTTGGAAAACATTATCTTTCCAGGTTTTAGTAAAATTCATACCGGCTTATTTTTGTTAAGTCATATTAAAATCAGCTTAAAATATAAACATCATAAAACATAACTTAAAACATAAATTTAAAGGCCTTTTACAAACAAATTAAAACCCAAATAAAAGTAAATAAGCTAAAGTACCAAAACGATAGAGTCTGAGTAAAACTTTATTCAGCATGGCATGTGCACCCCGAGTCCATCCCGGCTCCAAGTCCGCGTCTACGTGTCACCTGAAAAGTCAAAGGAGAGGGTGAGTCGAGTGACTCAGTGTGTAAATCCCGCTCCCGAAGAAACAACATGCTAACACACATCATACATAGCAACATGATTAATGCAACCCGATCCTAACCATCCATATCGCCTCATCTACCCCGTGTGGTACCAAACCACTGGTGGTGCCAAACCACTGGTGACATATAGTCACAATGTGCTACCAAAGCACTGGTGTCCCAAAGACACAATATCTGTCAATGTGCTACCAAAGCACTGGTGTCCCAAAGACACAATTGTGCTACCAAAGCACTGGTGACCGAAGTCACAAATCCAATGATGATGGGGCCAACCCATCGTGTGTTACCAAAACACTAGCAGACGATCCCATATCTCAAGTGGGGCCAACCCACGGTGGTCAAACCACAGGGACAAGTCGCAATGAGGTGCCAAACCTCTGGTGTCCCAAAGACACAATGTGCTACCAAAGCACTGGTGACCGTAGTCACAAATCTGGTGATGGGGCCAACCCATCGTGTGTTACCAAAACACTGGCGTCAATCCCGTATAATCATCTGTGGGGCCAACCCACTGTGGTACTGAGCCACTGGGACGAGACGCTGAGGTACCAAACCTCTGGAGGTGCCAAACCTCTGGTGACCCAAAGTCACAAAGTGTGCTACCAAAGCACTGGTGCTCGTCAGCACAATACAACACTGCTCCCTCCTCTCGTATCACCCATCAACATGCTAAACTCATGTAATCATGCATATCATACTATCATGCATATCATACTATCATGCATATCATACTATCATGCATATCATGCCAATTTGTCTAATCTCATACCCCATGTCACATATCCATAACCATGATATCCTACAGATCATCAATAACTCATAATAATAGCACTGACTTACCCGAGTCCCGGCTCATACCCATTAGGGTATCATAACAGTCACCACTGTCCCATTAATCATCACACAGGTTATTAATAATATTACTAAATAATAGTGTGTTAGTATACACACCTGATAAACCGAGTCTAAAAACCCACGAAACGATCTAAATCCCTCGCTTGCTAACTCCTACAATCGGCCAACAATAGGGGTTAGGCACCAAAGACATTCGGCCAACCACCATTTAAACCAAAAGAGTTTGTATCACTCCCTTACCTTGCTATTGGTTTGATTCCTTATCAAACCCGAACCACAGCAATACTCTTTCCAACAATCGGCCACCCCTAACAAGAACAGTTAATCTTTGTTACCCTTGCCTTAATCGAAACCAAAGAATTGGACTACTAATAACAATATCAATCACTTACTAATCAATTGACAAAAGCAAAAACGGCTCCTCTTGCTTGCTTCCCCAATCCAAAGAACCTATAACGAAGAGATTAGAATCCATCCCAATTGGCCATTTTCGGCCCTTAACAACACCAAAACCGATTGAGAAAAGAAAGAAAGATAAATGACCATTCGGCCATGGACTTACCAATTCCAACCGATTGAAATAGAGCCTCCAAAACACCACTGATATTCGGCCAAGAGACTTTTATGGAAAGGGAAATATTCGGCTATGTTGAAAACTAGGGAAGAAGGAATCGGCACAAGGTGTTTGTCACCTTTAATGTTCGGCTTGAATGGAGGAGAAAGAAAAGAAAAGTGAGAAGGATGTAATTTCGGCAATGGCAATTTGAGGAAGGGAAAAGTGAGTGAAATTGGAGATAGTTTCGGTTTGCTAATGGAAGAAATGAAGGGATTTTTGAAAGGTGGTTTCGGCTAGAGATGAGAAGGATGAAATGGGAGATTCGGTTCTGAATGAGAGAAGAGAGAAAGCAAATACGAGATGAGAGTAGAGTGAGAATGGGATTTCGGCAAAATGGTTTAAGAAAAGAACCAAATCAGCAACAGTAGAAGGTAGGTTCGGCTTCAGATTTTGGGAAGAAAAGAAATGGTGGAAGTATGTTGAGAGATGACTTTCGGTTTCAAAAGATGCAACAAAGCAAGAAAAATGGCCACTCTCTTAGCACATTCGGCTACCAAAAGACCCAAAAAAGAGACTTTTCTCTTTGACAAGAAGATGACCGAAGATGCCAAAATTCCCAAATGAAATTCGGCACTCCTCCAACACCACACCACTATGCCGTCACTTCCCCTCTCCACTCCCCTAGAATTCGGCCATATCCCCACTAACACTCCCATTCACTCATTTGAATTGAGTGGACCAAGTCACACTCCTAAATTCACTCTCTACCTTTCATTTGAAAGTGAAGACCAAGTCATAGGAGGAATCCAAGTTGCTCCCAACCTCTTCCTCCATGCCGTCCAAAAAGAGTGCCAAAAATGACCACTCCGCAGCTCGAACACAAGGCCTCTACCTTGCAGTTGGCGTCACACCCAAGCTCCATGTGGCGTCCCCCTTGCCACTTTGCTGGCTCCTCATTTGTGCTACTAAACACCAAAAATAAAATAAAAACCCCAGCTTCCTCAACTCCTCTCCTATAAGGCCTAAAAACAAAAATTCTCCCTAACACTCGGGCATTCACCTAAGATATAATTAAGCCCCTAAGACATGAAAATAGCAACACCGCACACTGCAAACATGCAATATCCTGCAACACCAAAATAGCCCCTAACCCGGGATATTACAAGAATAAGAATAAGAATGTGAACTCTAGCATATTTATGCATATTACTATTATATGGGGCATATGGGTTTTATTTTGAAGGGGAAGTGAATGTGGTGACCTAAGACCACGAACACGGTGACCTAAGACCGTGATATCTGAATGTGGTGACCTAAGACCGCAGTAATCTGAATGCGGTGACCTAAGACCACAGTAATCTGAACGTGGTGACCTAAGACCACGAATGCGGTGACTTAAGACCGCGATATGGAGTGTAGCGGAAGGAGGGTCGACTTAGTAGTCCCCACGGTGTACAGGTTGGTACAGGGGAGTGTAGCGGATGGCTTAATAGGTTTGGGTTTTGGGAATGCATCATAACTTGTATGCTATGATATGAATGTGTAATAATTGTTATGCCTGATTCGATTATGATTTAGTGTTGTGTACACATTGAGTCTGTTGACTCACCCCGTTGTGGGACCATGTTTCAGGTGATGAACAGTGATGGACCGGGACGGCAGGACTTGTGGTGGCCATGCTAAATATTAATTTTTTTTAAGTACTCTGAATTATTTGGATTTATTTGATGTAATAAGGCCTTAAGGCCATAGTGCACTATCTTATTTCTGTTTATTGTTTAATTATGTTACAAATTTTTATTAAGTTTAAAGACCAAGTAATTTATTTTTTTAAAAAAATATACTCTATATGTTTTATCACATAGAATTAAAAAGGGTTTTCTAATATGAAAATCAAATTGGTTTTCAACACAAGCCCAACCCAAACAATTTTTTTTTAAATCGCACAAGATTTTCACAAAGTAATAAAAGAGTTTTGAATTGATTTACATCGAGGAACATACCAGATCCGGTCACGGCTCGTGGGTCGGGTTTGGGGTGTTTCAGTTTGGTATCAGAGCCCAGTTTCAAACCCCCGGCCTGGGGTTTAAGGCCCAAAACGTTTTCAAATCGAGCCCAAATGAGTTTTTGAAGATAAGCAGGTTTTCTGGCATGGCACCTAAGTCTCCGACCCGAAGTCCACCAGGTAAGTATCCCTAACCTTTGTGTGAATTACAGTATGAATTGTAGAAAGGTAGAACTGGAATGGCACGTAGAGTAGTATGATAAGTATTTGGAACCCTAGGACTAGTTTACCCCAACTATTACATAAGACTTAATGACTAATTAAACAAACCTATGGCTAAGTCGTCGAGTTAGGGTGTGGCAACCATTGTGCGCATGTCTAGGATTGGATCCGGAAGAGCCTGGTATTTAAGCAGTCCTAGTGACTCACCTCCTCTTCGCAGGAATCCTACCTGGTGCGTAGCTTCGGTTCACCCTAACCAAGAGGACTTATTCATAGGCTAAACCCCTAACTAAAACCCGAAAGGGATTAGCCACATTTTTATGGAAACCCTAGTTTTAAAATGACTAAATTACCCTTTTGATTTATACAAGCTATCCCATAAAATTTTTCTGAAATATTTCTTGATTTACAAAATTACTAAAATACCCCTAGTGGTAAAATTACAAAAAAAGCCCTTGGTTTATGAAATTTCCAAAATACCCACAGTTCTTATTAAAAAAAATTCATTATTTTCTAAAGGTTCAAAAACCCTAATTTGCAAAATATCAAAAATACCTTGATTTTGGAAAATTACAAAATTGCCCCTAACTTACAAAATTACCAAAATGACCTTGATTTCCAAATTTTTGCAACATCACCATTTTGAAAAGTACAATTCTCAAAAAGAACTCTCAAAGTTTTGCAAAATTTGGACATACCCCGGAAATATTAAACTTTACAAATTTATCCTGGTTTATTACCAAAATACCCCCGAGCTCCAAAATTACCGAAATACCCCCGAATTTCAAAAATTTACCAAAATACCCCGAGAATTTAAAAAAATTTCAAAAAACTTTTGACAAAATCACCAAGGAACCTTATTTTGACAAATTACGAAAATACCCTTGTTGGGCAAATTACGAAAATACCCCTGGGTAGTGGAAAAACAACAACAATGAAAACTACAACGTTTCTCTGAATGAACGAAAGTTCATAATTGATTGATGGATGCATGAATGAAAAGACTGTGTGTATGTATGAATACGAAAGAACCACTTCTAAAACTCTTTTCATAAAACTTCTTCGCTGGTAAACAAGTGAAACAAGGATTAATGCATAAAACTTTGTAATCAGATTAAATCGCGACGTTAGAAATAAGTTCTAGGGGACGTGAACTTAGAGATTGTGCCTAGAAAGTATGATGGTTCTATTAAGATCAGAGTGCGCAGCGTAAGCATAGTGCGGTGAGAAGGATTGTACGACTGTTAATAAGTAATTTCAAGGACGAAATTATTTTTAAGGAGGGTAGAACTGTAACATCCTAGATTAGGGGTTATGCGTTCGTGCGTAATTCATGAAATAGTGGGCTCAGTGGGTGTGTTGGATGTGATCTGAGGAGTTTTAGGAACCCTAAGATGTAAGGAAATGTATGGAAATATAAGGAAATGTATGGAAATGCCTTGTCTTGGAAATGTAGGGAAATGTCCTGGAAATGTAAGGAAATGATTTAGAAATGTTGAGTTTAAAGGAGGCAAACGAACATTTTTGGAAACTTGGAAATGTAAGGAAATGATAAGTTTTAAAGTCTAGAAAGAGGAAATTAAGGCAAGGTGGCCTTAAGAAAATTAATAGAGGGAATTTGACACAAGAACGGGCTTGGAAAAGTGGCCTGGAGATGCCACTTAGGGCCTGTGGAAATGGCGCCACATAAAGGAGTATTGGGCCAAGGTTCGAGCTGCATGGGAAGCAAATAAAAGAAATTTTATTTTGCTACAAGGAGCAGAGAGGGGGACGGCACATGGCTATGAATTAGGAGCTTTTATTCTTTTATTTTTAAGAGATAAATAGAGGATAAATAAGGGATTTATTTATCATTATTTTCAAAAGATAATTGTTGGATTAAATTCTTTAATTTTTAAATAAAGTGATAAAGATATGAGAGTGGTGGCCAAGTAAGGGACTCTAGCCTAGTAATTTTGGCTATAAAAGGAAGAGTAAGGCTATTCTTCATTCATTTTTTTCTCTTCAAGAAAACCTCTGCCGAAATTCTCTAAAGTTTCTTCTCTTCTCTGTGCCGAATTCTCTCTGCCAGTATTCTCTTTTTCTCTTTTCTTTTTTATTCTCTTTGGCCGAATCCTTCTACACCCTATTCCCTTATTCTTGTTCTCTCAATCTCCTAAAAGCCGAATATTGTTGAGGATTCAAGCCAAGGTGTTGTCGACTACAACATTAGGGGAGGAATTTCGGGATATCAAGTGTTGCCGATTTCAATACTAAAGGTAAGGATGTTATTGACATCGTTTTGGTTCTTTTCTTTAAGCCGAAATTTAGATTCTAATGCCATTAATATCTTTGGCCGAAACTTTGAAGAGATCTTTCGGGATTTACTAAGTGTCGACTACAAGGAAGGAGAAGTTCTTTTCTCGAAGGTCCACCATAGGCCGCGTGTCCACCATAGGCTGCGTGTTCCCTAGTTATTCGGTGAGTTTCGGGATATAAAATCCACAAGGTAAGTGTCTATAGCATTCGGCCAAGGCCATGTTTGGTAAATCGATGTGTTTTATTAGTTAGTCAAAAGTCGAAACTAATCTATTCAAGTAATCTAGTGATTGCCGATTTCAAGAAAGAAGGATACAAAGTTTCGGGACTTGATTCTTAAGTCAATCGGCAACAAGGTAAGTTTTAGTGTACTAATCCTACTAGGATTTGGATTTATGGCCGAATGGCTCTTCACTAAGTATTAAATGATTGATTAAATGTAGAGATCTAAGATCTAAGGCATTAGATCAAGCTTTTCGGGATTTGGATTGGAAATCCTAAGCGAATCAGGTGTGTACCCCACACTATTTCATACTACCTTATATGGCTAATTTTAATTAATATATGTGGTATTAAGAATATGAAAGTAGCTAAGGTACCATGTTATGGTACAAAGTACTCAGGTACGTTTCCTACTCCTACTAGGATTATGAAATATGTTAATTGTAACATGAGAATAAGAATAAGAATGTGAACTCTAGCATATTTATGCATATTACTATTATAAGGGGCATATGGGTTTTATTTTGAAGGGGAAGTGAATGTGGTGACCTAAGACCACGAACACGGTGACCTAAGACCGTGATATCTGAATGTGGTGACCTAAGACCACAGTAATCTGAATGTGGTGACCTAAGACCACAGTAATCTGAACGTGGTGACCTAAGACCACGAATGCGGTGACCTAAGACCGCGATATGGAGTGTAGCGGAAGGAGGGTCGACTTAGTAGTCCCCACGGTGTACAGGTTGGTACAGGGGAGTGTAGCGGATGGCTTAATAGGTTTGGGTTTTGGGAATGCATCATAACTTGTATGCTATGATATGAATGTGTAATAATTGTTATGCCTGATTCGATTATGATTTAGTGTTGTGTACACATTGAGTCTGTTGACTCACCCCGTTGTGGGACCATGTTTCAGGTGATGAACAGTGATGGACCGGGACGGCAGGACTTGTGGTGGCCATGCTAAATATTAATTTTTTTAAGTACTCTGAATTATTTGGATTTATATGATGTAATAAGGCCTTAAGGCCATAGTGCACTATCTTATTTCTGTTTATTGTTTAATTATGTTACAAATTTTTATTAAGTTTAAAGACCAAGTAATTTATTTTTTTAAAAAAATATACTCTATATGTTTTATCACATAGAATTAAAAAGGGTTTTCTAATATGAAAATCAAATTGGTTTTCAACACAAGCCCAACCCAAACAATTTTTTTTTAAATCGCACAAGATTTTCACAAAGTAATAAAAGAGTTTTGAATTGATTTACATCGAGGAACATACCAGATCCGGTCACGGCTCGTGGGTCGGGTTTGGGGTGTTTCAGTTTGGTATCAGAGCCCAGTTTCAAACCCCCGGCCTGGGGTTTAAGGCCCAAAACGTTTTCAAATCGAGCCCAAATGAGTTTTTGAAGATAAGCAGGTTTTCTGGCATGGCACCTAAGTCTCCGACCCGAAGTCCACCAGGTAAGTACCCCTAACCTTTGTGTGAATTACAGTATGAATTTTAGAAAGGTAGAACTGGAATGGCACGTAGAGTAGTATGATAAGTATTTGGAACCCTAGGACTAGTTTACCCCAACTATTACATAAGACTTAATGACTAATTAAACAAACCTATGGCTAAGTCGTCGAGTTAGGGTGTGGCAACCATTGTGCGCATGTCTAGGATTGGATTCGGAAGAGCCTGGTATTTAAGCAGTCCTAGTGACTCACCTCCTCTTCGCAGGAATCCTACCTGGTGCGTAGCTTCGGTTCACCCTAACCAAGAGGACTTATTCATAGGCTAAACCCCTAACTAAAACCCGAAAGGGATTAGCCACATTTTTATGGAAACCCTAGTTTTAAAATGACTAAATTACCCTTTTGATTTATACAAGCTATCCCATAAATTTTTTCTGAAATATTTCTTGATTTACAAAATTACTAAAATACCCCTAGTGGTAAAATTACAAAAAAAGCCCTTGGTTTATGAAATTTCCAAAATACCCACAGTTCTTATTAAAAAAATTCATTATTTTCTAAAGGTTCAAAAACCCTAATTTGCAAAATATCAAAAATACCTTGATTTTGGAAAATTACAAAATTGCCCCTAACTTACAAAATTACCAAAATGACCCTGATTTCCAAATTTTTGCAACATCACCATTTTGAAAAGTACAATTCTCAAAAAGAACTCTCAAAGTTTTGCAAAATTTGGACATACCCCGGAAATATTAAACTTTACAAATTTATCCTGGTTTATTACCAAAATACCCCCGAGCTCCAAAATTACCGAAATACCCCCGAATTTCAAAAATTTACCAAAATACCCCGAGAATTTAAAAAAAATTTCAAAAAACTTTTGACAAAATCACCAAGGAACCTTATTTTGACAAATTACGAAAATACCCCTGTTGGGCAAATTACGAAAATACCCCTGGGTAGTGGAAAAACAACAACAATGAAAACTACAACGTTTCTCTGAATGAACGAAAGTTCATAATTGATTGATGGATGCATGAATGAAAAGACTGTGTGTATGTATGAATACGAAAGAACCACTCCTAAAACTCTTTTCATAAAACTTCTTCGCGGGTAAACAAGTGAAACAAGGATTAATGCATAAAACTTTGTAATCAGATTAAATCGGGACGTTAGAAATAAGTTCTAGGGGGCGTGAACTTAGAGATTATGCCTAGAAAGTATGATGGTTCTATTAAGATCAGAGTGCGCAGCGAAAGCATAGTGCGGTGAGAAGGATTGTACGACTGTTAATAAGTAATTTCAAGGACGAAATTATTTTTAAGGAGGGTAGAACTGTAACATCCTAGATTAGGGGTTATGCGTTCGTGCGTAATTCATGAAATAGTGGGCTCAGTGGGTGTGTTGGATGTGATCTGAGGAGTTTTAGGAACCCTAAGATGTAAGGAAATGTATGGAAATATAAGGAAATGTATGGAAATGCCTTGTCTTGGAAATGTAGGGAAATGTCCTGGAAATGTAAGGAAATGATTTAGAAATGTTGAGTTTAAAGGAGGCAAACGAACATTTTTGGAAACTTGGAAATGTAAGGAAATGATAAGTTTTAAAGTCTAGAAAGAGGAAATTAAGGCAAGGTGGCCTTAAGAAAATTAATAGAGGGAATTTGACACAAGAACGGGCTTGGAAAAGTGGCCTGGAGATGCCACTTAGGGCCTCTGGAAATGGCGCCACATACAGGAGTATTGGGCCAAGGTTCGAGCTGCATGGGAAGCAAATAAAAGAAATTTTATTTTGCTACAACGAGCAGAGAGGTGGACGGCACATGGCTATAAATTAGGAGCTTTTATTCTTTTATTTTTAAGAGATAAATAGAGGATAAATAAGGGATTTATTTATCATTATTTTCAAGAGATAATTGTTGGATTAAATTCTTTAATTTTTAAATAAAGTGATAAAGATATGAGAGTGGTGGCCAAGTAAGGGGCTCTAGCCTAGTAATTTTGGCTATAAAAGGAAGAGTAAGGCTATTCTTCATTCATATTTTTCTCTTCAAGAAAACCTCTGCCGAAATTCTCTAAAGTTTCTTCTCTTCTCTCTGCCGAATTCTCTCTGCCATTATTCTCTTTCTCTCTTTTCTTTTTTATTCTCTTTGGCCGAATCCTTCTACACCCTATTCTCTTATTCTTGTTCTCTCAATCTCCTAAAAGCCGAATATTGTTGAGGATTCAAGCCAAGGTGTTGTCGACTACAACATTAGGGGAGGAATTTCGGGATATCAAGTGTTACCGATTTCAATACTAAAGGTAAGGATGTTATTGACATCGTTTTGGTTCTTTTCTTTAAGCCGAAATTTAGATTCTAATGCCATTAATATCTTTGGCTGAAACTTTGAAGAGATCTTTCGGGATTTACTAAGTGTCGACTACAAGGAAAGAGAAGTTCTTTTCTCGAAGGTCCACCATAGGCTGCGCGTTCCCTAGTTATTCGGTGAGTTTCGGGATTTAAAATCCAGAAGGTAAGTGTCTATAGCATTCGGCCAAGGCCATGTTTGGTAAATAGATGTGTTTTATTAGTTATTCAAAAGTCGAAACTAATCTATTCAAGTAATCTAGTGATTGCCGATTTCAAGAAAGAAGGATACAAAGTTTCGGGACTTGATTCTTAAGTCAATCGGCAACAAGGTAAGTTTTAGTGTACTAATCCTACTAGGATTTGGATTTATGGCCGAATGGCTCTTTACTAAGTATTAAATGATTGATTAAATGTAGAGATCTAAGATCTAAGGCATTAGATCAAGCTTTTCGAGATTTGGATTGGAAACCCTAAGCGAATCAGGTGTGTACCCCACACTATTTCATACTACCTTATATGGCTAATTTTAATTAATATATGTGGTATTAAGAATATGAAAGTAGCTAAGGTACCATGTTATGGTACAAAGTACTCAGGTACGTTTCCTACTCCTACTAGGATTATGAAATATGTTAATTGTAACATGAGAATAAGAATAAGAATGTGAACTCTAGCATATTTATGCATATTACTATTATATGGGGCATATGGGTTTTATTCTGAAGGGGAAGTGAATGTGGTGACCTAAGACCACGAACACGGTGACCTAAGACCGTGATATTTGAATGTGGTGACCTAAGACCACAGTAATCTGAATGTGGTGACCTAAGACCACAGTAATCTGAACGTGGTGACCTAAGACCACGAATGCGGTGACCTAAGACCGCGATATGGAGTGTAGCGGAAGGAGGGTCGACTTAGTAGTCCCCACGGTGTACAGGTTGGTACAGGGGAGTGTAGCGGATGGCTTAATAGGTTTGGGTTTTGGGAATGCATCATAACTTGTATGCTATGATATGAATGTGTAATAATTGTTATGCCTGATTCGATTATGATTTAGTGTTGTGTACACATTGAGTCTGTTGACTCACCCCGTTGTGGGACCATGTTTCAGGTGATGAACAGTGATGGACCGGGACGGCAGGACTTGTGGTGGCCATGCTAAATATTAATTTTTTTAAGTACTCTGAATTATTTGGATTTATTTGATGTAATAAGGCCTTAAGGCCATAGTGCACTATCTTATTTCTGTTTATTGTTTAATTATGTTACAAATTTTTATTAAGTTTAAATACCAAGTAATTTATTTTTTTAAAAAAATATACTCTATATGTTTTATCACATAGAATTAAAAAGGGTTTTCTAATATGAAAATCGAATTGGTTTTCAACACAAGCCCAACCCAAACAATTTTTTTTTAAATCGTACAAGATTTTCACAAAGTAATAAAAGAGTTTTGAATTGATTTACATCGAGGAACATACCAGATCCGGTCACGGCTCGTGGGTCGGGTTTGGGGTGTTTCAGTTTGGTATCAGAGCCCAGTTTCAAACCCCCGGCCTGGGGTTTAAGGCCCAAAACGTTTTCAAATCGAGCCCAAATGAGTTTTTGAAGATAAGCAGGTTTTCTGGCATGGCACCTAAGTCTCCGACCCGAAGTCCACCAGGTAAGTACCCCTAACCTTTGTGTGAATTACAATATGAATTGTAGAAAGGTAGAACTGGAATGGCACGTAGAGTAGTATGATAAGTATTTGGAACCCTAGGACTAGTTTACCCCAACTATTACATAAGACTTAATGACTAATTAAACAAACCTATGGCTAAGTCGTCGAGTTAGGGTGTGGCAACCATTGTGCGCATGTCTAGGATTGGATCCGGAAGAGCCTAGTATTTAAGCAGTCCTAGTGACTCACCTCCTCTTCGCAGGAATCCTACCTGGTGCATAGCTTCGGTTCACCCTAACCAAGAGGACTTATTCATAGGCTAAATCCCTAACTAAAACCCGAAAGGGATTAGCCACATTTTTATGGAAACCCTAGTTTTAAAATGACTAAATTACCCTTTTGATTTATACAAGCTATCCCGTAAAATTTTTCTGAAATATTTCTTGATTTACAAAATTACTAAGATACCCCTAGTGGTAAAATTATAAAAAAAGCCCTTGGTTTATGAAATTTCCAAAATACCCACAGTTCTTATTAAAAAAAATTCATTATTTTCTAAAGGTTCAAAAACCCTAATTTGCAAAATATCAAAAATACCTTGATTTTGGAAAATTACAAAATTGCCCCTAACTTACAAAATTACCAAAATGACCCTGATTTCCAAATTTTTGCAACATCACCATTTTGAAAAGTACAATTCTCAAAAAGAACTTTCAAAGTTTTGCAAAATTTGGACATACCCCGGAAATATTAAACTTTACAAATTTATCCTGGTTTATTACCAAAATACCCCCGAGCTCCAAAATTACCGAAATACCCCCGAATTTCAAAAATTTACCAGAATACCTCGGGAATTTAAAAAAAAATTTCAAAATACTTTTGACAAAATCACCAAGGAACCTTATTTTGACAAATTACGAAAATACCCCTTTTGGGCAAATTACGAAAATACCCCTGGGTAGTGGAAAAACAACAACAATGAAAACTACAACGTTTCTCTGAATGAACGAAAGTTCATAATTGATTGATGGATGCATGAATGAAAAGACTGTGTGTATGTATGAATACGAAAGAACCACTCCTAAAACTCTTTTCATAAAACTTCTTCGCGGGTAAACAAGTGAAACAAGGATTAATGCATAAAACTTTGTAATCAGATTAAATCGCGACGTTAGAAATAAGTTCTAGGGGACGTGAACTTAGAGATTATGCCTAGAAAGTATGATGGTTCTATTAAGATCAGAGTGCGCAGCGCAAGCATAGTGCGGTGAGAAGGATTGTACGACTGTTAATAAGTAATTTCAAGGACGAAATTATTTTTAAGGAGGGTAGAACTGTAACATCCTAGATTAGGGGTTATGCGTTCGTGCGTAATTCATGAAATAGTGGGCTCAGTGGGTGTGTTGGATGTGATCTGAGGAGTTTTAGGAACCCTAAGATGTAAGGAAATGTATGGAAATATAAGGAAATGTATGGAAATGCCTTGTCTTGGAAATGTAGGGAAATGTCCTGGAAATGTAAGGAAATGATTTAGAAATGTTGAGTTTAAAGGAGGCAAACGAACATTTTTGGAAACTTGGAAATGTAAGGAAATGATAAGTTTTAAAGTCTAGAAAGAGGAAATTAAGGCAAGGTGGCCTTAAGAAAATTAATAGAGGGAATTTGACACAAGAACGGGCTTGGAAAAGTGGCCTGGAGATGCCACTTAGGGCCTCTGGAAATGGCGCCACATACAGGAGTATTGGGCCAAGGTTCGAGCTGCATGGGAAGCAAATAAAAGAAATTTTATTTTGCTACAAGGAGCAGAGAGGTGGACGGCACATGGCTATAAATTAGGAGCTTTTATTCTTTTATTTTTAAGAGATAAATAAAGGATAAATAAGGGATTTATTTATCATTATTTTCAAGAGATAATTGTTGGATTAAATTCTTTAATTTTTAAATAAAGTGATAAAGATATGAGAGTGGTGGCCAAGTAAGGGGCTCTAGCCTAGTAATTTTGGCTATAAAAGGAAGAGTAAGGCTATTCTTCATTCATATTTTTCTCTTCAAGAAAACCTCTGCCGAAATTCTCTAAAGTTTCTTCTCTTCTCTGTGCCAAATTCTCTCTGCAATTATTCTCTTTCTCTCTTTTCTTTTTTATTCTCTTTGGCCGAATCCTTCTACACCCTATTCTCTTATTCTTGTTCTCTCAATCTCCTAAAAGCCGAATATTGTTGAGGATTCAAGCCAAGGTGTTGTCGACTACAACATTAGGGGAGGAATTTCGGGATATCAAGTGTTGCCGATTTCAATACTAAAGGTAAGGATGTTATTGACATCGTTTTGGTTCTTTTCTTTAAGCCGAAATTTAGATTCTAATGCCATTAATATCTTTGGCTGAAACTTTGAAGAGATCTTTCGGGATTTACTAAGTGTCGACTACAAGGAAAGAGAAGTTCTTTTCTCGAAGGTCCACCATAGGCTGCGCGTTCCCTAGTTATTCGGTGAGTTTCGGGATTTAAAATCCACAAGGTAAGTGTCTATAGCATTCGGCCAAGGCCATGTTTGGTAAATAGATGTGTTTTATTAGTTATTCAAAAGTCGAAACTAATCTATTCAAGTAATCTAGTGATTGCCGATTTCAAGAAAGAAGGATACAAAGTTTCGGGACTTGATTCTTAAGTCAATCGGCAACAAGGTAAGTTTTAGTGTACTAATCCTACTAGGATTTGGATTTATGGCCGAATGGCTCCTTACTAAGTATTAAATGATTGATTAAATGTAGAGATCTAAGATCTAAGGCATTAGATCAAGCTTTTCGAGATTTGGATTGGAAACCCTAAGCGAATCAGGTGTGTACCCCACACTATTTCATACTACCTTATATGGCTAATTTTAATTAATATATGTGGTATTAAGAATATGAAAGTAGCTAAGGTACCATGTTATGGTACAAAGTACTCAGGTACGTTTCCTACTCCTACTAGGATTATGAAATATGTTAATTGTAACATGAGAATAAGAATAAGAATGTGAACTCTAGCATATTTATGCATATTACTATTATATGGGGCATATGGGTTTTATTCTGAAGGGGAAGTGAATGTGGTGACCTAAGACCACGAACACGGTGACCTAATACCGTGATATCTGAATGTGGTGACCTAAGACCACAGTAATCTGAATGTGGTGACCTAAGACCACAGTAATCTGAACGTGGTGACCTAAGACCACGAATGCGGTGACCTAAGACCGCGATATGGAGTGTAGCGGAAGGAGGGTCGACTTAGTAGTCCCCACGGTGTACAGGTTGGTACAGGGGAGTGTAGCGGATGGCTTAATAGGTTTGGGTTTTGGGAATGCATCATAACTTGTATGCTATGATATGAATGTGTAATAATTGTTATGCCTGATTCGATTATGATTTAGTGTTGTGTACACATTGAGTCTGTTGACTCACCCCGTTGTGGGACCATGTTTCAGGTGATGAACAGTGATGGACCGGGACGGCAGGACTTGTGGTGGCCATGCTAAATATTAATTTTTTTTAAGTACTCTGAATTATTTGGATTTATTTGATGTAATAAGGCCTTAAGGCCATAGTGTACTATCTTATTTCTGTTTATTGTTTAATTATGTTACAAATTTTTATTAAGTTTAAATACCAAGTAATTTATTTTTTTAAAAAAATATACTCTATATGTTTTATCACATAGAATTAAAAAGGGTTTTCTAATATGAAAATCGAATTGGTTTTCAACACAAGCCCAACCCAAACAATTTTTTTTTAAATCGTACAAGATTTTCACAAAGTAATAAAAGAGTTTTGAATTGATTTACATCGAGGAACATACCAGATCCGGTCACGGCTCGTGGGTCGGGTTTGGGGTGTTTCAGTTTGGTATCAGAGCCCAGTTTCAAACCCCCGGCCTGGGGTTTAAGGCCCAAAACGTTTTCAAATCGAGCCCAAATGAGTTTTTGAAGATAAGCAGGTTTTCTGGCATGGCACCTAAGTCTCCGACCCGAAGTCCACCAGGTAAGTACCCCTAACCTTTGTGTGAATTACAATATGAATTGTAGAAAGGTAGAACTGGAATGGCACGTAGAGTAGTATGATAAGTATTTGGAACCCTAGGACTAGTTTACCCCAACTATTACATAAGACTTAATGACTAATTAAACAAACCTATGGCTAAGTCGTCGAGTTAGGGTGTGGCAACCATTGTGCGCATGTCTAGGATTGGATCCGGAAGAGCCTAGTATTTAAGCAGTCCTAGTGACTCACCTCCTCTTCGCAGGAATCCTACCTGGTGCATAGCTTCGGTTCACCCTAACCAAGAGGACTTATTCATAGGCTAAATCCCTAACTAAAACCCGAAAGGGATTAGCCACATTTTTATGGAAACCCTAGTTTTAAAATGACTAAATTACCCTTTTGATTTATACAAGCTATCCCGTAAAATTTTTCTGAAATATTTCTTGATTTACAAAATTACTAAAATACCCCTAGTGGTAAAATTATAAAAAAAGCCCTTGGTTTATGAAATTTCCAAAATACCCACAGTTCTTATTAAAAAAAATTCATTATTTTCTAAAGGTTCAAAAACCCTAATTTGCAAAATATCAAAAATACCTTGATTTTGGAAAATTACAAAATTGCCCCTAACTTACAAAATTACCAAAATGACCCTGATTTCCAAATTTTTGCAACATCACCATTTTGAAAAGTACAATTCTCAAAAAGAACTCTCAAAGTTTTGCAAAATTTGGACATACCCCGGAAATATTAAACTTTACAAATTTATCATAGTTTATTACCAAAATACCCCCGAGCTCTAAAATTACCGAAATACCCCCGAATTTCAAAAATTTACCAAAATACCCCGGGAATTTAAAAAAAAAATTTCAAAATACTTTTGACAAAATCACCAAGGAACCTTATTTTGACAAATTACGAAAATACCCCTGTTGGGCAAATTACGAAAATACCTCTGGGTAGTGGAAAAACAACAACAATGAAAACTACAACGTTTCTCTGAATGAACGAAAGTTCATAATTGATTGATGGATGCATGAATGAAAAGACTGTGTGTATGTATGAATACGAAAGAACCACTCCTAAAACTCTTTTCATAAAACTTCTTCGCGGGTAAACAAGTGAAACAAGGATTAATGCATAAAACTTTGTAATCAGATTAAATCGCGACGTTAGAAATAATTTCTAGGGGATGTGAACTTAGAGATTGTGCCTAGAAAGTATGATGGTTCTATTAAGATCAGAGTGCGCAGCGTAAGCATAGTGCGGTGAGAAGGATTGTACGACTGTTAATAAGTAATTTCGAGGACGAAATGATTTTTAAGGAGGGTAGAACTGTAACATCCTAGATTAGGGGTTATGCGTTCGTGCGTAATTCATGAAATAGTGGGCTTAGTGGGTGTGTTGGATGTGATCTGAGGAGTTTTAGGAACCCTAAGATGTAAGGAAATGTATGGAAATATAAGGAAATGTATGGAAATGCCTTGTCTTGGAAATGTAGGGAAATGTCCTGGAAATGTAAGGAAATGATTTAGAAATGTTGAGTTTAAAGGAGGCAAACGAACATTTTTGGAAACTTGGAAATGTAAGGAAATGATAAGTTTTAAAGTTTAGAAAGAGGAAATTAAGGTAAGGTGGCCTTAAGAAAATTAATAGAGGGAATTTGACACAAGAACGGGCTTGGAAAAGTGGCCTGGAGATGCCACTTAGGGCCTCTGGAAATGGCGCCACATACAGGAGTATTAGGCCAAGGTTCGAGCTGCATGGGAAGCAAATAAAAGAAATTTTATTTTGCTACAAGGAGCAGAGAGGTGGACGGCACATGGCTATAAATTAGGAGCTTTTATTCTTTTATTTTTAAGAGATAAATAGAGGATAAATAAAGGATTTATTTATCATTATTTTCAAGAGATAATTGTTGGATTAAATTCTTTAATTCTTAAATAAAGTGATAAAGATATGAGAGTGGTGGCCAAGTAAGGGACTCTAGCCTAGTAATTTTGGCTATAAAAGGAAGAGTAAGGCTATTCTTCATTCATTCTTTTCTCTTCAAGAAAACCTCTGCCGAAATTCTCTAAAGTTTCTTCTCTTCTCTGTGCCGAATTCTCTCTGCCAGTATTCTCTTTTTCTCTTTTCTTTTTTATTCTCTTTGGCCGAATCCTTCTACACCCTATTCTCTTATTCTTGTTCTCTCAATCTCCTAAAAGCCGAATATTGTTGAGGATTCAAGCCAAGATGTTGTCGACTACAACATTAGGGGAGGAATTTCGGGATATCAAGTGTTGCCGATTTCAATACTAAAGGTAAGGATGTTATTGACATCGTTTTGGTTCTTTTCTTTAAGCCAAAATTTAGATTCTAATGCCATTAATATCTTTGGCCGAAACTTTGAAGAGATCTTTCGGGATTTACTAAGTGTCGACTACAAGGAAGGAGAAGTTCTTTTCTCGAAGGTCCACCATAGGCTGCGTGTTCCCTAGTTATTCGGTGAGTTTCAGGATTTAAAATCCACAAGGTAAGTGTCTATAGCATTCGGCCAAGGCCATGTTTGGTAAATAGATGTGTTTTATTAGTTATTCAAAAGTCGAAACTAATCTATTCAAGTAATCTAGTGATTGCCGATTTCAAGAAAGAAGGATACAAAGTTTCGGGACTTGATTCTTAAGTCAATCGGCAACAAGGTAAGTTTTAGTGTACTAATCCTACTAGGATTTGGATTTATGGCCGAATGGCTCTTTACTAAGTATTAAATGATTGATTAAATGTAGAGATCTAAGATCTAAGGCATTAGATCAAGCTTTTCGGGATTTGGATTGGAAACCCTAAGCGAATCAGGTGTGTACCCCACACTATTTCATACTACCTTATATGGCTAATTTTAATTAATATATGTGGTATTAAGAATATGAAAGTAGCTAAGGTACCATGTTATGGTACAAAGTACTCAGGTACATTTCCTACTCCTACTAGGATTATGAAATATGTTAATTGTAACATGAGAATAAGAATAAGAATGTGAACTCTAGCATATTTATGCATATTACTATTATATGGGGCATATGGGTTTTATTTTGAAGGGGAAGTGAATGTGGTGACCTAAGACCACGAACACGGTGACCTAAGACCGTGATATCTGAATGTGGTGACCTAAGACCACAGTAATCTGAATGTGGTGACCTAAGAGCACAGTAATCTGAACGTGGTGACCTAAGACCACGAATGCGGTGACCTAAGACCGCGATATGGAGTGTAGCGGAAGGAGGGTCGACTTAGTAGTCCCCACGGTGTACAGGTTGGTACAGGGGAGTGTAGCGGATGGCTTAATAGGTTTGGGTTTTGGGAATGCATCATAACTTGTATGCTATGATATGAATGTGTAATAATTGTTATGCCTGATTCGATTATGATTTAGTATTGTGTACACATTGAGTCTGTTGACTCACCCCGTTGTGGGACCATGTTTCAGGTGATGAACAGTGATGGACCGGGACGGCAGGACTGGTGGTGGCCATGCTAAATATTAATTTTTTTAAGTACTCTGAATTATTTGGATTTATTTGATGTAATAAGGCCTTAAGGCCATAGTGCACTATCTTATTTCTGTTTATTGTTTAATTATGTTACAAATTTTTATTAAGTTTAAAGACCAAGTAATTTATTTTTTAAAAAAAATATACTCTATATGTTTTATCACATGGAATTAAAAAGGGTTTTCTAATATGAAAATCGAATTGGTTTTCAACACAAGCCCAACCCAAATAATTTTTTTTTAAATCGCACAAGATTTTCACAAAGTAATAAAAGAGTTTTGAATTGATTTACATCGAGGAACATACCAGATCTGGTCACGGCTCGTGGGTCGGGTTTGGAGTGTTTCAGTTTGGTATCAGAGCCCAGTTTCAAACCCCCGGCCTGGGGTTTAAGGCCCAAAACGTTTTCAAATCGAGCCCAAATGAGTTTTTGAAGATAAGCAGGTTTTCTGGCATGGCACCTAAGTCTCCGACCCGAAGTCCACCAGGTAAGTACCCCTAACCTTTGTGTGAATTAAAGTATGAATTGTAGAAAGGTAGAACTGGAATGGCACGTAGAGTAGTATGATAAGTATTTGGAACCCTAGGACTAGTTTACCCCAACTATTACATAAGACTTAATGACTAATTAAACAAACCTATGGCTAAGTCGTCGAGTTAGGGTGTGGCAACCATTGTGCGCATGTCTAGGATTGGATCCGGAAGAGCCTGGTATTTAAGCAGTCCTAGTGACTCACCTCCTCTTCGCAGGAATCCTACCTGGTGCGTAGCTTCGGTTCACCCTAACCAAGAGGACTTATTCATAGGCTAAACCCCTAACTAAAACCCGAAAGGGATTAGCCACATTTTTATGGAAACCCTAGTTTTAAAATGACTAAATTACCCTTTTGATTTATACAAGCTATCCCATAAATTTTTTCTGAAATATTTCTTGATTTACAAAATTACTAAAATACCCCTAGTGGTAAAATTACAAAAAAAGCCCTTGGTTTATGAAATTTCCAAAATTCCCACAGTTCTTATTAAAAAAAATTCATTATTTTCTAAAGGTTCAAAAACCCTAATTTGCAAAATATCAAAAATACCTTGATTTTGGAAAATTACAAAATTGCCCCTAACTTACAAAATTACCAAAATGACCCTGATTTCCAAATTTTTGCAACATCACCATTTTGAAAAGTACAATTCTCAAAAAGAACTCTCAAAGTTTTGCAAAATTTGGACATACCCCGGAAATATTAAACTTTACAAATTTATCCTGGTTTATTACCAAAATACCCCCGAGCTCCAAAATTACCGAAATACCCTCGAATTTCAAAAATTTACCAAAATACCCCGGGAATTTAAAAAAAATTTCAAAATACTTTTGACAAAATCACCAAGGAACCTTATTTTGACAAATTACGAAAATACCCCTTTGGGCAAATTACGAAAATACCCCTGGGTAGTGGAAAAACAACAACAATGAAAACTACAACGTTTCTCTGAATGAACGAAAGTTCATAATTGATTGATGGATGCATGAATGAAAAGACTGTGTGTATGTATGAATACGAAAGAACCACTCCTAAAACTCTTTTCATAAAACTTCTTCGCGGGTAAACAAGTGAAACAAGGATTAATGCATAAAACTTTGTAATCAGATTAAATCGCGACGTTAGAAATAAGTTCTAGGGGACGTGAACTTAGAGATTGTGCCTAGAAAGTATGATGGTTCTATTAAGATCAGAGTGCGCAGCGTAAGCATAGTGCGGTGAGAAGGATTGTACGACTGTTAATAAGTAATTTCGAGGACGAAATTATTTTTAAGGAGGGTAGATCTATAACATCCTAGATTAGGGGTTATGCGTTCGTGCGTAATTCATGAAATAGTGGGCTCAGTGGGTGTGTTGGATGTGATCTGAGGAGTTTTAGGAACCCTAAGATGTAAGGAAATGTATGGAAATATAAGGAAATGTATGGAAATGCCTTGTCTTGGAAATGTAGGGAAATGTCCTGGAAATGTAAGGAAATGATTTAGAAATGTTGAGTTTAAAGGAGGCAAACGAACATTTTTGGAAACTTGGAAATGTAAGGAAATGATAAGTTTTAAAGTTTAGAAAGAGGAAATTAAGGCAAGGTGGCCTTAAGAAAATTAATAGAGGGAATTTGACACAAGAACGGGCTTGGAAAAGTGGCCTGGAGATGCCACTTAGGGCCTCTGGTAATGGCGCCACATACAGGAGTATTGGGCCAAGGTTCGAGCTGCATGGGAAGCAAATAAAAGAAATTTTATTTTGCTACAAGGAGCAGAGAGGTGGACGGCACATGGCTATAAATTAGGAGCTTTTATTCTTTTATTTTTAAGAGATAAATAGAGGATAAATAAGGGATTTATTTATCATTATTTTCAAGAGGTAATTGTTGGATTAAATTCTTTAATTTTTAAATAAAGTGATAAAGATATGAGAGTGGTGGCCAAGTAAGGGACTCTAGCCTAGTAATTTTGGCTAAAAGGAAGAGTAAGGCTATTCTTCATTCATTCTTTTCTCTTCAAGAAAACCTCTGCCGAAATTCTCTAAAGTTTCTTCTCTCTCTCTCTGCCGAATTCTCTCTGCCATTATTCTCTTTTTCTCTTTTCTTTTTTATTCTCTTTGGTCGAATCCTTCTACACCCTATTCTCTTATTCTTGTTCTCTCAATCTCCTAAAAGCCGAATATTGTTGAGGATTCAAGCCAAGGTGTTGTCAACTACAACATTAGGGGAGGAATTTCAGGATATCAAGTGTTGCCGATTTCAATACTAAAGGTAAGGATGTTATTGACATCGTTTTGGTTCTTTTCTTTAAGCCGAAATTTAGATTCTAATGCCATTAATATCTTTGGCCGAAACTTTGAAGAGATCTTTCGAGATTTACTAAGTGTCGACTACAAGGAAGGAGAAGTTCTTTTCTCGAAGGTCCACCATAGGCCGCGTGTTCCCTAGTTATTCGGTGAGTTTCGGGATTTAAAATCCACAAGGTAAGTGTCTATAGCATTCGGCCAAGGCCATGTTTGGTAAATAGATGTGTTTTATTAGTTATTCAAAAGTCGAAACTAATCTATTCAAGTAATCTAGTGATTGCCGATTTCAAGAAAGAAGGATACAAAGTTTCGGGACTTGATTCTTAAGTCAAACGACAACAAGGTAAGTTTTAGTGTACTAATCCTACTAGGATTTGGATTTATGGCCGAATGGCTCTTTACTAAGTATTAAATGATTGATTAAATGTAGAGATCTAAGATCTAAGGCATTAGATCAAGCTTTTCGGGATTTGGATTGGAAACCCTAAGTGAATCAGGTGTGTACCCCACACTATTTCATACTACCTTATATGGCTAAGTTTAATTAATATATGTGGTATTAAGAATATGAAAGTAGCTAAGGTACCATGTTATGGTACAAAGTACTCAGGTACGTTTCCTACTCCTACTAGGATTATGAAATATGTTAATTGTAACATGAGAATAAGAATAAGAATGTGAACTCTGGCATATTTATGCATATTACTATTATATGGGGCATATGGGTTTTATTTTGAAGGGGAAGTGAATGTGGTGACCTAAGACCACGAACACGGTGACCTAAGACCGTGATATCTGAATGTGGTGACCTAAGACCACAGTAATCTGAACGTGGTGACCTAAGACCACGAATGCGGTGACCTAAGTCCGCGATATGGAGTGTAGCGGAAGGAGGGTCGACTTAGTAGTCCCCACGGTGTACAGGTTGGTACAGGGGAGTGTAGCGGATGGCTTAATAGGTTTGGGTTTTGGGAATGCATCATAACTTGTATGCTATGATATGAATGTGTAATAATTGTTATGCCTGATTCAATTATGATTTAGTGTTGTGTACACATTGAGTCTTTTGACTCACCCCGTTGTGGGACCATGTTTCAGGTGATGAACAGTGATGGACCGGGACGGCAGGACTTGTGGTGGCCATGCTCAACTTGAAGTCTTTATTTTAATGGACTATTAATTTTTTTTAAGTACTCTGAATTATTTGGATTTATTTGATGTAATAAGGCCTTAAGGCCATAGTGCACTATCTTATTTCTGTTTATTGTTTAATTATGTTACAAATTTTTATTATGTTTAAAGACCAAGTAATTTATTTTTTTAAAAAAATATACTCTATATGTTTTATCACATAGAATTAAAAAGGGTTTTCTAATATGAAAATCGAATTGGTTTTCAACACAAGCCCAACCCAAACAATTTTTTTTAAATCGCACAAGATTTTCACAAAGTAATAAAAGAGTTTTGAATTGATTTACATCGAGGAACATACCGGATCTGGTCACGGCTCGTGGGCCGGGTTTGGGGTGTTTCAATATCCCCACAGGAGTGTAGGGTTGGAAGGGAAATGGAGTGTAGGGTTGGATTTGGGATGGGTGCATTGCATTCATGTGATACTGATGTGATGTGAGGTAATTGCGGGCTAAGTCCCAAGACCATGGAATTTGATAGGGCTTAGGCCCAATGTGATATTTGCATGTTGATTGGTTACCAAGGGTCATACACACTGAGTTTCGAAACTCACACCCTTTTATTAAGTGTTTCAGGTGACCCTCAGTAGATGATAAACTGTAAAAGTAACATATTTTCGGCCCACATTTAGCATGCTTTGGGATGATTTAAGCCTTGAATTGTGTAATTTGGTGCTCTTAATCCTTTGTTTTCATGTTTGATACCCAGGAGAGCACCAAAGGATGAAAAGAATGAGAAAAGGGCCCAAAACAGAGTAAATGGGCCATATGATGAAATCAACACGGCCTGGGCCCAAGACCACACGGCCGTGCCTCACTCAACAGTCTCGAACACGACCTGGCCACGATTTACACTGGCGTGTGCTATGGGCGTGTCCCTGCCGCGGCCAAGAGGAGTTTTACTCGAAATAAGATACTTGGAGGCAAAGAAACGCATTCCAAAGCATATATAAACACCTTAGGGGGCAACTTAAGCAGGGAGTTCGGCAGAAGCCTTCTGTCAGGGGCTTTTGTCGGGGGAACCCAAGGCTTTAGTCAGGAGGCGTCCAGCTAGGCCAAAGAGGGCAGATTTATGGGGATTTACTCGAAGATAGCCAGATGATTCATCTCAAGAAGTCGGAATCATACTCAAGATGGAGGATCTCTCCTTCAATTCCTTTAGGGGATTTTAGGGATTTCTTATGTTTTGTTTTATCTTTTCTCCTGATATGTTTTCTTTTATTGTTATGAACTAAACCCTCAGATACTTGAGGGGGATGAAACCTAAGATGAATCTTGTTATCGTTTGCTGAACTATATGATAAATATTCGACTTGTTCTTAATTATGTGTTCTTAATTCTTGTGTTGATATTTCCGATATATTAATTCAAGTATGATGTGCTTGGTGGAGGAGTAAAAATCCCTGCCTAAGAGTAGATCTAGCATAATTAAGCGGGGTTGATCGTACGCCTAGAGATAGGGTGACGATATTTTGCCGGATTAGGGTGAAACCTAATATGGGAGTCCATAGATCGAGTTAATGCAATTCTAGGGGTTTTAATTAGAAAGAGATTTCAATTAATCAACTTAGGGTTAGACGTTAGTCGCCTCGAGAGAGGGATTAATACAACTTAGGGAATCTTATGGATCAAGTCAAATGAACAAATCGTCTGGCTTAGAGTTAGATAACAAGTGAAGTCTATGTCGATTCTTCCTTGGGTATCGTCTTAATCAATTGGTTTTTTCCTCAAAGTTATTTTCCCAATTTCATTCTTCTTTGTCTTAGAGTCTTTAGTTTAGTAGTTAGTTAATTTTATATTAGATAAAAATTCATTTAATTCTTAGGCTAAATAATAAAAAGAAAGTTAGTATTAGCACTTTTGGTTCCTTCGGGTTCGACAATTCGGTCTTGCCTTAACTATACTATTGTTCGATAGGTGTGCTTGCCTCAAATCGTTGTCATAGTTAGTTTCCAGGTTTGATCATTCTTTATATAAACTTTAAGACTTTGACATCGCATAAAACGACACGATCAAGTTTTTGGCACCGTTGCCGGGGAACTAAAATATTAAGAACACTCAATTTTTATTACTTTAGCCATTTTTTATTGCAATTTATTTTTATTTTTATTTGTTTTTACTTTGCTAATTTTTCCTTTATTTACTTTTGATAGATAATTTTAGTTTATAGAGGAGATGGAATTGAATAATTATCAGTGGCAATTTACAAGGACAAGGCCAACAAAAGCAGCCGGAGTTTTCAACCTCGACGCAGTAACCATGCTATCAAATCAGGTAGAGATGTTACATTAAAAATTTGATGGTTTATACGATTCTTTGCAGGTACATCCGGTAATATAGTACAATATGAATGGAAGAGGGGTGAACAACATAGAATATCTATCCTACAACACTCACAGAGAGCAAACAAGTCCACTAATGGATAACTATTCTAGACCTCAAAATAATTTTTATAGTGACACTGATAATGCAGGTTGGAGGTACCATCCCAATTTCTTGTGGGATGATCAAAGTAGCCAAAGACCGAAACTTCCTCCAGATTTTCAACAACCACCTCACCAACAGGAAGAGGAGTCGAACCTTGAGGATATGTTGACAAACTTTATAGCGGTGACAGAAAATCGTTTCCAAAACACCGAAATAGCACTCAAAAATCAAGAAGCATCAATTCAAGGGATCGAGGATCGGTTAGGTCAGCTTACTAAGCTGATCTTAGAACAACCACAAGAAAGCTTGCCAAGCAACACTGAAACTAACCCAAAAGAGCAAATTCAAGTCGTAACAGCTCATGAAAGTGAAAGGTTAGCAGAATTTGACCCAAGGCAAGAGCCTGTGGTAAGTGAAGGTAAGGTTGAGGTAAGTCATGTTTTACTAAACCCGGTAATTACAGAGTACCAACCTCGTGTGCCATACCCCAATGCAATAAAGAAAGACTAAACAGAGGAATGATTCAGTAAATTTCTTAAACCTCCAAAGAAGTTACATATTGACTTGCCGTTTCTTGAAGCTCTTTCGCAGATGCCAGATTCTAGACCTCTTGGGGGTAAAGAAGAAATTCATGATGAACAAAGGCTTCGGACGGAAGAACTAGACAAGTGGAAGACACACTTCAAAGAGAAACAAAAACACACGAAGCAAAAACGAGGCAACTCTACGACGAACTTAATGATGGGACAACCCAGCTTAATATAGGAGATCAGGTACTCAAAATCTTCCCAGATGGAGCAGTCAAGGTAACTAGTGCTAAAATCAGCACCTTTAAGGTAAACACTGCTCGACTTAAACTTTATATCAATAACTGAATTGATCACATGAGAAAGGATTTTCACCTCCTCAAACCACCATGATTATACGAATGAGAGGTAAGTCTAGCTCAAGACTTTAAACGAGCACTTATCGGGAGGCAACCCGAGCACTAACTCTACTAACTAGTTTTGTTTTATTTCTTTTCGTATTTAGGCGTAGGTTTCCATACCCACACGGCCTTGCACATAGCCGTGGCCATAGCCGTGTGGGCACCACAAGTAGGTAAAAGGGCGTGGCCATAGACGTATGGCAACAGGACAAAATTTTTCCCAAAACAGGCTGCATCTCTATTTAAACCCCCTTCTTATTTTCTCTTTTCCAGTTGTCGTTCTTCTTTCATTTTCCATTATTTACTTTTATTTCTGTTTTTATTTTTATTTTCTTTATTATTTTCTTCTTATTCTTCGTACCATTTAGATTTAGCTTAGGATATAATAAAATCATGTTGGTTGCTTCGAGGATTCAAATTCAAACGGTTCGAGGTGCTTCCCCATGTTCACCTCCAATCTTATCCGGTTTCTTTTCATTGACTTCATCCAAAATTCAGGAAGTTGCACTTCTCCCCCCATCTTATGATTTTATGATCATTTTAATATTATCTATCTTTGTACATTGTGGGCAATGTACATCTTAAGTGTGGGGGGGTTAACTACAGTATTATTTGAAAATCCCTAAGTTATATCTTGTTTCTTTAAGTAAGTTTCTCATATTATGATTAGAATGAAATCTCCTTTGATTTATGATGTTTATTAATATGTTTTCGATAGTCATTGATAATTGTGCATTGATGATTAAATTTGAAGGATACTAGAGAATCAATCATGATAAGTCTTTTTTTCAAAAATAAAAATAAAATTTCTAGGTTGTCTACCTAAATCTGAATGTTACTTTGAAGTTTGAAATTTACAAGGTTGATATCAAAAAACCATAATTTTTGTGAGATTTTGAGCCCTATAGAGTATATATTCTTTTCCTTGCTCACTTATTGGTTATGAGTGTGTCAACATTGATTTGTTATTCTAGAACTTGCATCGATTATACATGTCGAGACCACACCTTTGATTTGATATACATAAATGATAAGTGCACCTAGGTTTTAACCCACTCACTCCACTAAAAGCCTACCTTCACAATTAACCCCTAGTGAACCCCGTTGATCCTAACAACCCATTTATTGACTCATCCACTAATATTAACCCAAAACCCTTTGTATTTGTTATCACCATTCCTTTTGACTACCCTTATGTCGAGATTTGATTTGATTAGTTGCCTAACTATTCTTTTTATTTCAATCGTTAAATTTATCCTTTATAATGTATATTTGACGTGTTCTTAAAAAAAATCAAAGAATATTCACTATTAGTTTTGTGATTAGGCGAGCTTATATGTTAAATTCCAAAGAAGTTCATATCAGAATATTATTTATGTAATTATTATCACTTCGATATCTCTAGTTAGGTGATTTGTCAAGTCAATCTCGATTCTAACACGCTAATTCAGCCTTTATCCACACCTTTAACCCAAGCCCCGTTACAACCCTGTTAAAGACCTTTTGATTTGTATATCATCTCATATTATAGTGGTGGAGATTTGATTTCATGCAAGCCTATGGGATTAACTCTTCATGTTCGACTTTTGAGTGCTTAATTTTGAACCTTAAACACTTTGAGTGATTTGAGTGAATCTTTAGTGAGGATGTCAACCCTTGTCAATTTTGAATCAAAGGTAATTAATGAGGTAAGAGGAAACACCTAACGTTTTCGGGCTATAAATGTATGACTTTGATTGTTTGAATCTTTAGGACTCTTTGAGTTGAATTATCAATGTATGAATTATCTTTGAATTATGATGAAACATTATTGATGAATATTATGAATCAGGGAAGTTCGTTTTAATTGTGAGTTGAGAATTTTGCTTGAGGACAAACAACAGCTTAAGTGTGGGGGTATTTGATTGACAAACCATAAAAGTAACATATTTTAATCCCACATTTAATATGATTTCGGATGATTTATTCCTTGTTTTATATAAAAAGGTGCTTTTAATCCTTTCTTTTCATGTCTTATACCCAGGAAAGCACTCGAGGATGAAAATAACACAAAACGAGCCTAAAACAGAGCAAATGGGCCTTAGCACGAAATTGACACGGCCTAGCCCAAAGCACACACGGTCGTGCCTCAACGAACACCTAGAGCACGGCCTCAACTCTGTCACACACGGCCGTGCCTCAAGTTAGAAATCTGAACACGGTCAGGTCTCGATCCACACGGGCGTGTGCCATGGTCATGCCTCTATCGCTGGAAAGAGCAATTTCAGTCGGAAAAGGATACTTAGGGAGAAAGAATCGCACTCCAAGAGCCTATAAATATCCCCCAAGTACCACCTTTGAAAAAGGAGCGAAAGCTAGGCCAAGGAGCCAAGCCGAGAAGGTCAAAGTTAGGGAATAACGCGAGGATAGCCAGTGGATCCATCCCAAGAAGCCGGAGTTATACTCATGACGGTGGAATTCTCCTTCAATTCCTTTAGGGGGTTTTAGGGTTTTCTTATGTTTTGTTTTATCTTTTCTCTTGCGATGTTTTGTTTATTCATTATGAACTAAACCCCTCAGATACCTGAAGGGGATGAAACCTAGATGGATTTTGTTATTTGATTTTTAAGTTATATGATAAATTACTTAGTTTGTTCTTAATTATGTTGCTTAATCCAAATCTAATGTGCTTAGGTGGAGGAGGAATAGACCCTGCCTAAGAGGAGATCTAACATAATTAAGCGGAGTTGATCGAATGCCTAGAGATAGGGAACCTAATATAGGAGTCCATTGATCGATTTACTGCTATTCTAGGTGCTTATTATAAGCGAACGAGAGTTCCACTAATTAACCTAGGGTTAGAAGTTATTCACCTCGAGAGAGGGTTTAATATAGGTTAGGGAGTTTCACGGATCAAGCTAAGTAAAGAAATCATATAGTTTAGGGTTAGATAATAAATGAAGTCTAGGTGGATTCTTCCCGAAGGTATCGTCGAAATCAACTGAGTTTTTCTTCAAGGTTATTTTCCAGTTCGTCTTCTTGTCTTTGTGTCCTTAGTTTAGTTGTTGTCAATTTAGTTTAAGCGCAATCTTCACTCTAATTTTAAGGCTAAATACTAAAAAGAAAGTGAGTATTAATACTTTTAGTGTAACATCCTAAAATTTGAGTTTTTTATATGTTGCATTATTTTGGTGCTCAGCTAATTAAATTATCCAATGTGTGTGTTTATTTAGTCCTGAGAAGGCTCGGGATTTATTTTGGATTTGGAATAATTTTTGGTATTTAGTACTTTAAGCAAAATAGAATAAGTGACCTTAAAGCTTAAGGTAACTAAGTGGTAAAAAGTAAGCATAAGTGAGCAATTGGTAAAGAGGAGATGGCGCCATATGTGTTCCTTGAGGGAGGGAGTTCGAATCCCTTGGTGTGCATGAATTTTAATTTTTTTTTTATGCTTTCCTTCCTCATAGTGTCGGCCAAGCCTAGTACATATGGTAAGTTGGACTTTTATTTTTAAGGTAAGGTGGCTAAGAGAAAAGGCAAGTTTTAAACTTAAGGAAGGGAATCAAATGGAAAAGGCATGTAGGGGGAACATAAGGCTTAAAACAAGGGAGATGTTTTGGAAAGTTTGGGTGGCCAAACTTTTACCATTTGGCCATGTACTTGGACGGTTTTAGGGGCTAGGGGGTGGCCAAATTTTTGATGGCGTTTGGTAAGGTTTAGGTGCTAGTTGGTCACTTTGGCATTTTGGCATTTTTGTGTTCCTCTTCAAAGTTTTTCTCTCTAATTTCCTCTCCCTAGACGAATATATCATGAACAATAGGTAAACTTTTGCTTTCTTTTTGGCCATTTCATTTTTGACCATTTTGGTCTTATTTGCTTATTCTCCCAAACCTTTTCCTCTTGGTGCCGAATGCACACTAGCCTCAAACCCTTTTCCTTGTTCATCTTCCATTCTTGAAACCGAAACCTAAACACCTTATTTTCTTATACTTTTCTTATTCATTTTCTTCTTGCAAAAATCTCTCAAACATCATTCTCTCTTTAATATTCACCATGGCCGAATGTCATTAAGCACCATCCCCTTCAATTTTTCCACCATAGCTGAATCTTCTACCACACATATCTCCTTCTCAGTCATTTTTCTACTCTCACTTTGATCAATCGGTAAGTGGCTAGTTACAACATTTTGCTATTGTTATTTTTCCCTTTCCATTGTGCCGAATCTACATGTTGGTATGGGATGGCCTTTTTGGATCGAGACCATCATCATATAATATCTTATTCAAATCTCTTTTCTCTATCATAGAAACTTAGTGGAAGGCTGAAACTTGGAGTGTCCGAAGTTATCGTGTTATCATTAGGATTCGGTCCAAAAACCTAAGGTAAGGATTTCATTCGAGATTTTCATATTACTTTTTATTTTGTTGAAGATAGGGTGATTAACCGATTTTTTATCATAGGGACTCTATCACTCGATTCTCATCCTTTGAACATAAAGAATTCATGGTAAGCCGACTTCGCTCATTAAGACTAATCGTTTTAATTACGAAGTATTAGTTTGGACTAATATTCATTTGTCAATGGAGGCAAACAAGATCGAATCAAAAGGAGTAGTGTTTGGTGATCAAAAAAGGAGCGGATTCGCGATCCCTCCTAGATTCAAACGAAGGACTGTTTCGGTGATTCGGGATTTTCCACCGGGTTGTGGACCCTCATCTGGTGAAAATCAACTATTCGAGGTTGTTCGCTATTGTGAGGCATCGGTGATTCGAGATTTTCCATCGAATTGTGGACCGTCAACCGGGGAGAACCGACAAATAGTTGTTATTCGCGATTCCGAGGGTAAAACCCTAGACCGTTCATTTTAGAGTAGATTTACTATAAGTGTTAATGATCTAATCGAGCGTTAAAATATTCTAGGAGTTGACGATCAAGAAAGTGTAGTGCTCACCGTAATCAGGTGTGTAATTTCACACCGTATTCCATAGGTTAGATAATTATATCGTGTTAATCGTTTGATTAAATCGCATGTTAGTGACATCGGGTAAAATGGCATAATCACCACTATAGTGGTGAAGACTATGAAATCGGTAATAAGACTGTGAAAAATACGAAATTGCCCTCAATGGGCCATATCGATAAAAGTGACTAAATGGGCCAAATGTGATATTTGATAAATGGGCCAAATGTGATATTTGATAAATAGGCCAAATGTGATATTTGATATATGTGCTAAATGTGATATTTGATATATGAGCCCAAGTGTGATATGTGCTATATGGGCCAAAATGTGATATGGGCCAGATTGTGAAATTTTTTTAATAATGGGCCGTATGTTGTAATAATTTCATGAATGGATTGTTATAATTGAATATGCATATTATATACATGATTTGCATGGATTGGGATATTTGACGAAGAGAAGTTCTAGTAGCTTTGCTACAAAATTCTAGTGGCTTTGCCACAAATCTGAAAAAAATGGCTATGCCATATAAGCTCTGTAAATCTGGTGGCTTGTCCACAAATTGATATAAACGACTTAATGCCTATTTTGGTGTGTTGGCAGGGTGGTGACTGAAGCTCCCCACAGGTGTGCTGGTTGGTACAGGTGGTGTGTAGCGGATGGAAATTAGGTTTGGTTTGGGAATTGCACATCACATTCATTCTATACGTATTATTTTGTCATATTTGTAAATGGGCTTTGGCCCAATAAATGCTTAATTGGTTTTTTGGCCCAGTGGACTATGGTAAGTGGGTTATACCCTGAGTTCTAATTAACTCACCCCCGTTTTCCTTACCCTTCTCAGGTAATGATCAGTGATGGAGGCTTGGGCCGGGGACGACTCAATGGAGGCCATACTACGAATAATGGGTTATTTACATTCCGGATTTCTTTTAAGTACTTTTTATTATTTTTACTATTTAAGCTAAGTTGTAATAAGGCCTCTGGTTAAATTTTTATGGATGTTTTACTTGTGGATAGATTTTATAATACGCTTTAAATACTTAAGTGGGATTTCTTTTCTAAAAATTGAAATAAACGTTTTTTTAAATAAACGTACGAAAAGAATTTCATTCTTAAATATTTTTAACTCAGAAATTTTTCTGTAACAATATTTTAAATTTTTGTTTTCAAATTACTTTCGAACTCTTTAAATTTTCTCAAAATATTAAATCCAATTTTTTTCTAAGTTTTAAATTGTACGACTCAAATTATTAGATTTAGTAATCAACCTTAGTTTTTAATAACTCCATGACAAAATGTTTTTTTTTTTTTAAAATCCAATTTCTTTAAAAGACTAGATGTATGTTCATTTTGTGTGACATGTCAAATCTGGTCTTAACGCATAGATCGGGTTTGGGGTGTTACATTTTATGGTATCAAACCCCGGTTCAAAACTCAGCTGTGGTTTGGGTTCAAAAACATTTATGGTTCAAAACTATTTTGAATTATATAACTTATGTTTTTAAAGGTAGTATGGCACCACGAGTATCCGGCACCAAGTCAAGTAAGTGTATGTGAATTGAATAATTCTTATTATTGTGATATGACTATAGGAACACTCTAGAACTCTTGGTTTTAGGTGTTGAAACTATAGAGATTGAGACTATAGGATGTGTTTGCGAAAACAACTCTACTTCTTATATCTCATAAAATATCGTTAATAAACACTGAAATAGTATACTGATTTATAAAACTTGTAATCAGACTAAACCGAAAAAGTCAAAATGAGTGTTAGTGGACGTGGACGTGGTAGACATGGTCGTGGTAGAGGCCGAGGTGCTAGGGTTGCGTCAGAAGCGTCGGGACATATACTGGAAATAGACGCACCTGCATCACCCGGGATTGAGACTGGATCACATGACCATATGAAAGAGGACATTGCCTTGACCCAAGCAATGTTGCGAGTCCTAGAAAGGGTTGCTGGGGCTAGAACTGGGCCAGCAGCTCGTGGATCAATATTGGAATGACTTAGATCAAGTGGTGCCGAGGTTTATAAGGGTGTCTCGGGTGTAGCTCCTAATGTAGCGGAGTATTGGCTCGAGTTAGTAGAACGGATCATGGATGATTTAGAGTGCACCACTGAGCAAAAACTGAGATGAGCTGTGTCCTTGTTAAGAGATGAGGCGTATCAATGGTGGCTTACTGTTCGGGAGGGCACCCAGGCCGATCGTGTTACTTTGGATTTCTTCAAAACATCATTTCAAGGAAAGTATGTCGGGGTAAGCTATGTGGATGCCCGAAGGAAGGAATTCCTTAATCTGGTTCAAGGAAATAAGATGGTGGCCGCTTACGAAGCAGAATTTCTACATTTGAGTCGTTATGCTCGGACTATAGTGCAACTGACCATGAACGCTGTGTGCGTTTTGAGGATAGGCTGAATGATGAGTTGCGGGTACTGATAGCCCCACAACAAGAAAGGACTTTTGCCACGCTTGTGGAGAAAGCCAAAATAGCTGAGGAGGCTAAGAACTCGGAGCGGCAAAATTGAGAAAGAGATAGAGGCAAGGGCAAGAGGGACTTTAAGTACTCGGGTCCTGCTAAAAGGTTTCAGAAGAGGCCCATGAATGATGAGCCAGCTCAAGCTAGAGCACCTGCTGCTACCAATCAGATTCAACCATATGCTGACTGTGGAAGACGACACCCTGGTGAATGCTGGAAAAGAACCGGTGGGTGTTTCAAATGTGGTTCTAAGGATCATCAGCTTAAGAATTGTCCTCGACGGACTACTCTGACTCAAGAAGCTCTTAACCCTGATACAGAGCCAGCTAGAGGCGCTCAACAGCCACTGAGAGGCCGTGGACCAGTTCGAGGTGGTAATGGCGGTGGTCGTGGTCAAGGTGTACCGGGCAGAGGTAATGGCTTTAGGGGTAATGCGGGGGCGAGGCAGCCAGGGTTAGTTTATGCGGTCAGACGCCGTGAGGATGGTGATGCACCTAATGTGATAACTGGTACGTTCTTTATTTTTTATGTACCTGTTACTGCTTTGATAGATATCGGATCTACCCATTCGTATGTTGCTAGCGCTATATCTGGAAACCTGAACATTAGATCTGAGATTACTGATAGAAAGATGACGGTAATTAGTCCTTTATAACAGTCTGTGATAGTGGATAAATTGTTTAGAGACGTGCCCTTAGAAATTCAAAGAGAAACATTTTTGGCAGATTTGATGGAACTGCCTTCCGAGGAGTTCGACCTTATTTTGGGCATGGACTGGTTGGTGAAGTACCGTGCGCACTTGGATTGTGCTGCAAAGCGGATGTCGATAAGGACTTTGGAAGATAAGGAAGTGGTGATGATAGGCGAACGGAGAAACTATTTAGCAAATGTGATATCTGCTTTAAAAGCAGAAAAGTTGGTGCGAAAAGGGTATGGAGCATTCCTAGCCTTCATTTGTGCTTTGGATGTCAAGGAATTATCGGTGGAGGGTGTTAGAACGGTGAAAGAATTTTTAGATGTTTTTCCCGAGGAACTTCTGGGTTTACCTCCAGACCGGGAAGTAGAGTTTGGCATTGAGCTTTTGCCCGGAATGGCTCCGGTGTCCATTGCTCCTTATAGGATGGTGCCGAAGGAGTTAGCAAAGCTTAAGGCTCAAATTCAGGAGTTGTTGGATCGGGGATTCATTCAACCGAGTGTGTCACCGTGGGAAGCACCGGTCTTGTTCGTCAAGAAGAAGGATGGGTCGATGCGTATGTGCATCGATTATAGGCAGTTGAATAAGTTGACAATCAAGAATAGGTATCCATTGTCGAGAATCGATGACCTGTTTGATCAATTGAGAGGAGCTTTAGTTTTCTCCAAGATATATTTGAGATCGAGTTATCACCAACTCAAGGTTAAAGAGGCGGATATTCATAAGACATCGTTTCGAACTTGTTATGGACACTACGAGTTCTTGGTGATGCCGTTTGGGTTGACCAATGCACCAGTTGCATTTATGGACATGATGAACTGGGTCTTCCAACCCTATTTGGACCGATTTGTGGTGGTGTTCATAGATGACATTTTGGTATACTCAAAGAATGAAGAAGAGCATGATTCACATCTGCGGATAGTATTACAAATATTGCGGGAAAAGTAACTTTTTCCCAGATTCAGTAAGTGTTAATTTTGGCTGAAGGAAGTGACTTTCTTAGGACATGTTGTGTCGACCGAAGGAATCACAGTTGATCCTCGAAAGGTAGAGGCTGTGTTGGATTGGAAACCACCGAAGTTAGTGGCTGAGATTCAGAGTTTCCTAGGGTTGGCTCGTTACTACAGGCGTTTCGTTGAGGGGTTTTCGTTGATTGCAGCACCTCTAACTAAACTGTTGCGCAAGGGAGTACCATTTGTGTGGTCAGATCAGCAGCAAGAGAGTTTTGAGAAATTGAAGAAGATTCTGACGGAAGCGTCCGTACTGATTCAACCTGAGGTTGGAAAAGAGTTTATTGTTTACTGTGATGCGTCACACACAGGCTTGGGATGTGTGCTGATGCAAGGTGGTAAAGTGGTGGCTTATGCATCTCGTCAGTTAAGGCCGCACGAAGTCAATTATCCTACTCATGATTTGGAGTTGGCTGCGGTGGTTTTTACTTTGAAGATTTGGAGGCACTACCTGTACGGTGATAAGTCGATCATTTATACGGATCATAAAAGTCTGAAGTACGTCCTTACCCAAAAGGAGTTGAACTTAAGACAGCAGAGATGGATAGAGCTGTTGAAGGATTATGACTTCTCAATCGAGTATCATCCTGGAAAGGCTAACGTGGTGGCAGACACATTGAGTCGTAACGTGATATCGAAGTTGAGAGCAATGTTTGCTCATCTTAGTTTGTATGAAGATGGCAGTTTGCTAGCGGAACTTCAGGTGAAGCCTATGTGGTTAGAACAGATCAAGGAGAAGCAATTATCAGATGGAAAGTTAGGTCCCTTAATTCAACAAGTTGAAAGTGGTGTGATAGGGGATTTTGGATTGAATAAGGATGGAGTACTGTGTTTTCGCGGAAGAATTTGTATGCAGAAGGATTCGGATTTGAGACTAATGATTCTGCGAGAGGCCCATAGTAGCCCCTATGCTATGCACCTCGGGGGAAATAAGATGTATCGAGATTTTCGTGAACAGTATTGGTGGCCAGGGTTGAAGCGGGAGGTTACTGATTTCGTGGGTAAGTGCCTGACTTGTCAACAAGTGAAGGCAGAACATCAATTGCCGTCGGGATTGCTACAACCGGTGAAGATTCCATTATGGAAATAGGAACGGATAATGATGGACTTTGTTAGTGGGTTACCCTTATCGCCTATTAAGAAAGATTTCGTCTGGGTAATAGTGGATCGATTGACGAAGACTACCCATTTTCTACTAGTTCGTATGGATTTCTCATTATAGAAGTTGGCCAAGTTGTATGTAGCAGAGATCGTGAGGTTACATGGGGTACCAGTGTCTATTATTTCGGACAGGGACCCTAGGTTTACATCGCGGTTTTGGAAAGCTTTGCATGAAGCTTTGGGAACAAAGTTAAATTTCAGGACGGCTTTTCATCCTCAGTCAGATGGTCAGTCGGAAAGAGTAATCCAGATTTTGGAAGACATGTTAAAGGGGTTGTGTGATTGAGTTCAGAGGTAGCTGGGAGGATTTTCTACCGTTGGCAGAGTTTGCGTATAACAACAGTTATCAATCCAGAATCCAAATGGCACCCTATGAAGCATTGTATGGTCGTAGGTGTCGTACCCCTACTTGTTGGACTGAATTGGGGGAACGGCAGTTATTGGGTCCTGAATTGATATCAGATACGGAAGAAAAAGTAAAGGTGATTCGAGCACGATTAAAGAAAGCTTTGGATAGACAAAAGTCGTATGCGGATCTGAGGCGTAAGGATATTGAGTTTGCGGTGGGAGATTAGGTCTTTCTAAAGGTCTCACCTTGGAAGAAGATTTTCAGATTTGGAAGGAAGGGCAAGTTGAGCCCTCGGTTCATCGGACCGTACTGTGTGTTGAAGCGTGTAGGACCAGTGGCTTATCAGCTTGAATTACCTCCGGAGTTGAGTCAGATTCATAGTGTTTTCCATGTCTCTATGTTGAGGCGTTATCGATCGGATCCGTCTCACATAGTACCGGTAGAGGACGTTGAGTTAAGGCCTGACTTGTCGTTCGAGGAAGAGCCAGTGAAAATTTTAGATCGAGATGTTAAGGTGCTAAGAAAGAAGTCAGTACCGTTGGTTAAAGTTTTATGGCGTAATCACGAAGCGGAGGAAGCTACATGGGAGCCTGAGGACATGATTCGACAGCAATACCCTCACCTCTTTTAACCAAGTAAATTTCGAGGACGAAATTTTTTTTTAGGGGGCTAGAATTGTAACATCCTAAAATTTGAGTTTTTTATATGTTGCATTATTTTGCTGCTCAGCTAATTAAATTATCCAATGTGTGTGTTTATTTAGTCCTGAGAAGGCTCGGGTTTATTTTGGATTTGGAATAATTTTTGGTATTTAGTACTTTAAGGAAATGGAATAAGTGACCTTAAAGCTTAAGGTCATTAAGTGGTAAAAAGTAAGCATAAGTGAGCAATTGGTAAAGAAGAGATGGCGCCATATGTGTTCCTTGAGGAAAGGAGTTCGAATCCATTAGTGTGCATGAATTTTATTTTTTTTATGCTTTCCTTCCTCATAGTGTCGGCCAAGCCTAGTACATATGGTAAGTTGGACTTTTATTTTTATGGTAAGGTGGCTAAGAGAAAAGGCAAGTTTTAAACTTAAGGAAGGGAATTAAATGGAAAAGGCATGTAGGGGGAACATAAGGCTTAAAACAAGGGAGATGTTTTGGAAAGTTTGGGTGGCCAAACTTTGACCATTTGGCCATGTACCTTGACGGTTTTAGAGGCTAGGGGGTGGCCGAATTTTTGATGGCTTTTGGTAAGGTTTAGGTGCTAGTTGGTCACTTTGGCATTTTGGCATTTTTGTGTTCCTCTTCAAAGTTTTTCTCTCAAATTTCCTCTCCCTAGCCGAATATATCATGAACAATAGGTAAACTTTTGCTTTCTTTTTGGCCATTTCATTTTTGACCATTTCGGTCTTATTTGCTTATTCTCCCAAACCTTTTCCTCTTGGTGCCGAATGCACACTAGCCTCAAACCCTTTTCCTTGTTCATCTTCCATTCTTGAAACCGAAACCTAAACACCTTATTTTCTTATACTTTTCATCTTCTTTTTCTTCTTGCAAAAATCTCTCAAACATCATTCTCTCTTTAATATTCACCATGGCCGAATGTCATTAAGCACCATCCCCTTCAATTTTTCCACCATAGTCGAATCTTCTACCACACATCTCCTTCTCAATCATTTTTCTACTCTCACTTTGATCAATCGGTAAGTGGCTAATTACAACATTTTGGTATTGTTATTTTTCCCTTTCCATTGTGTCCAATCTACATGTTGGTATGGGATGGCCTTTTTGGATCGAGACCATTATCATATCATATCTTATTCGAATCTCTTTTCTCTATCATAGAAACTTAATGGAAGGATGAAACTTGGAGTGTCCGAAGTTATCGTGTTATCATTAGGATTCAGTCCAAAAACCTAAGGTAAGGATTTCATTCGAGGATTTCATATTACTTTTTATTTTGTTGAAGATAGGGTGATTAACCGATTTTTTATCATTTGGACTCTATCACTCGATTCTCATCCTTTGAACGTAAGGATTTTGTGGTAAGCCGACTTCGCTCATTAAGACCAATCGTTTTAATTACGACGTATTTGTTTGGACTAATATTCATTTGTCAATGGAGGCAAACAAGATCGAATCAAAAGGAGTAGTGTTTGGTGATCGAAAAAGGAGTGGATTCGCGATCCCTCCTAGATTCAAACGAAGGGCTACTTCGGTGATTTGGGATTTTCCACCGGGTTGTGGACCCTCATCCGGTGAAAATCAACTATTCGAGGTTGTTCGCAATTGTGAGACATCGACGGTTCGAGATTTTCCATCGAATTGTGTACCGTCAACCAGGGAGAACCGACAAATAGTTGTTATTCGCGATTCCAAGGGTAAAAACCTAGACCGTTCATTTTAGAGTAGATTTACTATAAGTGTTAATGATCTAATCGAGCGTTAAAATATTCTAGGTGTTGACGATCAAGAAAGTGTAGTGCTCACCGTAATCAGGTGTGTAATTTCACACCGTATTCCATGGGTTAGATAATTATATCGTGTTAATCGTTTGATTAAATCGCATGTTAGTGACATCGGGTAAAATGGCATAATCACCACTTTAGTGGTAAAGGCTATGAAATCGGTAATAAGACTGTGAAAATTATGAAATTGCCCTCAATGGGCCAAATCGATAAAAGTGACTAAATGGGCCAAATGTGATATTTGATAAATGGGCCAAATGTGACATTTAATAAATGGGCCAAATCTGATATTTGACATATGGACTAAATGTGATATTTGATATATGAGCCCAAGTGTGATATGTGCTATATGGGCCAAAATGTGATATGGGCCAGATTGTGAAATTTTTTTTATAATGGGTCGTATGTTGTAATAATTTCATGAATGGATTGTTGTAAATGAATATGCATATTATATACATGATTTGCATGGGTTGGGATATTTGACGAAGAGAAGTTCTGGTAGCTTTGCTACAAAATTCTAGTGGTTTTGCCACAAATCTGAAAAAAAATGGCTATGCCATGTAAACTCTATAAATCTGGTGGCTTGTCCACAAATTGATATAAACGGCTTAATGCCTATTTTGGTGTGTTGGCGGGGTGGGTGACTAAAGCTCCCCACAGGTGTGCTGGTTGGTACGGGTGGTGTGTAGCGGATGGAAATTGGGTTTGGTTTGGGAATTGCATATCACATTCATTCTATACGTGTTATTTGGTCATATTTGTAAATGGGCTTTGGCCCAATAAATGCTTAATTGGTTTTTTGGCCCAGTGGACTATGGTAAGTGGGTTATACACTGAGTTCTAATTAACTCACCCCCGTTTTCCTTACCCTTCTCAGGTAATGATCAGTGATGGAGGCTTGGGTCGGGGATGACTCGGTGGAGGCCATACTACGAATAATAGGTTATTTACATTCCAGATTTCTTTTAAGTACTTTTTATTATTTTTACTATTTAAGCTAAGTTGTAATAAGGCCTCTGGTTAAATTTTATGGATGTTTTACTTGTGGATGGATTTTATAATACGCTTTAAATACTTAGTGGGATTTCTTTTCTAAAAATTGAAATAAACGTTTTTTTAAATAAACGTCCGAAAAGAATTTCATTCTTAAATATTTTTAACTTGGAAATTTTTTTGTAACAATATTTTAAATTTTTGTTTTCAAATTACTTTCGAACTCTTTAAATTTTCTCAAAATATTAAATCCAATTTTTTTCTAAGTTTCAAATTGTACGACTCAAATTATTAGATTTAGTAATCAACCTTAGTTTTTAATAACTCCATGATAAAATGTTTTTTTTTTTTTTTGAAAATCTGATTTCTTTAAAAGACTAGATGTATGTTCATTTTGTGTGACATGTCAAATCTGGTCTTAACGCATAGACCGGGTTTGAGGTGTTACATTTAGTTCCTTTAGGTTCAATAACCGGTCTTGCCTAAGCTATACTACTGTTTGATAGGTACACTTGCCTTTAATCGTTGTCAGAGTTAGTCTCCAGGTTTGATCATTCTTTTATAAATATTTAAAGCTCTGATTTGCAGCGATCATTGATAAACCGTAAAAGTAACATATTTTAGGCCCACATTTAGCATGCTTTTGGATGATTTAAGCCTTGAATTGTGTAATTTGGTGCTCTTAATACTTTGTTTTCATGTTTGATACCCAGGAGAGCACCAAAGGATGAAAAGAACGAGAAACGGGCCCAAAGCGGAGTAAATGGGCCATATCATGAAATCCACACGGCTTGGGCCCAAGACCACACGGTCGTGCCTCACTCAACAATCTCGAACACGGCCTGGCCACGATTTACACGGGCGTATGCTATGGGCGTGTCCCTGCCGCGACCAAGAGGAATTTTACTAGGAATAAGATACTTGGAGGCAAAGAATCACATTCCAAAGCTTATATAAACACCCTATGGGGCAACTTAAGCGGGGAGTTCGGCACAAGCCTTTTGCCAGAGGCTTTTTTCGGGGGAACCCAAGGCTTTAGTCAGGGGGCGTCCAGCTACACCAAAGAGGGCAGATTTGTGGGAATTTACTCGAAGATAGCCAGTTGATTCATCTCAAGAAGCCAGAATCATACTCAAGCCGGAGGATCTCTCCTTCAATTCCTTCAGGGGTTTTAGGGATTTCTTATGTTTTGTTTTATCTTTTCTTCTGAGATGTTTTCTTTTATTATTATGAACTAAACCCTCAAATACTTGAGGGGGCTAAAACCTAAGATGAATCTTGTTATCATTTGTTGAACTATATGATAAATATTTGACTTGTTCTTAATTATGTGTTCTTAATTCTTGTGTTGATATTTCCGGGATATTAATTCAAGTATGATGTGCTTAGGTGGAGGAGCAAAAGTCCTTACCTAAGAGTAGATCTAGCATAATTAAATGGAGTTGATCGCACGCCTAGAGATAGGGTGACGAGATTTTTCCGGATTAAGGTGAGACCTAATATGGGAGTCCATAGATCGAGTTAATGCAATTCTAGGGGTTTTAATTAGAAAGAGATTTCAATTAATCAACCTAGGGTTAGACGTCAGTCGCCTTGAGAGAGGGATTAATATAACCTAGGGAATCTTACGGATCAAGTCAAATGAATAAATCGTCTGGTTCAGAGTTAGATAACAAGTGAAGTCTAGGTGGATTCTTCCTTGGGTATCGTCTTAATCAATTGGTTTTTCCTCAAAGTTATTTTCCCAATTTCATTCTTCTTTGTCTTAGAGTCTTTAGTTTAGTAGTTAGTTAATTTTAGATTAGATAAAAAATCATTTAATTCTTAGGCTAAATAATAAAAAGAAAGTTAGTATTAGTACTTTTGGTTCCTTCGGGTTCGACAATCTGGTCTTGCCTTAACTATACTATTGTTCGATAGGTGCGCTTGCCTCAAATCATTGTCATAGTTAGTTTCCAGGTTTGACCATTCTTTATATAAATTTTAAGACTTTGACATCGCATAAAACGACACGATCAGTAGATGGCTCGACATGGGAGAGGACTCGGAGATGGCCACACTACAAGATACTTAGAAGTTTTATTTATTTGTCTGAAAAAGCATGATTTTAATTACTTTATTTTCACTGGTTGTAATAAGGCCTTGTACTCTGATTTGACTTTAGATTTTGTGTTTTGTTATCATTGTTCAATTGTTTACTTAATTGTTAAACTTAAATAAATTTTCTTAAACATGGTTTTCGAAATACCTAAAAATATGGGCTTTTATCATTACTTAACAAGATTCAAGGATTTTGGGCTTTTAGGCCTTAAATTTTAACTTAGCAAAACCGTTTTGAATTATGCCTTTGATGTGACATTCCCAGATTCGGCCATAACGTCTGGGCTGGGTCTGGGGGTGTTACATCCATAATTCGTTCTGTCCCCTTTAACAATCGATAAATTCGCACACTCAGTGCCATTTAATTAGCTGAAGCCACAATATTATCACACACTTAGTGTCATCACATTAAACTGAAGATGTCTCAATATCGTACACACAGCGCCAACTAATATAGTTGATGCTTTCTTTATCTCGCACACTTAGTGCCGAACATCGTTGTATCGATTCTGTTTACACACACTTAGTGCCATATAACTTTAAAATCACAACTCACATTTCTAAATTCCAAACTCACATTTCGATTCATTTCAAGACATAAGAACATCATTTAAACAACATGTATTATACACAAACTTACTTCGGACGTAGAAACACGATACAAGTTGATCAATCGAGCACCTTGTTCTTGCCTCGATCTAAGTCCAAATTTCTCTTTTCTTGTTCTATACATATTCAAATTTAATTCATTCATTCACCAAATCATTCAATTCAATCCAAAAACACATATTTTGAGCATTTTACAAAATAGCCCTCACATTTGCACATTTTTACATTTTAGTCTCTATTTCATAAAATCACAAAATACCCCTAATTTCATTATACCATGCTTAGGCCATCATACAAGTCTACATATTTCATTTATTTCATATTTTAGTCCTTCAATTTCTCATTTTCACAATTTAGCCCATCATACTCAAATTCATCAAAAATTCAAAGACAAACTATGTTAACCCAACATTAAACTTTCATATTCTACCAGCTATCAACACAAAGCTCACATATTTCATCAATGGAATATCTCAAAATCATCATAAATTTCTAAAATTAAGGCATGGGCTTGATAGTGCGCTAAGCAACGATCATAAAAACATAGAAATTATCAAAAATTGAACTTGAAACATACCTCAATAATATCAAAAGTGTGCCAAAACCTAATGTTCTCCTTTGTCTTTATTTTCTTTTGTTATTCGGTTAAGATGAAGGAAAATAAGAATGAAAATGCTTTTTTTATTTATTATTCATTAATACATAGTTTACCATTTTACCCTTAATTAATAAACCATTTAACCATCAAATATTAGACCATTTATGTAACACCTCAAACCCGGTCAACACACCACGACCGAATCTAGCCTGTTACAGGAAAATGTTTTGAAGAAAATCGAATCAAGTTTTGAGTAAAAATTTCTCTTTGTTTTATTTTTGTAGAAAGCAGGTGCATGATGAGTTAAAAACCGCTCTTGTTGTTTTTGAAAACCCGAACTTAGATCTTTGAAACTTAGTTTGTCGATTTCAAAAGTAAAACAATTACATATCATTTAAAAACATTGTATAGTTCCTTTTTAGTTGCTTAAAACATTCAAATTGGGTGTGTAAAACTTTAAGTTCTAAAAAAAAAAAACCATTTGAGTTGAAGTTATCTTCAGTTCTAACGTGATACCCGATGGTAAAGTTTAAAACACATCGTTTTGTAGTTTAGAAAACCTTATTATTCATCTTTTGTCGATTATTACTCAATAATTTGTTAAGTCATATTTGAAATCAAATCCAACCACATAAATAATCAAAACATAACTTAAAAAGGCCTTTTTACAATCCCAACAAAACCAAATCGAAATAAAAGAAATAAAGTACCAAGTTCAAATCCGTGAAAGACCGTATTTATTCATAGCATGGTCACCTCGAGTCCGCCCGGCTCCACATCCGTGATCTAAGTGTCACCTGAAATGATAAGGGAGAAGGTGAGTCACAAGACTCAGTGCATAAATCCCCCTCCCGATTAATGCAACATTCTTACACACAACATAATTAAGCAATATAATTAATGCACCCAACCCTAGCCATCCATAACACCTTTTCTACCCCGTGTGGTACCAAACCACTGGTGGTGGCAAACCACTGATGACCCAAAGTCACGATATCCAATATTGTGATGCCAAACCACTGGTGACCCAAAGTCACGAATAATCCATCTATGGGGCCAACCCACGTGTGATACCAAATCACTAGCGACGATCCCGTAATATCAACTGTGGGGCCAACCCACTGTGGTGCTAAGCCACTGGGACAAGTCGCTATGAGGTGCCAAACCTCTGGTGACCCAAAGTCACGAATATCAATAATCCAAGTGTGGGGCCATCCCACGTGTGATACCAAATCACTGGCGACGATCCCGTAATGTCAACTGTGGGGCCAACCCACTGTGGTACTAAGCCACTAGGATAAGTCGCTATGAGGTGCCAAACCTCTGGTGACCCAAAGTCACAAAATCAAACTGTGGTACCAAACCACTGGAGGTGCCAAACCTCTGGTGTCCCAAAGACACGGATATCATCTTCCCCCTCCTCTCATATTACCCATCATCATGCCATACTCATGTAAATCATGTACATCATGCAAATCTTGCCAACATGACTAGATACACATCACATAACATATATGTCATAAATCATGATATCATATATCACATAACAGAACTCATACTGAAACGGACTTACCCGCATCCGTGCACATACCCATAGGGTATCGTATCAACATCCATACTGTTCCGACTTTTATTAACAACAGGTTATTAAAACATATTACTAAGTATAGAGTGTGTAAGTTTACACACTTGTTATAACGCAAGCCCCAAATCCCAGAGAATCGATCTAAGACACTAGATTTCCCTGCTCCTATATTCGGCCAAACATAAAGATTAGTACCAAGGCCATTCGGCAAACCAAATAAACCCAAAGGGTTAACACTTGAAACCCGAGACCTTACCTAAACGCCCCTTGAATACTAGCCACCACACGTTGTACTTCTGCTTCACTTCCCTACAAACGGCAATCATTAACACCTACATCGATAGCCTTCGGCTTTTGAATACTTAAAGGAATAACTTACTAAAATGAATCCTTACCACCTCTTACCGAAACTGACTGACAGAGAATGGAGGCTTGGAATGAGCACTTCAAAATCCCGGGGACCCTACAATAAATCGGTTCCAAAACAAGTGATTAACACCCTTACTATCAAGTGCCGAAATCAGTTCTTACCCTTGTAAAAGTCGACAAAGAAAAAGAGAGAAGAAGAAATAGCATTCGGCCTAGCACTTACCTTCTCCAAACGATTGAAAAATAATTCCCGAAGAGATCAACACCACTCTTAATATTCGGCCAAGGTGAACTAATAGGAGAGGAGAGGTTTCGGCAACAAGAGTGGAGGGGATTCGGCTATGGTTGCTTAACACAAACAATTATGGTTCGGCTTGAGTGGAAGAAGAGAAAGAAATGAAGTGAAAAGGGATAGGGTTTTCGGCAAAAGAGTTTCAAGAAGAAAGAAAATAAAATAAGGATATGAGAGAAAGAAGATGAGTACTTTCGGCCTAGCACCAATGGAAAAGAAAGAGAGAGATAGGAGGGTATATGGTTCGGCCAAGGAAGCAAAAGAAATAAAAGCTTGAGGGCTCAAGAGAACATTCGGCTACCAAAGAGGATTAAGAGAGAACAAGTACAAATTTCGGCAAGGTCTGTTACTTGAGACCTTCGGTTTCAAAGGAGAAAAGAAGTAAACTTCACTTGAAGGTTCGGCTAGGAGCAACAACAAAAGAAATTCGGCACTCACCTAGAGAAGTTTCAGCTTTTGGTACACTCAACAAGGCTTGACCGAAAATGCACCAAAAGAGTGTCTAAGAGCATTTGTCACTCCTCCTACTCACCCTCCAAAACCGGCCACTCCTCCCCAAGAGGAGTTCAAGATTCGACCACTACCCACAATTGCTCTTGGCCACTAATTCAAACTAGTTTGAACTAGTCAACTTCCTTAATTTCCTCTCTGCCCACCATTTGAATATTTGACTTGGTCCATGGCAGAGTTTGAACTGCACACAACTCCTCCCCCTCCTTGGCGTCAAAATAGAAGACAAAAAGTGGGATTTCTACTACTCGAACATGAGACCTCCTTCCCTTGCAAGTGGCGTCATTCATAAGGCTTTAAGTGGCGCCTCCCTGCCACTCTGCCAAGCCTTTTCTTGCGCTAAAAACCCACTTGAAATACTTATAACTCTTAGCTCCTTCAGCTCCTCCCACTTAAGCTTAAAAACTAAAATTTTTCCTACTACTCAGGCCTACACTAGACTTACAACTAAGTCTCAAAACATCATAAATAACAACACCGCAATCCAAACACATGCAAACAATGCAGTTACAAAATAACCCCTATCTCAGGATATTACAATTTATGTCCATTGCCACTATCAATGGTTTATTATCAACATAAGGACCTTCCATTTAAGAAGCCATGCCAATTAAGCACTTTTAACAACTAGCACACAACTTTTACATTGTAGGCAATTAAGTCCTTTTTCACAATTCGACACACAAATGATAAAATTTTCACACAGAATTTTCACACATGCTTAATCTGTAATGCATCAGAATTTGGGCCTAGAAGTATTGGGCTTTGAGCAAGGGAACGGTTAGGAAACTATGCATAAAAGTTTATGTGAGCTAGGAAATGACACAATTAAATGTGTGCTTAAGTGGCTAAGGGTCCTGAGAGGAGTTGGAAAAGTCCTGGGTTCAAACCTGGGCTTTAGCAAAAATTTTGGTTTTAAGTGGATAAAACCCTGGATGCTTGGATGTAGGCCTTTTAAGTTATTGTGTTAAAAAAAACAAGGAAGCATGTGGTCTAGTGGCAAGGTGGCGTTAGGAGTGTGTATGTGGTCAGGGGTTCGAGTGTTGGCATAGTATTATGATGGGTATTTATTTTGCATCTGTGATGCCTAATGTTTGTGTTGTAGTGGAATTCTACTAAGGTGGTTGTGGAATTGGTCTTGAGGGAGAGATTCAAGGGATATGGATGAAGGCTGGTGTTGGAGGAGTTTGACAGTGATGCAAATTGGTAGGTTGAGAGATTGTAGGAGTGGATTATGGGAGTTTGAGGGGAGTGATAGTAGTTGGCCGAAGAAGGGATTTCCCCATTATGCAAATTCGATCAAAGGCTATTAGGTGCCGAATAGGTAAGTGAAGACACTTTTTGCATTCAGCTAGGGGATGGTTTTCTGGGAAATTGGTCTTTGGTGTGCTTATTGATCATGTTTTGGTCACTTTTCTTTGGGAGCCGAAATTATCTTACTTCTCTTTTTCATCCATTCGGGTTTTGGCTTTTGTGTTTTGGTTTGCTTACTACTCTTCCTACCTCCCTTTTCTCACTTGCTTTTGTGAACTGATTCTTTTCCTTCTCCTCTTTGGTTGCTTATGCGCTCTCTTCCTCTCCCTATACTTTAGCCATTGTGACCAAATTTATCCTTCTTCCCTTCTTTATTCATTCTTTTCAATTGCTCTATCACCATCTTCCTTTTTAATACCTTGGCCGAATACCTTGTTGCTTGGTAAGTGATTATACTCTTCACTTCTAGTTAAATCTACCTGTTTGTTCCCCTCTCAAACCCCTGACAGTTTAGTCTTGGTTTAAGGGATTCTCTACTCCTACATTCCGTACTCTCTCCATTCCTATTTTTGATTTGGTAAATAATCTTTGTTAATCAGTAAGTCTCTCGGTTCCTTTCAGTTCTCTCTTTTACTGTTTAAGCCAAATGGTGCGATCCCTTATTACCGATTCTTCTCCTTTCTCCTATGTCTATGTTCTTTCGGGTTCTAGAACTTCCAATGGGTGAAGAGGGTGCTAGTAATAAAGTGATGGCAAAGGTATCGACTGAGTTTGAGCGCGTAGCCTCTACTCCCAAGTTTAAGCGGCATAAGGTCTTGGCTGTTCAGGATTTTCTGCCAGGATGCGGAAGGGTGGCTGCACCAAGCTCTGGAACAAGTAAGCAAATCACAGTCGACCGATCTAGTCATGGTTCTGGCACTCATGGATTTTTAGTACTCTACGTAATCATTTTCGCAAATGATAAGCAGCTTAAAAATCGAAAAGGGTGTGTAATCGTACGCCCGATTTCGTGACTGTCAAATGCGGGATAAAGGTGTGTATTCACACCCCTGTCTATATGTGAATTGGCAAAAGCCGATAAGCTGGAATGCCAACCTCAACATTCGAGGCCTCACGAGCGTGCAACGCACGTGGGGCGAAACGAGCCCCAAATCATGGGTAGCAGACTGTAGAGGCTACCACGTGTGTTTTCGTGGACTGGGGCCGTTATGGGCCTCGATGGGTCGAGATGGGCTGCGTGGGCCCAATAGGCTTGTGGGCCCACATGGGTAAAATCCTCGGTAAATGATCATTGATAGGTTGGGTTATGAGGCTCGCGATACCGTATGTGAATCTGGACTAAATGGGCCACACGAGCGTGTGGGCCCACTTGGGCCTAATAGTGGGTTTTGGGCCCATATACACTGTTCTGGCCGTGTAGGTCATCTGAGTCACTCAAAGTGACGATAGACCATCTAGGAGGTCTAATAAGTACCGAGACCCTAATATTTGTAAAATTACCGAAATACCCCTGTAGGACAAAATGACTGTTTTGCCCTTGTGGGTAAATGACTGTTACTGAGCTTGGTCATTCTGCATACACCTGTGATGATTGAGCATGACATACACGACATATTGCTTGGGTATGGGACATTGTTATGGAGGAAGTGTATGGCTCGCTGCTGTTCTGTACAAGGCTCTGTGATATTTATAGCTTTTAGCCGTTCTATCTATGGCTCCGAGCCATTCTGTTGACTCAGTGCCACAACCGGTGCTAAGCTTGGTGTGTTGGCTTGGTGGGTCGATTTTATCCCCACATGGTGTGTTGGTTGATATGGGTGGTGTATTGGTTGGATTGGGCTGGATTTCTATCTGTATATCTGCATTTGGTACTGATTCTGTAATGGGCTTAGGTCCACTTGGTTTTGTTATAGGCTAAGCCCCACCTGATACTATGTTTGTGATGGGCTCAGGCCTAGTCTATTTCTACATACCGTATATCTGACTGTTTGTATTATAAGGGATTACACACTGAGTTTTCGCAAACTCACCCTTCTGTCTAACTGTGCAGGTAATCCCCAACCTTAGGCGATTTGGAGCCACGAGAGACTCGGAGGTGGCCACACGACCGCTGATGCTCTGCTGTAGACTTTTTATTTAAATTTTATATTTTGGGTTTTAATTTTGTTATAAGGCCTTTAAGGGATTAAACTTTTTAATGGGCTTTAGATTTCCTTATTTAAAACTGCTAAACACAAATTTTCAAAATTAACAACTATTTTCAAAAACACTTAAAAATAGACTTTTTATATTTCAAACTTTAGGAGCTTCCGTGATTAGAATAACCTAAAGTATCAATGCCAGACATTAAGTAAACATTTTTGACGAGATGATTTGCTAAACTCAAGAAAAAGGATTTAAACATAGAAATGAACTTTTAACGACAAACTCAGTTTTTGAATGACGCTTTGATGTGACACGCTAGATTCGACTATAACGTCTTGGCCGGGTTTGGGGTGTTACATAATCACATACTGTAAACACTAAAAATAATATTAATATATTTTTTTGACCTCAGATTTGTGGTCCCAAAACCACTATTCTGACTAGGGTCTAAACCGGGCTGTTACAACTCTCCCCCCTTAGGGATTTTCATCCCCGAAAATCTTACCAGTGAATAGATTCGGATATTGCTCTCTCATAACATCTTCAGGCTCCCACGTAGCCTCTTCAACTCCGTGTTTGTTCCACAACACTTTCACTAAAGAAATTCACTTATTTCTCAACTCTTTGATCTCACGTGCCAAAATTCGAATCGGTTCTTCATTATACGATAAGTCTGACTGAATCTCAACTTCAGTAGGAGCAATCACATGTGATGGATCGCATCTACATCGTTTAAGCATCGATACGTGAAACAATTATGAATCTTCTCTAGCTCAGGTGGCAACAACAATCTATAAGCAACCGGCCCAACCCGTTTAATAATCTCATACGGCCTGATGAACCTCGAACTCAATTTGCATTTTCTGCCGAAAAGAAGTATTTTCTTCCACGGAAACACTTTCAAAAACACTTTATCACCGATCTCAAATTGAATATCTTTCCGTTTTAAATCTGCGTAAGACTTCTAACGATCTGACGTTGCTTTCAAACTATCACTGATCACTTTCACTTTCTGCTCAGTTATCAGATCAACCCCGTGAATCTTATTCTCACTAAGCTCGGTCCAATACAATGGAGTTCTGCATTTACGGCCGTAAAGAGGCCCATATGGTGCCATTTTAATGCTTGATTAAAAACTATTATTATACGCAAACTCAATCAATGGCATATGCTTTTCCCATGTACTTTCAAACTCAAGAATACAACATCTCAACATATCCTTGAGAATCTGAATGATCTACTCGAATTGACCATCCGTTTGCGGTTGAAATGCAGTACTGAAATGCAGCTTCGTACCTAGAGCCTCTTGTAGTTTCTTCCAAAACAATGATGTAAACCTTGGATCTCTATCAGACACAATAGATAATGGTACCCCGTGCAATCTTACAATCTCAAAAATATACAATTCAGCTAACTTATCAAGCGAATAATCTGTTCTCACCAGAATAAAATGAGTTGATTTCGTTAATCTGTTAACTATCACCCATATTGTATCCTTCTTTCTCGGAGATAAAGGCAATCCCGACACAAAGTCCATCGTGATTCTCTCCCATTTCCACTCATGAATCATGACCAGTTGTAACAAACCAAATGGAACCTGATGTTCAACTTTAACTTGCTGACAAACTAAACACCTCGAAACAAACTCTAAGATATCCCGTTTCATACCATGCCACCGATAAAATTGTTTTAGATCATTGTACATTTTCATACTTCCCGATTGAACAAACAAACGACTATTATGAGATTTGTTCAAAATCAACTGAATCAACTCTGAATTTCTCAGAATACAAATTCGATCTCGGAATCTCAAACAATCATCACTATCAACTTGAATTTCTAAATTAGAATTTAAACCATACTGAGCTCATTTTGTCATCATCTCAGCATCACTTTTCTGGGCATCACAAATTTGACATATAAACACTGGCTTCACTTTCAACTCAGCTAAAACTGAACCATCATCACAAAAATCTATCTGAGTACTCATTGCTCATAAAGTAAATAAAGACTTTCGGCTCAAAGCGTCAGCAACAACATTAGCCTTTCCTGGATGATAGTCAATTACTAATTCATAGTATTTTAGTAAATTCATTCATCTCCCCTGTAGCAAATTCAATTCTTTCTGAGTCATCAGATATTTCAAGTTCTTGTGATCAGTGTAAATGTGACATTTCTCACCAAATAGATAGTGACGCCAAATCTTTAATGCAAATACAATAGCTGCTAATTCAAGATTGTGTGTCGGGTAGTTCTTTTCATGTGGTTTTAACTGTCTCGAAGCATAGGCTATAACTTTGCCCTCTTGCATCAACACACAGCCTAAACCATTCAACGATGCAACACTGTAAACTATGAACTCTTTACCTGATTATGGCTGAAATAACACTGGTGCTTCTGTCAACAATACTTTCAACTGTTCAAAACTCTGCTGACACTTTTCTGGCCACTTGAATTTAACATCTTTCTGTAGCAATTTTGTCAATGGAGTTGCAATCATCGAGAAGCCTTTTACAAACCGTCTATAATATCCTGCTAGTCCTAGAAAACTACGGACTTTAGACACACTTCTCAGAGGTTTCCAATCTAAAATTGCTGAAATCTTGTTCGGATCAACTCGTATTCCCGCAGTTGATACTATATGTCCCAGAAAACCAACCTCACGCAACCATAACTCACATTTACTAAACTTTGCATTCAATTGCTTCTCACGTAGAGTCTGTAACACAATCCTCAAATGCTCGGCATGTTACATTTCATCACAAGAATAGATAAATATGTCATCTATGAACATAACCACAATTCGATCCAAATACTGTTTGAAGATCTGATTCATCAAATCCATAAAAACAATAGGTACATTAGTAAGTCCGAAAGGTATAACCAAATACTCATAGTATCCGTACCTCGTTCGGAAGGCAGTTTTTGGCACATCAAAGTCTTTAACTCGTAGCTGATAGTAGACCGATCTCAAATCTATCTTTGAAAACACTGTAGCTCCTTTCAACTGATCAAACAAATCATCAATACGTGGCAAAGGATATTTATTCTTTATAGTCACCATGTTGAGTTGTCTATAGTCAATGCACATTCTCATAGTTCCGTTTTTCTTTTTCCCAAACAAAATTGGTGCAACCCAAGGAGAAAAACTCGGTCGTGCAAATCTTCTATCGGTCAACTCTTGCAACTAAGGCTTTAACTCTTTCAATTCTGCTGGTGCCATTCTATACGGAGCTATTGAGATAGGAGTCATCCTCGACACTAAATCAATACCAAACTCAACTTCTCGTATCAGAGGTAATCCCCGGTAGTTCTTCAGGAAACACATCAGGGAACTCACAAACCACAGGCACAGATTCAACTTTCTTTTGTCACTTTTGTATCTATCACATATGCAAGATAAGCTTTACATCCCTTTTTCACATAATTCAAAGCTTTCATTGAAGATATTACAGCCAGTAGCTGATTTCAAATCACTGGATTCAATTCGAACTATCTCACCATTCTGACTTCTCAAATCAATACTCTTCTGTTTGCAATTCACAATAGCATTATGCAGCGTTAACCAATCCATACCCAGAATTATATCAAATTCATCAAAGGGTAGTAGCATCAGATTAGCCAGAAAATAAATATCCCGAAACATCAACGGATAATTTTTGCACATTTTATCAACTAGAACACACTTGCCTAAGGGGTTCGATACTCTAATTACAAACTCAGTAGACTCAACAGGTAGAGTCTTACGAGATACTAAGTTCACACACATATATGAATGAGTAGACCCTAGATCTATTAATGCAATCACATCAGTATCAAAAAGAGTAAAAGTACCAGTAATGATGTCTAGAGATGACGCTTCTTCTCGAGCACGAATTGCGTAAGCTTGAGCAGGTGCTCTCGCCTCAGATCTCACAGCTATTTTCGTTGTTCCTCTCTAACTACCACTCACATTTCTAGTGTTTCTTAGTGGGCTACCCCTAGCTGTCGTGTTACTCGGCCTCGCACTCTCAATATTATCTTTCTCGGCTAACTTTAGGCAATCTCGAATAAAGTGATCTCGTGATCTACATTTATAGCAAGCTCTATTATTATACTTGCCCCAGCATTCTTCGATATGACGTCTCCCACACTGTCTACACTCAGGCTTATTGCTTTTGACACTTCCAACACTTGATTCAATTGGAGTTTGAGTTTTAGGACCAGTATTTTGTTTCACACGATCTTTACTCGAATGTCCAAACGAAACATTCGAGTGATTGGTTGCATCTTTGAATCTCTTTGACGAAGACTGATACGACGTACTCATTGACCTTTTTCTTTCATCTCTAGCTTCTGAATCCACTTTCTTCTTTTCTTTACTAAGCTCTTCGGCTTTGCAAGCTCTTTCAACTAATACCACAAATTCATTTAAATCAAGAATTCTGACCAGAACTTTAATGTCTTCATTCAATCTTTTGATGAATCGTTTACACGTAGTAGTTTCTGTCGAAATACACTCTCGTGCATACTGGCTCAATCTCACAAATTCTCGCTCGTATTCCGTAATAGACATATGGCCCTGTTTCAGCTCAAGGAACTCTTTAAGTTTCTGATCTATAAACCGTTGACTGATATATTTCTTTTGAAATTCAACTTGAAAGAAGTCCCAGGTGATTCATTCTCTCGGAACCACATATATCAATGTTTTCCTCCAATGATATGCTGTATCTCTCAACAACGAAACAACACATTTAAGGCATTCATCAGGAGTACATGATAATTCATCAAACACTCTTACAGTATTCTCAAGCCAGAATTTAGCTCGCTCAGCATCATCATCAACTGTGGTTCTGAACTCTTCAGCCCCGTACTTTCGAATTTTGTCCACTAGAGGTTTATTCAATCGGATCAGGTCTGAAACTTGTGGCATTATAGGAACTTGCGGGGGTAGAGGTTGTTGAGCAATCGGATTCATTTGAACAAACTCCGTAAACCACTCACTCATCATTTGGAAGAAGGCTTGCTTTGCCTCTCCCTCATGACTACTAGCAATCAGCCTAGATTCAACCGACGCTGTCCCTTGAGTGGGAGCAGGCTCATTACTCTCAACATCGTCAGCTACTGCTCGATCGGGATCCATTTGCTATATAAAAACACATTTTTAATTGTCAGGAATCATCACATTATCACAGGCATATATATGGCATGTATAGCTAGACTCTCACACGTTACGTTAGTCCTAGAATTGACTAAATCGTAGCTCAGATACCAATAAAATTTAACACCCCTAACCTGTAACCATCACCGTAATAGGGTTAAGAGGCGTTACCGGACAATTCAAATCATTTACAAACATTTCTCAAACTTAAATACATCATCATCATATCATAATAAATCAAATACTTAGAGTCCCTTTAATAGGTCTTCGAGACCTTAATCATGCATTAGGAAAGGGTCGGGAATAAACCGAGCTCATACAAATTTTTTTTGAAAACTTAACATATTTCAAAGTTACAGAGGTCACACGCCCGTGTGGGCAGGCCGTGTGAGGAGACACACCCGTGTGTCCAAGCCGGGGCAAAACAGGGCATATACACTGACTTGTCCACACGGCCGAAGACACGCCCGTGTGCTTGACTTGTGGGCAACACTGACTTAATTCACACGGCCTATCACACGCCCGTGTGTCTAGCCCGTGTGTGAGTCTGACTTGTTTCTAATTATAAACTTAAGAGACACGGTCTAGAGACACGCCCGTGTGCTCAACCGTGTGGGCAAATATAAGCCATTTGCAAGGCCAAATTGCCACCCAAATTTTGGGTCACTCTTACAATCATCAAGCCATACCAAATTCATATCTCAAATGCATCCAAAACATACCTTTAAACCATCATTCCCATCAACCAATTCAAACATGAAACATACCACTTACATATCACCAAAACATACCAAAATAATCATTTACACAACATCACATATTCACCTTATAACTATCATTTTCACATATACAAAACACATACAAAAGTCATTTAACTATCAAGCCATATCATATGGCAAGAACTACACATCTCTAAACATTCCATAATCACTAGCCTATACATGCCATGTACCAATTATACAACTTCCAAAAGTACCAAAATAGATGGCTGATAGTGTGATTGAGCCGCTGATGATCCCTGGATCCGAGCTAGCCTTAATGACACTGTAAAATAGAGAAGAACTTCACATAGTAAGCTTTAAAGCATAGTAAGTTTGTAATATAACACATTTAGCTTAACAATTCAAATTCAATAAGCAAAATTACTAACACTTAATTCAATTCACATCATTACTCAATCTCAACCACAACTACTACTCACTTTTGTACCGTAACTATCACATGGATCAATTAATATTAATACTCACTCAAACATCCATTTATTCCATATACAAAATCATCAACCACATAGGTTCCGTACATACCTGTACCATCACGTAATTATCAATCACATTTACCATTCAATGCTCAATTCCATAATTCGTTCGGTCCCCTTTCAGCATTCGATAAATTTGCACACTCAATGCCATTTAATTAGCTGAAGCCACAATATTATCGCACACTTAGTGCCATCACACTAAACCGGAGATGTCTCAATATCACACACACAGTGCCAATTAATATATTCGATGCTTTCTTTATCTCAAACACTTAGTGTCGGGCATCGTTGTACCGATTCTGTTTACACACACTTAGTGCCATATAACTTTAAAATCACAACTCACATTTCTAAATTCTAAACTCACATTTCCATTCATTTCAAGACATAAGAACATCATTTAAACAATATGTATTATAGACAAACTTACCTTGGACGTAGAATAATGAATAATGAATAATTGTTGATAGATTTTAAAGTTTTGTAAAGTGATTTTTGACAAAAGTGTCAAAAATGGGCTAAATTGTGAAAATGAAAAATTGAAGGACTAAAATGTGAAATAAATGAAATATGTGAACTTGTATGAACATGAGAAAGATCCGGCCTAAGCATGGTTTAATGAAATTATGGGTATTTTGCGATTTTATGAAATAAGGACTAAAATGTCAAAATGTGCAAATGTGAGGGCTATTTTGTAAACTGCCCTAAATATGTGTATTTGGATTGGATTGAATGAATTGATGAATGAAAGTGTTAAATTTGAATATGTATAGATCAAGAAAAAAGGAATTTGGATTAAGATCGAGGCAAGAACAAGGTGCTCGATTAATCGACTTGTATCGTGTTTCTACGTCCGAGGTAAGTTCGTGTATAATATGAATTGTCTTAATTATGTTTATATGTTACATAATGAATGAAAATGTGGTTGATGAGTTAGTAGTGCTAAATATGAGATTGAAGAGATATGGCACTAAGTGTGCGTAAATAGAATTGATACAGTACTGAATGGCACTATGTGTACGAGATAAAGGAAGCATTGACTACATTAATTGGCACTGTGTGTGCGATACCGAGTCAAATTTGGTTTAATGTAAAGGCACTAAGTGTGCAATGATATTAAAGCTTTGACTAAGAAATTGGCACTAAGTGTGCAAGTAATTCGAATGAATTGTGGTATTGAGCGTTGAGTAGCAAAAGTGATCATTAATTAAGTGATGGTACATGTATGTACGGAACCTATGTGGTTGATGATATTGTATGTGGAATAAATGGATGATTATGTGAGTATTGACTATGGATGAGATTGTGTATTATTGTGAATTACACCATGTGATAGTTAATATTGTATATTGAATTTGAATTGTTGAGTTAAATGTGTTATATTACGAACTTACTAAGCTTAAAAAGCTTACTATTTGAAGTATTTCTCTGTTTTACAGTGTTATTAAAGCTAGCTCGGATCCAGGGATCGTCAGTGACTCAATCACACTATCGGCCATCTATTTTGGTACTTTTAGAAGTTGTATATTTGGTATATGGCATGTATAGGCTAGTGATCATGGTATGTTTTGAGATGTATATATCTTGCCATGTGATATGGCTTGATAATTTAAAGATTTTGGTATATGCTTTGGATATATGAAAAGGATGGTTAATATATGTATGTGTGTTTTTATGTGAATGATCACTATGGTATAAACTAGTGAAATGGAAATGGTATGTTTTAGGCTTAAATTTGGTAAGGATTAAATGATGAATGGATTATATGATTTTGATGTGAAGTTGATACTTTGGATGGGTATGTTGAGTTGAATTTGTATAGGGAAATGAATGATGATGTTAAAAGGATAAATTGTGTATGTTTTGGTATGTTTTGGATGTATTTGGAGTATGAATTTGGAATGGTTTGATGCTTGTAGGTGTGACCCAAAATTTGGGTGACAAATTGGCCTTGCAAATGGCCTATATTTGCCCACACGGTTAAGCACACGGGCGTGTGGCTCGACCGTGTCTCTTAAATTGTAATTCAAAACAAGTCAGTCTTGCACACGGGCCAAACACACGGGCGTGTGATAGGCCGTGTGAGTTAAGTCAGTGTTGCCCACAGGTTAAGCACACGGACATGTCTTCGGCCGTGTGGACAAGTCAGTATGTATGCCCTGTTTTGCCACGGCTTGGACACACGGGTGTGTCTGATGCCGTGTGAGGCACACGGCCTGCCCACACGGGCGTGTGACCTCTGTAACTTTAAAAAATGTTAAGTTTTTTAAAAAAAATTGTATGAGCTCGGTTTAGTCCCGACCGCTTCCTAATGCATGTTTAAGGTCTCGTAGACCTTTTAAAGGATATAATTTGCTACGATACGATGATGATGTATTTATGTTTGAGAAATATGAAATGGTCACAAATGTTCCATTTTGTCAGGTAATGCTTCTTAACCCTAGACCGGCAATGGTTACGGGTTAGGGGTGTTACAACCACTATACCCAATATGGGGAGATCACCTTGCTATGACAAAGTAAGGTTGAAGAAAGGACCTTGGACACCTTAAGAAGACCAGAAACTCTTGGCTTACATTGAAGAACATGGTCATGGAAGTTGGCATTCCTTGCCCGCCAAAGCCAGTGATTAAGCCCTAACCCTAATTCCTTCTTGCTTTACTTATAGTAAAAGTTATTATTCAATTCTTAGCTTATTATTTTACTTGTTTTGGGTCTCATTGTTTCTTTAAGGTCTTCAAAGATGTGGGAAAGGTTGCAAGCTCAGATGGACTAATTATCTAAGGCCTGATATTAAGAGAGGAAAATTTAGTTTGCAAGGAGAACAAACTATCAACTTAATGCCCTTTTAGGGAACAGATAATAATAGTTCATTCTTTATTTTAAAAAGAAAAAAAAATAAGATTTTTTTTCTCATTATTTTTTAGTATCTTTCTGATGGGTTTTCAATTTCTCAACACTAAGATATTAAATTAAAATTGTGTAGTGTCTTCTATTTTTGCAATAAGTTATTGTCTCTTCTGACATCTGATTTTAATGGAATGCTAACTTTAAATGAAAAAATGGGTCTTCAACTCTTCATTAAAATGAAATAGCAAATTAATTTTTTAACATTTTTTGTCTACTTTATAAGTTTTTTTTTTTTTTTTTTGTCTTTAGATGAGTGATAGATTGAGAAAATTCTAAGGTTTTGTGTAAAGGTTATTGTCTCTATTATGTGTTTGCTTGTCTTTTTCTTTTCTTTTCTTTTCTTTTTTTGTCTTCAGGTAGTCTGCCATTGCCCCTCACTTGCCAAAAAGATTTCAAAATTAGAAACCTATGCTAATTCACAAGATTTCAAGATTATGACAGTTGCACCATTCAAGATCTTAGAAACCTCAACTAATTCACAATATTTCAAAATTATTATGCTTGGGTTTTTCGTGTTAATAATTCAATATTGAAACTTGTGACTCAACATTAATGATTAAATTTGATTGATTTTTTGATAAACTTGTTACTCAACATTAATGATATACACATTTAAGGAATTTCACACTAGTATTGTACCAAAATATTATTTTAATAAATTAACTTCAATTTTTTATTTAATGAATAAAGACTTGAAAAGTTTTAAAATATATTTAAACGAAAAAATAAGTTTATCTCATTATAAAATAACTTTTTTATTAATTTTTAATACTATATCAATTAACTTATTATTGCTAATAACTATTAAAATAAATATAAAAAAATTATTAGATCTTGTCCTAAATTATTTTAATTAAATTAAAATTGCATAGAAAAATTCAATTAAATAGTAAAATAACATAACTTAATATAGAATTCAATTAAATTGTAAAAATAAAATTTAAAAAAAAAAGTAAACTGATAAATATGAATTAAAATATAATGAATAATTAATAAAATTTCACATTAATCCTTTTAAGTTTCACCACGAAAGTTGTTGTCTTGTTTTATATATAACCTGATGGTAAAATATAATGAGTCATTAATAAAATTTCACATTAATTCTTTTAAGTTTCACCACGAAAAGTGTTGTCTTGTTTTATATATAACCTGATGGTAAAATATAATGAGTCTGTAATATCCGGGTTTTGGGGGTCATGCATTTTAATTTGTATCTGTGTGTTGGTGTGCTCTGTATGCTGTTTGGATGTGTTTGGGGTCTTCGGGAAACCTTGAGGTGTGGGTAGAGGCCTTGGAAAATAATTGTTTTTAAGCTAATAGGGGAGAACTAGGGGAGCTAGGCCTTAAAGGAATTTTCGTGTGGATTGTGACACAAGAACCCAGTTGGTAAAGTGGCAAGGAGGCGCCACTTAAAGTGCTTATGGATGCCGCCTCAGGGAGTGAGAAGGGCCTTGGTTCGAGCAGCACTAGCAGCATTTTGGCATTTATTTTGCGTCAAGGGGAGTGAAGAGTTGGACGGCAATCAGACTCTGAATGGATGAGAATTTGACTTGGTCAAGGTGCTTGAATATGCGGCTAGGAGAAGGGATGAGAGTTTGACTCATTTAAACTCTTTTGAATGAGAGGAGGGGAGGAAAAAGTGGAGAAGAATAAGGGATTTGAGAGGGGGGAAGAGAGTTGGCCGGCAAGGGGACTCTTAGGATGGCATTTTCGGTCATGTTAGTGGGGGAAGAAGCCGAATATGCTTAGTGTGGTAATAGGCACTTTTGTTACGATTTCACTTCCTGAAAACCATTTGTGTTCTTTTTCATTTGTGACCAAAAACCAAAAGATAAGACCATTCGTGCACCTTTCTCCTTTGGCTAGCTTGTCCTCTCTTTTCCATTTACCTACTAAAAGCCAATTGCACCTAGCACTATAGCCGAAAATCCCTTAAGTCCTCATCTTTTCATTTTAGACTCGTTTCATCACCTCTCTATATCTCTTCAATCGAGTTTTCCCTCCATACTTCCTTATAGCCGAATCTCTATTTGAGCCTCACCACCATTCTTTTCTCCTTTTGCGATTCTTCAAAAGCCGAATAACTTTTCTTCTGTGGCCGAATCTTTCAGTGTTTCAAAGTGGGGTGTTGTCGATCATACAGTGCAAGCTATTCAATCGATTTCAATATTAGGGTAAGGGATTCTCTGTCATTCGATCTTTCTTCATTATATCCTTGGTTAGTTGAAAACAAGAAAGCTAATTCCTTTTATTCTTTTGGCCGAAACCATGAAGGTTGATTCCGGGATTCTTTGTAGCCGACGTTAGGAGGAGAAGCTCTCGGGATTTGATCGGTTAAGGTAAGGAGATGATGCCATTCGGCCAAAGGCCATATCTTCTAGTGTTAGCCGATTCTAACTATGGTGTTATAGGATGGGTTCGACAAAGGTAAAGGAGGAGTCTTCGGGATTCAGATTTACTTCGGTAAGGGCATTCAGTTAACCTATCGATTTGATTCGTTTAGATTTCACTTGTCGATTAACCGGGTGTTCTGATTAAGTGATATTCAATGGATGCGAGTACCAGTGGGGGAAAGAAGGGGGTAGTCCCTACCCCTAGATTCAAGAAACGTTTGGTTTCTGCGGTGCGTGACTGGCCACCGGGTTGTGGGCCAGTTTCGGAAAGGGACAAGCAGGTCACTGTGATCCCTGCAGGTGAAGGTGTCAGTGAGATCGAGAGTGTTGTTCTTTGTGTTTACAGGTGTGTAACCCCACACTTTTTCCTGGTAAATTAATATGACTAAGTATGTGTTAATAAGATTATGAATAACTGTGGCTAAAAGTACCATTTAAGGGTCAGTTTATTCAGGTACGTTACACTAACACATTGTTAACAGTGGTTACATTCATTTGTATGAAAGCATGTATATTTCTGAGATGGCTTGGGTTAAGCATTTAGCATGATACCTATATAATTTGTATATTGCATGGGCACGAGGGTTATAATGTAAAGGGGAAGTGTTCCGGTGGTTTTACCACATTATTCGGTGACTCATGTCACAATATTATGATTCGGTGGCGTTGTCACATTATCTGGTGGCTATGCCACGTATTAAGGGTGATGAGCAGTTGACTGTAGCGACTGCCTTCGAGGGTGTGTAGCGGATGGAGGGTCGATTTAGTAATCCCCCACTGGAGTGACTGGCAGGTACGGGTGGTGTGTAGAGGTTGGATATCTAGGTGGGTTCGGGTTGCATCATTTCTGCTATATGTGTGATATATTGTGCTATGACTATGGGCCGATGACCAGATTATGATTACGGATGGGCTTGCCCAAATGTTCATAACAAAGGTTGTAATTGGTTGGGAATCTGCATTGGTAGTTGCACATTGAGTCTGTTGACTCACCCTTCCTGGGCTAACTAACATTTTGCAGGTGACACATAGTGCAGTGGACCGAGTTGGCAGGAACTGTGTGGTGGCCATGCTCAGCAAATTTTGGGATTTCTTACGGTTGAACTCTTTTCGTTTTTCTTTAGTATGTTTTTTCAAGATCTATTTCGGGTTTTTAATATGTAATAAGGCCATTCCTTAACTGTTTTAACTTTGAGTTTTAAACTTTATTTTCATGCGATAATGATCAAACGGGTAATTAAATATTTTTCTCAAAGCAACATCAACATTTTATCACTTAACCAAACTAAGGGTTTTCATCTTAATGAACTTTAAAATCCGACAAATCTCTTAATCTATGGAGTATAATGGGAACAATTTAACAAAACACAAACATGAATGGCAACTTGTTTTCAAACTCGACACAACGACAACCTCGTTTTAAAATTGATTAGTTTTATAAAAAGGACGAAATGGAATTTGAGCTAAGTTTTTTATAAGGAACATGTCAGACCCGGTCGGGGCTTGTGGGCCTGGTTTGGGATGTTTCAGAGTCATTCATAAAATTTCACATTAATCATTAATAGTTTCACATTATATATATTTATTTTTAAAATTTTTAATTAGCAAAAACTATTTTAGTTTTTTTTATCTCTTTGAATAATGTTGGCTATAATTCAGCCTTGTAATGGAATGGACGTTCTCCCTTCTTTTGACTAAATACTTGTCGGCTCAACCCTAAAAGCCAAAATAAATGGTAAGCAAATAAATAAGCCAACCTTGCTCCAAATTTACCGTCAGCTTCAAGTTTTTCGACAACAAATCTTAAAAGGAGTTGAAAATTCATATTTTTTCCGGTTCGAATCTCATGTTCTTTTCCTCCTCCTCAAAACCCATGACCTTTTCAGTGCTCTGTTGGCTGCTTCATCATTAACCGTCATCTATTACCACTCTGTTTTTCTAGGAAAATGATTGGCAAAGCACAAACATTAAAAGGTGTACAATTTTCATCGAGGGGTTCTTCCACGGGTTCAAACACCTTAGGAAGTGCTGCTACCGATAGTCAAAGTGTGAGAGAAGAAACTCCAACTCAAACAACGGAAGAAGTACCTGCAACTCTGGCTGGTACTTCCATTGCCTTCTCACTTATTCTTTCTCTGGTTTTAGACTCATTTGTTACATTCTGCAAATGCCCCATCTCACTTTTTCCAATTAAGTTTCTTGATAGATTCTTGTTTAGCATATAAGGGTTTATAACAATTCGTGCTTGAATGGGAGATATATTTTGGTTTATGCTATAAGGTCAGGTCTTCAACTAGTTTCCATTTAGGTTTGACTTTCTTTTGTCTAATTTGATTCTTACATTGAAAATTTATATAAATTACCACTTTACTTTGACAGTTTTCAACTTTTATGCAACATATGTTCAAGCTTATTCTTTATGTATATAGATTTTGGCGTATGTTGTCTTTACTTATTGCTTTGCTATGATAGGTTTTAGTTTCACCTAGAAATTAGAAGACAACTATTTGGTTCTTAAATAGGGGACTCTTGGGAATTTTTACTCTTTGGCTTATAATTGATCCATGTCATTATTTGCAAATTAATCAACATTCTTTTTTCCCAAAAATAACTAATATTTAGTAGGATTTGACTTGTTATATTTCCTAACAACTTTCAAAATCTTATCAGGTCATCATACACTATAACTTTTCTTCACACTAGTAATGGCAAAAATTCAACAAGAATATAAATAAGAAATAACATTTTCGTAGAAAACCCACCAATAATATGAATATTAAAAATGAAATGAATATCATTAACGTTCAAGATGAAACTGGATGTCTTAAACTTACTTACTAGAAAAAAAATAGCATTTATAATTTTGAAAACTGTTGGTATAATTAACACCAAGTGAAGGATAGACACATAAAGAGTTTATAATATATATAGCGATGGTGTAACACCCCAACCCGTATCCGTCGCCGGATTAGGGTTCCAGAGCATTACAGTAAAAAATCGTAACATAAAAACATACATTTCCAACCATAGCATAATCAATTCATATTCATGCATATTGTCCCTTATTCGAGCCCTCAAGGCCTTAGAAATGTTTTAGAAACAATGTGGGACTAAATCGAAAACATTTGAAACATTGAGGAAAAAGTTAGAAAAATTCAAACTGCAGGGGTCACATGACCGTGTGACTCACATGGTTGAGACACACGCCTATGTTTCAGGCCATGTAACATTCGAAGTAGGGACATACAGCTGTGTCCCAGCTCGTGTCCGTGTCCGTGCCCATGTAACTCTCTGATTTGGGTCACACGACCAAGCCACACGCCCGTGTGCCAGGCCGTATAACTTTCGAAATGGCCTCACACGCCTGTGTGCCAAGCTGTGTGCTAGGCTGTGTAACTGCCGACTTGCAACCTTTAGAACCTACAGGGGACACACGGTATTGTCGCATGGCCATGTGTCACACGCGGTTGAGACACACACCTGTTTCTTAGGCCGTGTAGACAAGAAATTTGCCAAAATCCAGCCATTTCTTTCACCCATTCAAACATGTACGTACAAGCCATTTGCACATATAACAAAGACCTTAAAACATGCCCAAAACATACATAAAATGACCAAATCCCTATACCAATAATCCATACAACCAATATGCCAATAAGGAACCTCTAATACAATCCATCATACCTATCTAAACATATGCATACTTGGCTATTCATCAACCTTACACATCTAACTTATTTCAACTCAAAACATACCTTAATTGACCACATTAAAAATACACCATCACATACCAAATTGGTCATTCAAAACATTCATCATCTTGACCATAAAAACACCAACATCAAGGCATCAAAATATTATAAGCACATCAACCATAATAACACTTATACATGCCAGAAACAAGTAGATCATTAAACACAAGTCCACCTATACATACCATTATAACCTTGACCAAAACATTGAAATCTATTGATATAATCGCTGGATAGTGTGAAAGGTCTCTGACGAGCTTCCATCAAGCTTCTGATAATCTATAAAACATATGAAATAAAACTACGTAAGCATATAATGCTTAGTAAGTTCGTAAATCATGAACATAGCTTACCATTTCAAAGCAAAACCTTATAAATTAAATATGAATCAATCCAACATAAGCTTGGCATAAGCCTAAGCATTATCAATAACACAAGTTAATGCTTTAATATATAACTTAACAACGTCATCACATTGTAAGATATATTTCATGAACATTTTACAATTGAATTCATACTTTCCATAGGTATAGTTATACATACTTTGATCATTATAAATTCATACCTTTCCATATCATCACATAGTCATAGGAACACTTACTGTTCCTTCCCTTTTCATGCTCGTTGAACCACTTAGAATAATATCTGATACGCGAGAAGCTCACACAAAGTGTGCTAAACATATGGTTGAAACCATTCCTGTAACATCCCGAAATTGGGCCTAGTAGGATTTGGCCGATTGGGCTTGGGCTTAAGAGTGTTTAAAATCTTCAAGAATATGAGAATGGTGTTTTTGAAAATTGGATTTATTAGTTAAGTGGAATTGGAAGGTTACGAGGTTTTTATGAATTCTCGGGTTTAATTGGGTTTTAGGAAAAATTTGAGTATTTGTTAGCTACTTGTGTTAGCTCGGGTAGTATTGTTTGTGTGCTTAGCATAACCTTATGAAGGTTTGGATTTAATTACGAAGCTAGAATAATTCTTAATATTGAAATTTAGTGAAGTGGATTAGGTGAACCTGACACTTAAGTTAATTTAAGTGTTAAATTCTAGCACATGAGGAGTTAGTGGCAAGGTGGTTAAGATGCATGAAGGGTTACTTGAGGGAAGAGGTTCGAGTAGCATGGGTTGCATTTGGAAGACTTTATTTTTATGTATCCTAACATTAAGTGTCGGCCAAGCTCTAATTATGGTAGGTTGGACTTTCAATTTTTATGGCAAGTTGAATATTAGTTTAGGAAAGCTTGTATTTTGGGATAAGAATCTTAAGATTTATGGAAGGATGGGGGAACAAAGGGCTTGGATGATGGAGAGTGTTTTGGAAACTATTCTAAGGCCATTAGTCCATGAATGTGGATGGCATGTGTGGCTAGGGGGGTGGCCGAATGTTGATAGGAAGTTGGGGGGGATTAGTTGGTCAATTTTAGCATTTTGTGCACCATTTGGCATTTCTTCTTTTCCTCTCCAAAATTTTCTTCCTTAGCCGAATGTACCTTGGTCATTAGCTGCAATTTTTGTTTTGTTTGAGCTCTCATTTTTGTTTGAACCAAATTCTAATTTCTTTCTCTCATTTCTCTTTTGAAACCGAAACCACACTTAGCACTTTGTGCACTTCTCTTTTTTGGCAAACAAGGTGTTGGCCGAACCTCTTTCTCCCTTTTCTCTCTTTTCTTTCTTTTGATATTTGTTCAAAACCACATTTCTTTTTACTTTCTCTTGGCCGAATCTTCCTCCTCCCTAATTCCCTTCTCTTTCACTTTTGCTCAAAGTTAAAAACATTCATCCTCATTCTATTTACTTCTTCCATTTTCTTCTTTCTTCTATTTCTGAATCCTCCTTCTCCTATTTTCACTATTATTTTCCTTTCTTTTTCTCCACTAAAGTCGAATCCTCTTTACTTCTTTTCTCTTTGTCTTGGCCGAATATCATCAAGGGTAGGTCTTCATTTGGTTCTCTTCAATCGGTTTTGGAAGGGGTGGTATAGTGGAGTGCTAATCATTTCTTTATTGATAGTCGACCATAGCCATACTAAGAACGTGTGGAAAAGGATTTCATCATTCAAGGATTTTGAAGGACTCCTTAGGCAAGTGACGATTTTCGGAATTGAATTGAAGTGTTAAGATTTTTTGGGGCAATCAAATGGGTTCGAAAAGAGCAGTTAATAGTGTTTGGAAGAGGGGTGGTTCTGCTATACCCTCAAATTTCAAACGAAGGGCTGTGTCGGGAGTCCGAGACTTTCCACCGGGATGTGGACCCTCTGCCGGCGAAAATCGATTATTTGAAGTCGTACGTACCCCCGAGCCATTGTTTGTTCGTGGTTCTTCATTGGGTTATGAACCATCAACCGGAGAGAAATCGCATATAGTTGTTGTTCGAGATTCCGAGGGTATCGACGAGCGGGAAAGTTTAGTTATCACTATTATCAGGTGTGTATCTTACACACTTTATAACTCGGTAATATATATACATAAATATACTAATCATGTTATTAAAGCCGAAAACTGTGAGATCTTGGTATGATAATTTGATGGTTATGAGCAAGGATTCGGGTAAGTCCGTTTCAATATGATGTTGATATATGTTGTTTAATATCATGATCTAAGATATATTTGTTATATGTTCATATTAGAGCATGATGGTATGATTTGCATAATAATTGCATGGTTATGGGTGATATGAGAGAATGGGGAAGGATTTGATATCCGTGTCTTTGGGACACCAGAGGTTTGGCACCTCCAGTGGTTTGGTACCACAGATTATTTTGTGTCTTTGGGACACCAGAGGTTTGGCACCTCATAGCGACTTGTCCCAGTGGCTTAGCACCACAGTGGGTTGGCCCCACAGTTGATATATCGGGATCGTCGCCAGTGATTTGGTATCACACGTGGGTTGGCCCCACACTTGGATCGTTGATATTTTGTGTCTTTGGGACACCAGAGGTTTGGCACCTCATAGCGACTCATCCCAGTGGCTTAGTACCACAGTGGGTTGGCCCCACATTTGATATTACAGGATCGTTGCCAGTGATTTGGTATCACACGTGGGTTGGCCCCACAACTTGATTATTCGTGACTTTGGGTCACCAGTGGTTTGGCACCACATTATTGGATATCGTGACTTTGGGTCACCAGTGGTTTGGCACCACCAGTGGTTTGGTACCACACGGGGTAGAAAAGGAGTTATGGATGGCTAGGTTGGGTGCATTATATATATATATATTGCTTGGTTATGAATTGTGTAAGAATGTTGCATTAACCGGGGGAAGGACTTATGCACTGAGTCTTGGTGACTCACCTTCTCCCTTATCTTTTCAGGTGATTCGTAAAATCGCGGATGATGAGTCGGATGAACTCGAGGAGGCCATGCAATAAAAACTCGGTTTTATAAGAACTTCGATTTGGGTACTTTATTTTATCTTAATTTAGTTTTTATCTTTATTTGGATTTGTAATAAGGCCTTTTTAATTATGTTTTGGATCAGTTATATGCTTTAGACTTGATATTTTAAATATGGCTTATAAAATACATGGTTGATATAATAATTTGAGCACAAAGTTTTCTAAACTACAAAACGCAATGGTTTTCAAAACGTTACCATAGGGTAATATAAATCATTTGAATATATTTAACAACTTAAGTGTTTTCGATAACTCATACTATTTTCCAAAACTCAAGTTTCCAAATTTCAATTAGAAACGGTTTTCAAACTAATCGCTTTGGTTTCTTTTAAAATTATAAAAGGTTTTCTAATCTATGGATTTGCAACTATGTTTTAAAGATTTATTTACGGAATTTCAAAGTGAATTATCAGTTTTTAACTTATTATACACCTGATTTCTACAAGCCTAGAACAACAAAGAATTTTTCACTAAAATTTAATCGTTAACTAGAATTTCTTCAAAATGTTTTCCTCTGTGGCATGCCAGATTCGGTCATGGCGTATTGACCGGGTTTGGGGTGTTACAATTCCTTTTCCTTTTCTTTTTCCTTTTCCTTTATATCATTACTCTCTCGAGCCATAAATGGGTCTGCTCACACAAGCTGATGGTGGGAATGTAGCTACACGATACCGCTCACAAAAGCTGACGAGTATTCAAAACAAATGCTGGAACTCAGCCATTGGTAGGACATTCAGGGCCAGAACTCGAAACATGGTAACCCTAATGACATGTCATTTGTATCCTATATATTCCTAAGGTTCAAACGGAGCTTGATAATTTTTGTACGTCGTTGGATTTCCATCGTTTCATGACATGATAAATAACACAATAGCCTACATATATCAAATAAAATTAAAATGTTATTTAAACATACGAACTTACCTCGATTACAGAAACGTTGAAATAGGATCACTAATCCGAGATTTTAGCTTTTTCTCGATCTTGATCTGTATGAGGTGTACCTTGATCTAAATAAGCAAATTCAATATATTAAATACACATACTATTCAATTTAGTCCAAAATTCATACTTTTACAAATTTACATTTTTGCCCCTAATATTTTATCTTATCTACAATTTAGTCCTTAATCTCGTAAATGGAAATTTATGCAATTTCATCCACATATCATGGTAGCCAACTTACCTAAGGACTCATATCAACCCATACAAGCTGCCATTTCACAAATTTATCATGGTATTTTACTACATTTACAAATATGTCCTTAAATGATAATTTCATCAAAATCACTTTACAAAAGTTGTTTATTTAACAACAAGGACTCATAATCTATCATTAAACTTCAAGAATCATCCAAACAAGTTCATGGAAAAACCTTAACCCTTTAACAATTTTGCAAATTTATTATATCCCAAAATTGGGCCTAGTAGGATTGGGCCGACTGGACTTTGGGATTAGGAGAGTTTGAAACCTTTAAGAATAAGAAAATAGTGTTTTTGCAAATTGGATTTATTAGTTAAATGGATTTGGAAGGTTACGAGGTTTATATGAATTCTCAGGTTTATTTGGGTGCTTAGTATAGTTTCGTGAAGGCTTGGAATTATTAGTTAAGCTAGAATAATTTTAGTTTGAAGAATTTAGTGAAGTGGATTAGGTGAACCTGACACTTAAGTTAATTTAAGTGTTAAAATCTAGCACATGAGGAGTTAGTGGCAAGGTGGTTAAGATGCATGAAGAGTTGCTTGAGGGAAGTGGTTCGAGTAGCATGATTAGCATTTTGAAGACTTTATTTTTATGTATCCTATCATTAATGGACGGTCAAGCTCTAATTATGATAGGTTGGACTTTTGAATATTATGGCAAGTTGAATATTAGTTTAGGAAAGCTTGTAATTGGGGATAAGAATCTTAGGATTTTGGTAAGATGGGGGGACAAAGGGCTTGGATGATGGAGAGTGTTTTGGAAATTATTCTATGGCTAATTGTCCATGAATATGGACGGTATGGGTGTCTAGGGGGATTGGCCAAATTTTTGGTTAGCTTTTGGTATGGTTTGGTGTTAGTTTTGGTAGAATTAGTGCTAGTTGAGCACATCTTTCTTTTGGGTCATTTTTGTGTTTCTCTCTAATTTGTTTACTCCTCTTAGCCGAATGTATTTTGGTCATAGGGTAAACCTTTTGCTTTCTTTTCTTTTTAGCCATTTGAGTTTTGACTATTTTGTTTTTAATTGTTCTTTCTCCCCTCAAGTGCATTCCTTCTTTCTTTTCTTTTTGTGACCAAAATTACAAAACCATCAAAAGACCATTTCTTCTCTTTTTCCCTTATTGCCGAATGCACTTGGACTCCAAGTTCTTCCTTGATTCATCTTCTATTCTTGAGAACCCGAAACCCAAACTCCTCATTTCTATTCATCTTTTCCTCTTTGCTTTCCACAAGAGACTTTCAACATTATTTTTCTCCCTAATTTTTCACCATAGCCGAATTCTCTAAAGCATTCAACTCCCTCCATTTTGGCGTGATCTCTCTTCATCATTCTTGTGCCGAAACCTTTCTCTTTGGGGTCTTAGAGCCGATTCTTTGATGGTGCTTTAGGAGTGGTGAACAACGTGTGGTAGTAAGTATATTTTATTCCTTAGCAATCGGTTTTATTTATTTCTTCATGGGTGTGCCGAAATCAATGGATTAAGTCTTGGTTTTAGGCATGGCCGATTGTTCATAGTGCCATAAGAAGGTGTTCTTTTGTGTGTAGCTTAAGGAAGAGAACTCAGAGTGTGATTCGGGATTTGCTAGGAGACCAAATCGGCATTTAGGGAGAAGGAAGAACCACATTCAAGATCGTGTTAGATTCGAGTAGTTCGGGATTTCACTAATAGGCAGGTGTGTGATTAACCCACCGTTTTCTGGGTTTTTGTTATATCTGTATGTGTTGATTGTGTACTAACAAATGCAGTAAAAATTATGAGATGAATACCCTAAAAAAAAAAGGGGGTATATCGATAATCAGGTTAGTGTTATCTGTTGATAAGAATGTGAAAGTGCCGATGTGAATGTAACTATGCCTATGGAAATATGATTGTCTACCTTAATGACATGTGCGTGCATTTATTATTATGCCAATATTACATGTAGCATGTGCATGGGTTGGGATATGATATGAAAGAAGGTACGGGTGTACTTCGAGTACGTAGTTTGATGTTAGCCTTGAGCTACATCGTGGATTGACGTTGACTAAGGTCACGTTGTGGATTAATTGCGATTTAGTTCGCGTGGCTTGATGAGTGGCTGTGTGCCTCATCGTGGTTGATATCGGCTATGTGCCATATCGTGGTTGATGAGTGACTATGTGTCCCATCGTGGTTTTGGTGTTAGCTACGGCTACATCGTGGATTGGCACTGACTGAGGTCGCGTTGTGGATTATTGTGCTTAATTGCACGTGGACGGCATTGATTGCCTTTTGGAGTAAAAAGGAGAGGGTGATTTGATAATCCCCTGGTGTGTGGTGGCTGGATACGAGGGGGTGAGTAGTGGATGAACCCTAGGTTGGGTTGGGTGCATTTTGCATAATTTTAATGGATATGTGGATTAAGTGATTATATGGGCCAAGGCCCAATTGTGGAAATGATGTGAGTAAGTTGTTCTATTATCTGAATTGTGATATGATATGTGGTTGTGGGCTAAGCCCACATGTGGGTGGATTTCAGTGGACTGATTACACACCGAGTCTGTGTGACTCGCCCAATTTTTCTCAAACCTTACAGGTGATGCATAAAGCTTGGACCGGGTTGGAGTGGATACGAGGTGGCCCATGCAGAAGTTATTTTCCTTATTTTATACAATTTTATATTGTCAGTATTTTGGGGATTTATTTGATGTAATAAGGGCCACTTAAAGTATTTAAGGACTATTATTATGTTTTAAGTTGGATTGTCGATTATATTATAATTTGAAAATGTTTTATTTTAAACAACTTTATTTTATTTGGAACTTTTCTTATACAATGTTTTATTAGAGACAATAAATTTTCATGTTTTCACCTTTAAGTCAAATATTTTTTTAAACGTTTTTCCGCAGTGGCATTTCAAATTTAGTCATAGCAAATGGGCCGGGTTTGGGGTGTTACAAATTGGTATCAGAGCCCGGTTCAAAACTCGGCTTTGAGGGTTTTGGGCCCAAAAACATTTTCTTAAGATGGGCTTTTCAAAGATTTGGGCTTTCATAAATTTTTCAGGTTTATTCTGGCATGGCACCTGTATCTCCGACCCGAAGTCCACCAGGTAAGTACCTCTATTTTTTGTGTGAATTATTATATGATTGGTATGTGGGCATAATTGGGCTCGTAGATTAGAATATTAGGGCTATTGAACCCTAGGACTAGTCTACTCAAACACAAGTGCATAAGACTTAAGGACTATCAAACAAACCTATGAGTAAGTCGCCGAGTTCGGGTGTGGCAACCATTGTGCGCATGTCTAAGATTGGTTTCGGTGGGAGCTTGGTATTTAAGTTGTCCTAGCGACTCACCTCCTCTCCACTCGAATCCTACCTGGTGCGTAGCTACGGTTCACCCTAACCAAGAGGACTTATTCACGGGCTAAACCCGATAACTAAAACCCGAAAGGGACTAGCCATACTGTTTTATAAAAACCTTAGTTTTTAAAATCACTACATTACCCCTTTTGATTTGTAGCAAAATTTATTTTGAAAATTTTTTTCAAAAATGATTTCGATTTACAAAATTACCTAAATACCCCTGAGCGGTAAAATTACAAAAATGCCCTTGGTTTCTAAAAGTTTTAATACTACCCTTGATTTTAATAAAATTTTCTTACTTTGCAAAAGTATCCAAAAAAAAAAAACCTTATTTTGCGAAATATCAAGATGCCTTGGAAAATTTACGAAATTACCCCTGATTGACAAAATTACCAAAATAACCCTGATTTTCAAAATTTCTACCATGGTTCTGATTTGGGAAAATTTTTGAAATACCCTCGAGTTTTGGAAAATTTCAAAGTGCTTTGATTTATTAAAATTTTTGGAATTGACCCTGAATTATTACCAAAATATCCTTATAGGACGAATGATGAAGTTACCCCTGGGTTGGGAAGGACTGAAATGACCATAGAGGTGTAGTGAATGAATGTGTTTCTGCTTATGAATGTGAAGGTCACTCTCTGAACTAGAGTAGTGAACTTGAACTGAACCTTTGTGTGATCGAAAGAACTACTTCTAAATACTTTATTTCATAAAAATTGTTTGCTGTTAATAAGTGGAACAAAATTCTGATGCATAAAATTTTTTAATCAGATTAAATCGCGACGTTAGAAATGAATTCTAGGGGACGTGGTCGTCGTGGACGTAGTAGAGGTAGAATGGCAGTATCGGAACTGGTAGGGTCTGGCCATGGGTCAGAAAATGAAGTACCGCCGCCAGCAGTAGGCGCGGAGGATCAAGATCAGATAGGAGGCGATGACGCAGTATCGCGGGCCATGTTGCGAGTGCTCGAGCGAGTGGCAGGAGCTAGTATAGGAAGCGGAGCTCAAAAGTCAGTGTCGGAATGACTCAAGTTGAACGGGGCTGAAGTTTTTAGAGGAATATCTGGAGTAGCTCCGAATGTGGCGGAGTATTGGATAGAAGCAGTCGAAAGAATAATGGACGATTTGGACTGTACCGATGAGGAAAAGCTGAAAGGTGCTATTTCATTGCTTCGGGACAAAGCTTATCGATGGTGGCTCACTGTCAGACAAGGTGTTCCGACAGATCGATTGGATTGGGATTATTTTAAGGTTAAATTTGAAGGAAAGTACGTTGGAGCCAGTTACTTGGACTCGCAAAAAAAGGCATTTCTCAACTTGGTGCAAGGAAGTAAGTCGGTAGCAGAGTACGAAGCGGCGGTTAAGTCAGTACGCCAAAGGGATCGTGACCACTGATTATGAAAGGTGTGTCCGGTTCGAACATGGGTTACGAGATGAGTTGCGAATGTTGATTGCTCCGCAAAGAGAAAGGGACTTTGCTGTTCTAGTGGAAAAAGCTCGGATCGCTGAAGAAGTTAAGAGGACTGTAAGGGAGAACCGAGAAAAGGATAAGAATTGAAACAAGAGGAGTTTTGGCCCAGCAAAATTACCGAAAGACTTTCAGAAAAGACCGAGGGTCGAGAATTCTGTACGTGCACCTGTACCAGTTGCTGTGAATCGGAATCATTTATGTGCTCAGTGTGGGAGAACTCACACAGGAGAGTGTTGGGGTAATAGTAAGGAATGTTTCAGGTGTGGATCTAAGGCTCATTTGGTTAAGAATTGTCCTCAGACAACGAAGGTTCATGGTCCAAACCATGGAGGGAATGGTTCTGGCCGAGGTCGTGGAACACCCGGTAGAGGTGCTGAAGGTTCGGATGTGGGACAACCAATGATGTGATAGAGGGTAAGTTCCTTGTTTTGCTTTAGAGATAGCTCATTCTTGTGTTGCTAGTGAAGTGCTTGAAACCTTGGATGCGAACTTAGGAACTGTGCCTAGAAGATAAGATAGTTTTATTAAGATCAGAGTGCGCAGCATAAGCGTAGTGTGATGAGTAGGATTGCATGACTGTTAGTTAGTTGGAAATTTCGAGGACGAAATTTCTTTAAGGAGGGTAGAATTGTAATATCCTGAAATTGGGCCTACTAGGATTGGGCCGATTGGACTTTGGGATTAGGAGAGTTTAAAACCTTTAAGAATAAGAAAATAGTGTTTTTGCAAATTGGATTTATTAGTTAAATGGATTTGGAAGGTTACGAGGTTTATATGAATTCTCGGGTTTATTTGGGTGCTTAGTATAGTTTTGTGAAGGCTTGGAATTATTAGTTAAGCTAGAATAATTTTAGTTTGAAGAATTTAATGAAGTGGATTAGGTGAACCTGACACTTAAGTTAATTTAAGTGTTAAAATCTAGCACATGAGGAGTTAGTGGAAAGGCGGTTAAGATGCATGAAGAGTTGCTTGAGGGAAGTGGTTCGAGTAGCATGATTAGCATTTTGAAGACTTTATTTTTATGTATCCTAGCATTAATGGACGGACAAGCTCTAATTATGATAGGTTGGACTTTTGAATATTATGGCAAGTTGAATATTAGTTTAGGAAAGCTTGTAATTGGGGATAAGAATCTTAAGATTTTGGTAGGATGGGGGGACAAAGGTCTTGGATGATGGAGAGTGTTTTGGAAATTATTCTATGGCTAATTGTCCATGAATATGGACGGTATGGGTGTCTAGGGGGATTGGTTGAATTTTTGGTTAGCTTTTGGTATGGTTTGGTGTTAGTTTTGGTAGAATTAGTGCTAGTTGAGCACATCTTTCTTTTGGGTCATTTTTGTGTTTCTCCCTAATTTGTTTACTCCTCTTAGCCGAATGTATTTTGGTCATAAGGTAAACCTTTTGCTTTCTTTTCTTTTTAGCCATTTGAGTTTTGACTATTTTGTTTTTAATTGTTCTTTCTCCCCTCAAGTGCATTCCTTCTTTCTTTTCTTTTTGTGACCAAAATTACAAAACCATCAAAAGACCATTTCTTCACTTTTTCCCTTATTGCCGAATGCACTTGGAAAAAGTTTTTCCTTGACTCATCTTCTATTCTTGAGAACCCGAAACCCAAACTCCTCATTTCTATTCATCTTTTCCTCTTTGCTTTCCACAAGAGACTTTCAACATTATTTTTCTCCCTAATTTTTCACCATAGCCGAATTCTCTAAAGCATTCAACTCCCTCCATTTTGACGTGATCTCTCTTCATCATTCTTGTGCCGAAACCTTTCTCTTTGGGGTCTTGGAGCCGATTCTTTGATGGTGCTTTAGGAGTGGTGAACAACGTGTGGTAGTAAGTATATTTTCTTCCTTAGCAATCGGTTTTATTTATTTCTTCATGGGTGTGCCGAAATCAATGGATTAAGTCTTGGTTTTAGGCATGGCCGATTATTCATAGTGCCATAAGAAGGTGTTCTTTTGTGTGTAGCTTAAGGAAGGGAACTCAGAGTGTGATTCGGGATTTGGTAGGAGACCAAATCGGCATTTAGGGAAAAGGAAGAACCACGTTTCGAGATCGTGTTAGATTCGAGTAGTTCGGGATTTCACTAATAGGCAGGTGTGTGATTAACCCACCGTTTTCCAGGTTTCTGTTATATCTGTATGTGTTGATTGTGTACTAACAAATGCAGTAAAAATCATGAGATGAATACCCTAAAAAAAAGGGTATATCGATAATCAGGTTAGTGTTATCTGTTGATAAGAATGTGAAAGTGCCGATCTGAATGTAACTATGCCTATGGAAATATGATTGTCTGCCTTAATGACATGTGCGTGCATTTATTATTATGCCAATATTACATGTAGCATGTGCATGGGTTGGGATATGATATGAAAGAAGGTACGGGTGTACTTCGAGTACGTAGTTTGATGTTAGCCTTGAGCTACATCGTGGATTGACGTTGACTAAGGTCACGTTGTGGATTAATTGCGATTTAGTTCCCGTGGCTTGATGAGTGGCTGTGTGCCTCATCGTGGTTGATATCGGCTATGTGCTATATCGTGGTTGATGAGTGACTATGTGTCCCATCGTGGTTTTGGTGTTAGCTACGGCTACATCGTGGATTGGCACTGACTGAGGTCGCGTTGTGGATTATTGTGCTTAATTGTACGTGGACGGCATTGATTGCCTTTTGGAGTAAAAAGGAGAGGGTGATTTGATAATCCCCTGGTGTGTGGTGGCTGGATACAGGGGGGTGAGTAGTGGACGAACCCTATGTTAGGTTGGGTGCATTTTGCATAATTTTAATGGATATGTGGATTAAGTGATTATATGGGCCAAGGCCCAATTGTGGAAATGATGTGAGTAAGTTGTTCTATTATCTGAATTGTGATATGATATGTGGTTGTGGGCTAAGCCCACATGTGGGTGGATTTTAGTGGACTAATTACACACTGAGTCTGTGTGACTCACCCAATTTTTCTCAAACCTTACAGGTGATGCATAAAGCTTGGACCGGGTTGGAGTGGATACGAGGTGGCCCATGCAGAAATTATTTTCCTTATTTTATACAATTTTATATTGTCAGTATTTTGGGGATTTATTTGATGTAATAAGGGCCACTTAAAGTATTTAAGGACTATTATTATGTTTTAAGTTGGATTGTCGATTATATTATTATTTGAAAATGTTTTATTTTAAACAACTTAATTTTATTTGGAACTTTAATTATACAATGTTTTATTAGAGACAATAAATTTTCATGTTTTCACCTTTAAGTCAATTTTTTTTTGAACGTTTTTCCGCAGTGGCATTTCAAATTCGGTCATAGCAAATGGGCCGGGTTTGGGGTGTTACAAAATTAGTCCCTGGTCTAGATAAATTAAGCTACAATGACTTCAAAAACATAAAAATCATTAAAAACGGGACAAAACATCACTTACATTCAATAGGAGTATCTAGCCGAATGTTCAAGCTCCTTCAGTGGAGTCTTCTTAACCTAATTTCAGTGGGGATGAACCAAAATGATGATATTTTTTTTTTGTTTTTTCTTTACTTTACTACACTTATTTACTAAATTACTTATTTAACATTTATTATTAACATTAAAAATTACCTATTTAATGTCTATAAAAGTCCACTAACAATAAATATGGTCTAATTACCATTTAAATCCATTCAGATTTAAGTTTCATAGCAATTAGATTCCTTTAACTTCTAGCACTCCACTTTTACGATTTAGTCCTTTTCAAAAAATTAAGTATGCAAATGTTAAAATTTCTTAACAAAAATTTTGTACGACCTTACTAATATTTTTTAGACATTAAAATAATAATAAAATAAATTTTTACTCATCAAATTTGTGGTACCGTATCCACTGTTTCGATTTCACTAAAAACAGGCTGTTACAGATGGAATGGGAATATCGTAGGCAAGGGGTTAGTTTGATTTTCTCGATGGTAAAATTCAATCCATGAGGACATAAATCAAAGTCTTGAGAGACTCTCATGTTGATTTATTGTTTACGTCTTATGAGTTATGAAGTAGCCAAACATTCTCATACATCTGTATTAATTATTTGAAGTAGTTGATAATTAATACTTGGCCCTCCAACATTAGAAAAAAAATTTCAATTTAGTTATCTTTTAATTTTTCATATGTTTGAACTATTAAATTTGTGTTTTTTTTTTCAAATCATGCCAAAATAGATGAAAAAGTTAATGTTTAAATTGACACATGATATGTCAACATTTAAATAATTAACACCTTTTTTTCCCTCTTAGGATTAGTTTACTATATGAAGACCGTTTTTCACATTACTAGGAGGTTGATTTCCTGCATTAATAGACATAGCTATTTAACAATCAATATATTTACATATTAAGAATGGTTGAACACATCCATCATCTCTAACAATATTCTGCCTTCTATCACCATGTGAGGGCCTACAAACATGAAAGATATATCTAAACTATAGTTGCTGCTTTTGACAGAGGCTACTAAGGGTAGTAAGAGAAAGAGAGGGCCTTCAAACATGAAAGACATATGGAATCTTCAACCTGGAACTCGTATAGTAGTAGATGCCAACCAATATGGCCAGCCTATTGGGAAGGAATCGTCCAAATTGGCTGAATTTCTCGGTATAATTGGAAGGAGTGGTTCTATCTGTCCTTTGAATACAAAACATTGGAAACATCTTTCCAAATATATGTTGGAAAACATATTGAGAATCGTTCATGCATGTAGTACATAATCTTCTAATTTAATGTATTGTAATAATTTTGCATTATTTGAAATTGTATGTAATGAGTACTTGTTAGATTAATTTGTTATGTGTGCAGGAAAAGTTTGATCTGCAAGGTAAGGTGGAGGACTCTAACATCATCTCACATGTTGGAAAACTCTGGAAGGAGTTTAAATTGACTTTGAAGACTAGATACTACAAAGAGATGGTTCAAAAAGGTCGATCGGTTGAAGAAATATATGAAAACAATCCTCCTGGTGTGCATGATGATCAATGGAAGTTGCTGGTGGAGCGATGGGGAACACCACAAGCTGTGATATGCACTTTTATTAGACTAAATGTTCCATTTTTTCTGCTTCCACTTACGATATGATCAAAGTAGGGGGTGCATATATGCGTGATTTGTTGAATGAGGCACAATAAACTTAGCTTTCTTATTATTCTCAAATTTTTTTCTCATTAATTTAAACAACAGGCATAATTAGAAAAGGTGAAAGAATCCCAAACAAAGGTGCGTTATGCACACACCACAAGTAACATAGGATATGCGACCCTCAATGCACAATTTGTAAGTATTACATATTAATCAATATGTAACTGATATTAATTGTTTTGCGCCCATTGGTGAATATTGTTAACAACTATTGTTTTGTTGTATAATAGGCTAAGAAGGAAGGCCGTGAACCCTCGCATTTAGAGCAATTTAGATTTCAACAATTGCAAAAAGATGGGATTGACAAGTTGAGCAATGAGGCAGCAGAACAAGTTTATGTAAGAAACCAATGGGTATTATTTATTTTAATTTATTTTGACATCAATTTTACTTTTTTTCAGAATAGATTTTTCTAGTGAAAGAGAACTGTAGGATGAAGCATGCAAGAGGATTAAAGACTCTATGCCAATACCTGAGAGTTCTTTCGCGCCTCAAGATAATATTGCATTAGAAAATGAGGTGTATACACAAGTGTTCGGCCTTGACAAGGATGAAAAAATGTTGGGATATGGACGTGGGATGACAAAATCCAGGTTGTTTAGCTATGGTTCAGTCACCTGAGGAAGCCAATATACATCAGCCATCAGTACATTGATTGAAGAGATTAGTACTAAACATGTCAAGTAAATACAAACAATTCAAGCCGAACAAGCAATTTTTGAGAGAAGACTCTACTTGAGGAAGCAGAATCTCAATTCCGTACGAAGGCCGCAGAGCGAGAAGCTCGTTTGATAGTTGAGGCAGAAGAAATATTTATGAAACTAACTAAAACTTGAGAGGCAAAATTCATGGATAAGATGGATGCTCGTGAGAAGAAGTATAGGGCTCTCCTCAACAAGTGCATGGCAAAGAGAATGTCAAGTAAGTACAAGGCTTTTCATAGAATGTAACGCCCCAAAATCTAGGTATTCATTTTTTTGTATATTTGAAAATAAATTCATGTTTGATTCAGTGATTAAGTGGTTTGGGTATGTTTGGGAGTGTCTGAGAAGTCCTGGGCTCAAGCCTGGGCTTGTGCAAAAAGTTTTGTTTTTAGGGAATAAACCCTTGCCTATAGTTAGTAGGATTTTAAATTATTGTCGGTAAAAGCAAGACATAAAAAGCCTGCTGGTCTAGGGGGTAAGTGGTGTGTTACCCATGCTAGAGGAATGGTGTTCGAATCTTGGTGGGAGCAGTGGAGTATTTATTTTGCTGCTGTATCGTGGAGGTGTTGGAGTTTGACTGAAAAACTGAAGTGGTTGAGAAGAATTCAAATTGAGTGGTTGAGGGGATGTGTGATCAGGTGGAGAGATTTGAAGAGGGATTTTAGGAGAAAATCAAGGAAGATGAGGGGAGAGGGAGCGATTTGTCGAAAATGGACTCTGGCACTCAAGAAATTCAGCTAGAGAGGTATACTCCACATTTCAGGTTTTTCTATGCATTTGGTGATTTCTCCCTTTTGCTTGAGTGTCGTATGTGGTAGGGGTGTTTGCATTTTCGTCTGTTTCACTTTTGACAACTTTTTCTTTGGCCGAATATACCTTTGCTCTTCTTGTCATCTCCTCTTCTTTCTTTTTCCTGCTGTTGGCCGAATACACCCTCTTCCTCTCCTTGCCTCTTCTTCGTTTATTTTCCCAAATATTTCTGATGCTTGCTATTGTTTCTCCCTGCTAAATCAGTGGTCCAGTGGTCTCTCTCTCTGCACTTCCTACGATATTACTCATTTGAAAAAGGTGAGCAAACAGTTTCCTTTTCCCTTGGTCGAATCTTCCCCCTCTTTTCACCCTTCCCTTTCATTTCTTTTTAGTGATTCATTTCTTCCTTTGCAGTTGACTGCTTTCCCCTTCTCTGTTGTTTTGGTTATCATTCTCTATTTACCGATAAATTGCTTACTCTTCGAAGTGGATACTATTCTCACGTTGTGGGTAAGTGGAACATGTTTATTGAACCGCCAGTGGTATTGGGGTCTTGATTAAATCTGTAACATCCTGAAATTGGGCCTAGAAGAATTGGGCCCAATGGGCCTTGAGCGTAGTAGCGTTTAAATTTTTGGAGAACAAGAGATCGGCTTAAATGCAAGTTAGACTTAGGGGATAAGTGATTTTGGAAGGTTAGAGGGCTTCTATGAAGTCTCGGGATCAATCTTTAGCTTTGGGGAAATTTTGGTTTTAGGCGATAATAACCCTGGAAGTTGGCAGGTAGGCCTTAAGAATAAAATATGGAGAAAAATGACACAAGTGGAGTGTGTGGTGTAGTGGCAAAGTGACACCACATAAGAGACAAGGGGGTGAAGCCACAAGGAAGGAAGGAGGTCCAAGGTTCAAGTCTTGGCTTTTGCATTTTGGTTTTCCTTTTACTTGGACCTTAGAATTTGGCTATAGTTTTATATTTAGTTGCGCGTGGTTTAAGACACAATAGGAGCTTGTGGCCAAGTGGTTAGCGGCATGGATTATGTTGCAAGGGAGCCTAGGTTCGAATCTCATGACAAGCAATGGAGTATTTATTTTGCGAATTGGACGGCGAGAGTTTTAGTTGAATTTAAACTCTACTGACAAAGGGATCCCACATCGGAAAGATACAAAGAAGGATGGTGAAGAGCTAGCTATATAAAGAGCATTCTAGGAGGAGAGTTGACACAGCTTGGAGGGCGTTCGGGCGCAGGAGTGGTCGCAGTACGGTTTAGCACCGAGTCCTATCAGGTGTGTAACTCTCTCTACTCTAGTTGTAGAGCAGCAAATGCCGAAGTGCCGATCACGGCAATAGTAGCCACACGAGCGTGCGAGCGCACGTGTGGGGCTTCGACGTGATAGTTGAGGCCAACAATAGTATTCTTGTGGGTTGGGGCTGCTTGGGCCACGATGGGCCGAACTGGGCCCGTGGGCCCAATTGAGTAAAATGTATGATGATATAGTATATAGTGAACTAGACTAGGTGGAACTTATATACATGGCTAGATTTATGTTAGGTGGGCTACACGATTGTGTGGGCCCGAATGGGCCAGAATTGGGCTTTAGGCCCAATAGTACGGTAAGGACCAGAATTGGTAGTTGAGTCACTCGGGGCAACATTGGGCCTTCGGAAAGGACATTTCAAGTACGAAATTACTGAAATACCCTTAGTGGGTAAATTACCAAAATACCCCTGAAAGGTAAATTACGAAAATGCCCTTGGTAGGTAAAAATTACTGTTATACCCTTTAGAGGTTGATTAGTTTGGTTATATCGTATTTGTTATTCTGATTATGATGGTCATACGTTTCATGCGTTATCTTTGATATATAATTTGCATACTTGGCATACTGCATACACGAATTATTATGACTGATGAACATGGCATGGACATGGGTATGATGAGAGGAGGGGGAAGATTGATATCCGTGACTTTGGGTCACTAGTGGTTTGGCACCACCAGTGGTTTGGTACCACAGTTAATTTCGTGACTTTGGGTCACCAGAGGTTTAGCACCTCATAGCGACTCGTCCCAGTGGCTTAGTACCACAGTGGGTTGGCCCCACAGTTGATATATCGGGATTGTCACCAGTGATTTGGTATAACAATGTGGGTTGGCCCCACACTGGGATTATTGATATTCATGACTTTGGGTCACAGAGGTTTGGCACCTCATAGCGACTCGTCCCAGTGGCTTAGCACCACAGTGGGTTGGCCCCACATTTGACATAACGGGATTGTCGCCAGTGATTTCGTATCACAACGTGGGTTGGCCCCACGATGGGTTATTCGTGACTTTGGGTCACTAGTGGTTTGGCACCACATTATTATTGGATATCGTGACTTTAGGTCAGCAGTGGTTTGGCACCACCAGTGGTTTGGTACCACACGGGGTAGATCTGGGAGTTTCGGATGGATAGGTTGGATGGGTTGCATGACATGCATATTTGCATATGAATTTGTGTACGAGCTTAACATCTTTTGGATGGGGATTTACACACTGAGTCTCGGTGACTCACCCCTTAGTTAATTTTGTAGGTAATCATTAGATCGCGGATTTGGGAGCCGAGGCAGACTTGTGGTGGCCATACAATGTTTTTCTCGTAAACTCGTTCTCTTAGTTAAACTTATTTGTAACTGGGATTTTGTTATGTAATAGGGCCACTTTAACTGTATTTTTGGTATTTTATTTGGTTTAGCTTTTGATTTGTTTACTGCTTATTATTAAATGATCAATATGGGATTTTCCTAAAATGATAATAAACCGTTTCTTATTCAAAATTACTTAAACTCGATTTTTCACAACAACTATAAAGAATATGAGCTTTTTAACGAACGCACAGTTTTTAGACATTCCTTTCATGTGACATGCCAGATCCGGTCGTATCGTTTAGGTCGGGTTTGGGGTGTTACAATTATGGTATCAGAGCCAAGTTCAAAAACTCGACTGTGGGTTTTGGGTTCAAAAATGTTTTCAAAGGATGGTTTAGAAAAATATATATCTCTTTTCTATAAGTATGGCACCCGAGTCTCCGGCACCAAATCCGTAAGTTTCCTTTTTACTATATTTTATTATATGTTGAATGATTGTATTTATTCTGCGATGTGTGGATGTGATGCTTGAATATAGGAATTGTATGTATGTGTGGAAAATATTTATTTGCTTCGATGTTAGATAGTTGGTTATGTGAAGGGTTCCAAGATTTAGTTAGAAAATATATTAGTTTTATTAAGATCAGAGTGCGCAGCGTGAGCGTAGTGTTGTAGGTTAGGATGTGTGACTGTACCTATAGTTGGAAATTTCGAGGACGAAATTTCTTTAAGGAGGGTAGATTTGTAACATCCTGAAATTGGGCCTAGAAGAATTGGGCCCAATGGGCCTTGAGCGTAGTAGCGTTTAAATTTTTGGAGAACAAGAGATCGACTTAAATGCAAGTTAGACTTAGGGGATAAGTGATTTTGGAAGGTTAGAGGGCTTCTATGAAGTCCTGGGATCAAAATTTAGCATCGGGGAAATTTTGGTTTTAGGCGATAATAACCCTGGAAGTTGGCAGGTAGGCCTTAAGAATAAAATATGGAGAAAAATGACACAAGTAGAGTGTGTGATGTAGTGGCAAAGTGACACCACATAAGAGACAAGGGGGTGACGCCACAAGGAAGGAAGGAGGTCCAAGGTTCAAGTCTTGGCTTTTGCATTTTGGTTTTCTTTTTACTTGGACCTTAGAATTTGGCTATAGTTTTATATTTAGTTGCGCCTGGTTTAAGACACAAGAGGAGCTTGTGGCCAAGTGGTTAGCGGCGTGGATTATGTTGCAAGGGAGCCTGGGTTCGAATCTCATGACAAGCAATGGAGTATTTATTTTGCGAATTGGACGGCGAAAGTTTCAGTTGAATTTAAACTCTACTGACGAGGGGATCTTACATCGGAAAGATACAAAGAAAGATGGTGAAGAGCTAGCTATATAAAGAGCATTCCAAGAGGAGAGTTGACACAGCTTGGAGGGCGTTTGGGAGCAGGAGTGGTCGCAGCGCGGTTTAGCACTAGAGTCCTATCAGGTGTGTAACTCTCTCTACTCTAGTTGTAGAGCGGCAAATGCCGAAGTGCCGATCATGGCAATAGTAGCCACACGAGCGTGCGAGCGCACATGTGGGGCTTCAACGCGATAGTTGAGGCCAACAATAGTATTCTTGTGGGTTGGGGCTGCTTGGGCCGCGATGGGCCGAAGTGGGCCCAATGGGCTCGTGGGCCCAATTGAGTAAAATGTATGATGATATAGTATATAGTGAACTAGACTAGGTGGAACTTATATACGTGGCTAGATTTGTGTTAGGTGGGCTACATGAGTGTGTGGGCCCGAATGGGCCAGAATTGGGCTTTAGGCCCAATAGTCCGGTAAGGACCAGAATTGGTAGTTGAGTCGCTAGGGGCAACATTGGGCCTTCGGAAAGGCCATTTCAGGTACGAAATTACTGAAATACCCTTAGTGGGTAAATTACCAAAATACCCCTGAAAGGTAAATTACGAAAATGCCTTGGTAGGTAAAAATTACTGTTATACCCTTTAGAGGTTGGTTAGCTTGGTTATATCGTATTTGTTATTTTGATTATGATGGTCATACGTTTCATGCGTTATCTTTGATATATGATTTGCATACTTGGCATACTGCATACACGAATTATTATGACTGATGAACATGGCATGGACATGGGTATGATGAGAGGAGGGGGAAGATTGATATCCGTGACTTTGGGTCACCAGTGGTTTGGCACCACCAGTGGTTTGGTACCACAGTTAATTTCGTGACTTTGGGTCACCAGAGGTTTGGCACCTCATAGCGACTCGTCCCAGTGGCTTAGTACCACAGTGGGTTGGCCCCACAGTTGATATATCGGGATTGTCGCCAGTGATTTGGTATCACAATGTGGGTTGGCCCCGTACTTGGATTATTGATATTCGTGACTTTGGGTCACAGAGGTTTGGCACCTCATAGCGACTCGTCCCAGTGGCTTAGCACCACAGTGGGTTGGCCCCACATTTGACATAACGAGATTGTCGCCAGTGATTTGGTATCACAACGTGGGTTGGCCCCACAGATGGGTTATTCGTGACTTTGGGTCACCAGTGGTTTGGCACCACATTATTATTGGATATCGTGACTTTGGGTCAGCAGTGGTTTAGCACCACCAGTGGTTTGGTACCACACGGGGTAGATCTGGGAGTTTCGGATGGATAGGTTGGATGGGTTGCATGACATGCATATTTGCATATGAATTTGTGTACGAGCTTAACATCTTTTGGATGGGGATTTACTCACTGAGTCTCGGTGACTCACCCCTTAGTTAATTTTGCAGGTAATCATTAGATCGCGGATTTGGGAGCCGAGGCAGACTTGTGGTGGCCATACAATGTTTTTCTCGTAAACTCGTTCTCTTAGTTAAACTTATTTGTAACTAGGATTGTGTTATGTAATAGGGCCACTTTAACTATATTTTTGGTATTTTATTTGGTTTAGCTTTTGATTTGTTTACTGCTTATTATTAAATGATCAATATGGGATTTTCCTAAAATGATAATAAACCGTTTCTTATTCAAAATTACTTAAACTCGATTTTTCACAACAACTATAAAGAATACGAGCTTTTTAACGAACGCACAGTTTTTAGACATTCCTTTCATGTGACATGCCAGATCCGGTCGTAACGTTTAGGCCGGGTTTGGGGTGTTACAAAATTGTTGTGTTACAATTAATAAGTATGTTAAATATTTGGCTTTTAAGTTGGTCGTTGGGGAATCTTTGTTGATTGTGATGACAGCCGAAAGTCTGGAGCGAAGAGTTGTACTGGTGCCGAGTTGTTAAGGGCAGTGTCCAGTGTTCGTAAGGTAAGAGTTCGATTAAGGTGTTAAGATGATGTCGTCCAATTTTAGTTAATTGGTTATTGATTAAGGTGTATAATAAAGTGCTATATTGGTTAATTGATAGGTCTTGGGTGCTCAGGAGTGCTTTTACAAAGAATCGGGACCAGGTGTGTGTAAACACTACCAAATTGTAAACTGGCAAAAGCCGGAAAAACATGACAATTGACGCTACACGAGCGTGCACTCGCTCGTGTGGTAAACCAAATGCATAAAACATAGGCGTCAGACTGTTGAGGCCACCATGAGCGATTTTGTAGTCTTAGGCCATTTTGGGCGACGTTGGGTCGAAATGGGCCGTGTGGGCCTAACAGGCTTGTGGGCTCCACACGTGTAAACCACAGAAACGTGTGGAGAATATTGGGCCAAACTATGTAATTTTCATGACCGAGACCAATTCTGGGCTATGTGGGCCACAGAGGCATTGGGCATATGGGCATTGGGCCCATTTTTACTGTTTGACTGTTAAGGTTGCACGGGTCACCCGAGACGACTGTGGACCTACTGATGGGTCAGTAAGTATACCCAGACCCAAACTGATAAATTGACTGCCATGCGCCTTTGGTAAAATGACTGTTATGCCCCTATGATATAATATGACTGTATGCCTTATGTTATGTATGATTGTATATGAGCATGCCACGATATATATATGTTGCATACATGTGTGATATGTTGCATGGGGATGGGATTATTATGATTGGAGGAAGTGTACTGTACTGGCAGCTTTGCTGAAAATACTATTTAGTGCCGCAACCGGTGCTAATTTTGGAGTGTAGGGATGGGTGGGTGATTTTATCCCCACATGGAGTGTTGGGCTAGATGGAGTGGAGTATAGAGGCTGGTTGGGTAGGATTTCTGATTGCATGACTGAACTGTACTGTCACTGTAATGGGCTAAGGCCCACACTGATATTGATACTGATACTATAGTAGGCTAAGGCCCACACTGATACTGAGACTGTAATGGGCTAAGGCCCAACTAAACTGAACTGTGATTGATTTGGGCTTAGGCCCAGAATGTAATTGCATTGGCTATTTGCCTATATGGGGTTACACACTGAGTTTTTGTAAACTCACCCCTCTGTTTATCTGTGCAGGTAATCCCCAGTCTTAGGGACTGGTGCTGCGAGGGACTCGGAGGTGGCCACACTGTAACATCCTAAAAATTGAGTATCTATATGTTGCATGTTTTTGGTGCTTAGCTTGTGAATGATTAAATTTGTGTGCTTAATATAGTCTTGAGAAGGCTCCGGACTTATTCAGAATTAGAATAAATTTTAGAAATGAGTACTTTATTGAAGTGGATCAAGTGACCTTGATGTTTAAGGAAATTAAGTGACTAAAACTAGCATAAGATGAGCTAGTAGTAAAGTGGAGTTGGCGCCATAAGTGTTGCTTGAGGGAAGAGGTTCGAATTCCATGGATTGCATTTTGGTGACTTATTTTTGCACCTTTATAGCATGTGTCGGTCAAGCCTTATTTATGGTAAGGTTGGACTATTTCTTTTATGGTAAGGTGGCTAATGGTTAAGGTAAGCTTGAACTCGGGGAAAGAAATCCTAAGCTTATGGAAGGTAGGGGGACACAAGGCATGTCTTAAGGGCTATGTTTTGGAAACTTGGAATGGCCAACTTGTCCATGAACTTGGACGGCTTTGTGGACTAAGGGGGAACCAAATTTTTGGTGGTAGACTTTGGTAAGGATGGTAGCTAGTGTGTAATCCCATTTGGTCATTTTGTTCTCTCAAAACATCTTTTCTTTTTCATTATTCTCTCATAGCCGAATGTGCTTGATGCTTTGGGTAAACATCTTTGTTTTTCTTCTTTTTGTCTTCTCCTTTTGACCATTTGGTCATATTTTTCCAACCTCTTAAGTGCTTCATTTTGTGCTTCTCTCCTAGTGCCGAAAATATCAAACACAAAAACCATTTCTTTTCTTCTTTCTTCCTCAATGCCAAATGCACCATTGTCCCAAACCCTTTTCTTTGCTCTTCTCTTACCTTTGAAAATCGAATCATATTCTCCATTTTTCTCATCCTTTAAACACATTTCTTCCTTCATATTTCTTCCATGGCCAAATGTTAGAGACCATCTCCATAGCCAAATCTTTTTCCTTTCTTTGATATATCATAGCTGAATCTTCCATTCCTCATAACTTTTTTTCTCAATCATTTTCTTCTATTCAAACTTTGGATCATCGGTAAGAATCATTTTTTTTGTCTTCTCTTTTTGCTATTTGGTCACCTTGGCCGAATCTATAGATTGGCTTGGAAGAGTCTTTTAAACCTAATAACCAATCACTCATTTAGATGATTTCTTTCGTTATTTTTTTTAGTGAAATAGTGGAGGGCCGAATCAGCATCTTTTCGAAGTAGTCTTGAAGTCATTCAAATTTGGATCATAACTTTCAAGGGATTCTTTTGGAATCATTCAGAATTTTAAGGTAAGCCGAATTCACCCTTTTAAACCAATAGTCTTAAATTTCGATATATTATTAGGACTAATAATCTTTTGTCAATGGAGGCAAACAAGATAGGGTCGAAAAGAGTGGTGAATAGTGCTCAAAAGAGGGGCGGTTTTGTTACTCCCTCTAAATTCAAGCGAAGGGCTGTTTCGGTAATCTGAGATTTTCCACCGGTTTGTGGACCCTCCTCTGGTGAAAATCAATTATTTGAAGTCATTCGTACTCCTGAGCCATTGACTGTTCGTGGTTCTTCAACGGGTTATGAACCATCAATCAGGGAGAAACCACAAAAAATTGTTGTTCAAAATTCCGAGGGTAAAGATCTAGATCGTTTATCTTAACATAGATTTATATTTAGTATCAGTGTTCTAATCGAGTGTGATACGTATTTAGGTATCGACGAGCGGGAAAGTATAGTTCTCTCTGTAATCAGGTGTGTAATTTCACACTTATCTCATTGGGTTAGATATTATACCGTAAGCATTAGAATAAAAATCGTAAAGTTGGTAAAATTGGAAAATACGGTATATTAACACTTTTTGTGTAAATGCATGAAATCGATATTAAAGATGTGGAAATTACAAAATTTCCCTTAATGGGCTATTTTGTTAAAAAGTAATATTTTGAGCCTCATGTGATAGATGGGCTATACGAATTATTTGATAAATTGCCCAAGTGTGAAAATTGTAAAAAAGGCTTCATGTGATTAATGGGCCAAATTTGCTAGTTCGATTAATGGGCCAAATTTGCTAGATCGATTAATGGGCCAAATTTGCTAGATCGATTAATGGGCCAATTGCTAGTTTGCTTAATGGGCCAACTTGTATTATGGGCCTTATGTTGAAATTATCTTATAAATATTGTTATGTTTTGTATATGCATACATGATTGCATGGGTTGGGCTGAAATTGAAGAGAAGTTTTGGTGGCTCTGCCACAATCTAGTTCGAGTGGCTCTGCCACAATCTAGTTCGAGTGGCTCTGCCACAATCTAGTTCGGTGGCTCTGCCACAATCATTTTAAATGGCTTTATGCCTGCGATTGGTGTGTTGGCGGGGTGGGTTGACTTGATCCCCATAGGTGTGCTGGTTGGTACGGGTGGTGTGTAGCGGATGGAAATTTAGGCTTGGTTGGGAATTGCATATCACATGCATTTTATATTTGATATATATATTGTACATTTGTAAATGGGCTCAAGCCCAATTATATGCTTAAATGGTTCTGGCCCAGTGGCACGGTAAGTGGGTTACACTCTGAGTTTTAAGTAACTCACCCCATTTTTATTACCTTTCTCAGGTAATGATAATTGATGGACACTTGGGCCTGGGATGACTTCGTGTGGAGGCCATACTACGAATGATGAGTTTTTATAAACTTTGAACTTCTTTTAAGTATTTCTATTTAAGTATTATTTCAGTTGCAATGTAATACGGCATCTGGTATTATTTTCATGGATTTTTATTTCGTGGATGGATTTTAAAATGTTTTAGATACTTAAATGGGACTGTTTTAATTTCTATAAATGTTTTCTTAAACTTGCATATAAAAAGGGGGTTTTTCTTAAATATCATCAACTCGTAAAATTTCTGTGAAATATCTTTTATGAAATTATTTCAACCAATTATTTCTCTGAAAATCAAATTATAAACTCTTACGTTTTAAAATCATGGATTTCAAATTAATCTCGATTTTTGATAAACTCCATCTCAAAATCATTTTGAAGATTTGTTTTCTTTAAATCATTGATGACTAGATGTAAGTTTGATTTGTGTGGCATGCCAAATCTGGACTTAACGCATAGGCCGGGTTTGGGGTGTTACATTTTATGGTATCAGAGCCAGTTTCAAAATTCGGCTGTGGTTTGGGTTCAACAACAATTTTTGTTTAAAAACTGTTTAAATTTCAAGACTTTATGTTTTAAAGGTAGTATGGCACCAGAGCATCCGACACCAAGTCAAGTAAGTATTTGTATATTGAATGTTTATTGTTGTGATATGATCATAGAAACACTCTAGAACTTATAGTTTTAGGTGTTGAAAATAGTAGAGACCGAGACTATAGGATTGATTGCGAAAACAACTCTATCTTTTATAACTCATAAAATATCGTTAATAAACACTGAAATAGTATTCTGATTCATAAAACTTGTAATCAGATTAAACTAAATTAGTCATTATGAGCACTAGAGGACGTGGGCGTGGACGTGGATGCGGTAGACGTGGTCGTGGTAGAGGACGAGGTGCTAGGGGTGCAACTGAAGCGCCGGTTCATATGCCGAAAATGGATGCACCTGCGTCACCCGGGAGTGAGACTGGATCACATGACCATACAAGAGAGAACAATGCTTTGACTCAAGCAATCTTGAGAGTCCTAGAAAGAGTTGCTGGGACTAGAACTGGTCCAGCAGTTCGTGGATCAATTTCGGAAAGACTTAAATCAAGTGGTGCCGAGGTTTTTAGAGGTGTCTCCGGTGTAGCTCCGAATGTTGCGAAATATTGGCTCGAGGCTATAGAGCGGATTATGGATGATCTGGAGTGCACCGTCGAGTAGAAACTAAGAGGACCGGTGTCCTTGCTAAGGGACGAAGAGTATCGATGGTGGCTTACGGTTCAAGAAGGCACTGAGGCTGCATTTGTCACTTGGGATTTCTTCAAAGCTGATTTCTAAGGGAAGTACGTCGGGGCAAGTTATGTGGATGCCCGGAGGAAGGAATTCCTGAATTTGGTTCAAGGAAATAAGACGGTGGCAGCTTATGAGGCAGAATTTATTCGCTTGAGCCGTTATGCTTGCACAATAGTGCCGACTGATCATGAGCGATGTGTACGCTTTGAGGATAGGCTGAATGATGAGTTGCGGGTATTGATAGCCTCACAACAAGTACGGACTTTTGCCTCGCTTGTAGAGAAAGCCAAGATAGCCGAAGAAGCTAAGAACTCAGAACGCCAGAACCGGGAAAGAGTTAGAGGCAAGAGGGACTTTAAGTACTCGGGTTCTTCTAAAAGGTTCCAGAAGAGACCTCGAAATGATGAGCCAGCTCAAGCTAGAGCACCTGTGACTATCAATCAGAGTCGAGACTATGCTAACTGTGGGAAGTGACACCCCGGGGAATGCTGGAGGAAAACTGGTGCCTGTTATAAATGTGGTTCCAAGGATCATCAGTATAAGAATTGCCCTCGACGGACTGATACGACTCAGGAAGCTCATAACCCTGATGCTCAGCCAGCTAGAGGAACTCAGCAGCCACCGAGAGGTCGTGGATTAGGTCGTGGTGGTAATGGTACTGGACGTGGTCAAGGTGCATCGGGTCGAGGTAATGGCTTTAGAGGTAACACGGAGGCAAGACAGCCGGGGTTGGTCTATGCGGTTAGGCGTCGGGAAGATGGCGATGCACCTGATGTGATAACTGGTACGTTTTTCATCTTTGATGTACCTATTACTGCTTTGATAGATATCGGGTCTACCCACTCGTATGTTGCTAGTGCCATAGCTGGAAACCTGAATATTAGATCTGAGATTACCGATAAAGAGATGACGGTAATTAGTCCTTTAGGACAGTCTATAATCGTGAATAAATTGTTTAGAGACGTGCCCTTAGAAATTCAAAGAGAAATATTTCTGGCGGGTTTGATGGAATTGCCTTTCGGCGAGTTTGATCTTATTTTGGGCATGGATTGGTTGGTGAAGCACCGGACGCAATTGGATTGTGCTGAAAAGTGGATGTCAATAAGGACTGTGGATGATAAGGAGGTAGTAATGATAGGCGAGCGAAGGAACTTTTTGGAAAATGTGGTATCTGCGTTGAAGGCAGAAAAGTTGGTGCGGAAAGGGTATGGAGCGTTCCTAGCCTTCATTAGTGCTTTGGATGCCAAGGAATAATCGGTGGAAGGTGTGAGAACGGTGAAAGAATTTCCAGATGTCTTTCCCGAAGAACTTCCAGGTCTACCTCCAGATTGGGAAGTAGAGTTTGGCATTGAGCTTTTGCCCGGAACGGCTCCGGTGTCCATTGCTCCTTATAGAATGGCGCCGAAGGACTTAGCGGAGCTTAAAGCTCAAATTCAAGAATTGTTAGATCGGGGATTTATTCGACCGAGTGTGTCTTCGTGGGGAGCACCAGTTTTGTTCGTCAAGAAGAAGGATGGGTCGATGCGTATGTGCATTGATTATAGGCAGTTGAATAAGTTGATGATCAAGAATAGGTATCCATTACCGAGAATCGACGACCTGTTTGATCAATTGAGAGGAGCTTCAGTTTTCTCCAAGATTGATTTGAGAGCGGGTTATCATCAACTCAAGGTTAAAGAGGCAGATATTCATAAAACGACATTCCGAGCTCGTTATGGACATTATGAGTTTTTGGTGATGCCGTTTGGTTTGACCAATGCACCAGCTGCATTTATGGACATGATGAACCGAGTTTTTCAACCCTATCTAGACCGGTTCGTAGTGGTGTTCATAGATGATATCTTGGTATATTCGAGGAATGAAGAAGAGCATGACTCACATTTGCGCATTTTGTTGCGGATTTTGTGAGATAAGCAACTTTATGCCAAATTCAGTAAATTCGAATTTTGGTTGAAGGAAGTGACTTTCTTGGGTCATGTAGTGTCAGTCGAAGGAATAAGAGTTGATCTTCGGAAGGTAGAGGCTGTATTGGATTGGAAACCACAGAAGTCAGTGGCTCAGATTCAGAGTTTCTTGGGTTTGGCTGGTTACTATAGACGCTTTATTGAGGGGTTTTCGTTGATTGCTGCACCTCTAACTAAGCTGTTGCGAAAGGGAGTACCGTATGTGTGGACCGATAAACAGCAAGAAAGTTTTGAGAAACTGAAGAAGATTTTGACGAAAGCGCCAATACTGATTCAGCCTGAGGCTGGAAAAGAGTTTATCGTTTACTGTGATGCGTCACACACGAGTTTAGGATGTGTGTTGATGCAAGGTGGAAAAGTGGTAGTTTATGCTTCTCGTCAGTTAAGGCCGCACGAAGTTAACTATCCTACTCATGACTTGGAGTTGGCTGCGGTGGTGTTTGCTTTAAAGATATGGAGGCACTATCTCTACGGTGAGAAGTCTATCATTTATACGGACCATAAGAGTCTTAAGTACCTCCTTACCCAAAAGGAGTTGAACTTGAGACAACGGAGATGGGTGGAGCTGCTAAAGGATTATGACTTCTCAATCGAGTACCATCCTGGAAAGGCTAACGTGGTGGCAGACGCGTTGAGTCGTAAGGTAGTATCGAAGTTAAGAGCAATGTTTACCCATCTCAGCTTGTATGAAGATGGTAGTCTCCTAGCGGAACTTCAGGTGAAGCCATTATAGTTAGAGCAGATTAAGGAAAAGCAGTTATCAGATGAAAAGTTGGGTCCTTTAACGCAACAAGTTGAAAGTGGTATAATAGGGGACTTTGGAATGAACAAGGATGGAGTGCTGTGTTTTCGTGGAAGAGTTTGTATGCCCATGGATTCGAATTTGAGACAAATGATTCTACGAGAGGCGCATAGTATCCCTTATGCTATACACCCCAGAGGGAATAAGATGTATCGGGATCTCCGTGAGCAGTATTAGTGGCCAAGGTTAAAGCGGGAGGTTACTGATTTTGTGGGTAAGTGTTTGACATGTCAACAAGTGAAGGCAGAACATCAATTACCATCGGGTTTATTGCAACCGGTAAAGATTCCTCTGTGGAAATGGGAGCGGATAACGATGGATTTTGTTAGTGGGTTACCCTTAACACCTACTAAGAAAGATTCCGTTTGGGCAGTAGTTGATCGATTAACGAAGACTGCTCATTTTCTACCAGTTCGTACAGATTACTCGCTGCAGAAGTTGGCTAAGCTGTATGTATCTGAGATAGTGAGGTTGCATGGGGTACCAATGTCTATCATATCGGACAGGGATCCTAGGTTTACATCGCGGTTTTGGAAAGCTTTACATGAGGCTTTGGGAACAAAGTTAAACTTCAGTACGGCTTTTCATCCTCAGTCAGATGGTCAGTCAGAAAGAGCAATTCAAATTTTGGAAGACATGTTAAGAGGTTGCGTGATTGATTTCAGAGGTAGTTTGCAGGATTTCCTACTGTTGGCAGAAATTTTAAGAAAAGAACAATCGCCACACCCACACAAAAACTGAAAGTACAGAGAATGATAGAGACAAAATGGAATAATCGCACCCTTGAGATGGAATGTTCAACTAACACAAAACGTAGAGAACCGATAGAATGAAATGAGGGAAAGAGTATTCGATTTTAGCAATACAAGGAGGGACACTCGAAAAGAGTCGACGAAAAAGAGAGAAAAGGGAAAATGGGTATTCGACTATCACTGGAAGAAAAAGGAAAATTTGAAAGAAGACGAAATAGGGGATAATCGACCAAGCACAAGATGCAGAAGTGAAGGATTGGTAGAGTCAAAAGAACTGAGATAGAGAAGAAGGAGAGAATTCGGCTAAGAAGGAGATAGTGAAGGATTGGTGATTCTATCCCATTTCCATTCGGGTATCATGATTGGCTGAAGCAATCCGGATGGTACCTGATGCTCAGCTTTCACTTGTTGACAGATTAAGCACTTGGAGACAAATTCGGATATATCTCGTTTCATGCCAGGCCACCAATAGAACTGTTTCAAATCATTATACATTTTCGTGCTACCCGGGTGTATCGACATTCGGCCATTATGGGCCTCACTCAGAATCATCTATATCAAATCTGAGTTCATCGGAACACACAATCGACCTTTATAATTCAGACAGTCATTTGCATCTATCTGGAAATCTGATTCTGTAGCGTTTTCACACTGAATCCGAATAGCAACTAGCTTTTCGTCAACTTTCTGTGCATCGCAAATTTGCTGAATAAACATCGGTCTTGCTTGTAACTCGGCTATGATCGAACCATCCTCAGACATAGTCACCCGTGCGTTTAATGCACGAAGAGCAAATAATGATTTTCGACTCAACGCATCCGCAACAACATTAGCTTTCCCCGGATGGTAGTCAATCACTAATTCATAGTCTTTCAGCAATTCTAACCATCGGCGTTGTCTCAAATTTAGATCTTTCTGAGTCATTAAATATTTTAGACTTTTGTGATCTGAATAAACATGACATTTTTCACTTAATAAATAGTGACGCCAAATTTTCAATGCGAATACAATGGCTGCCAACTCCAGATCGTGAGTTGGATAATTTTTTTCATGTGGCTTCAATTGTCTTGAAGGCAACCCAACCCATTCAAAGAAGCATCACTAAAAATAGTAAATTCTTTACCCGATTCGGGCTGAGTTAACACTGGAGCCTCGGTTAAAAGGGCTTTCAACTGCTCGAAACTTTTCTGACATTTTTCTGACCACTCATATTTGACATCTTTCTGTAGTAGTCTCGTCAAGGGTGTAGCTATTACGGAAAAACCTTTTACAAATCGTCTATAATATCCCGCGAGGCCTAGAAAACTTCAGATCTCGGAAGCATTCTTTGGTGGTTTCCACTCGAGTATAGCTACTATCTTGTTTGGATCCACCCGAACACCTGACACTGAAACAACATGACCCAAGAAGCTGACTTCATTCATCCAGAACTCACACTTACTGAACTTTGCATATAACCGTTGATCTCTCAAAGTTTGTAGTACTACTCTCAAATGCTCAGCGTGTTCCGCTTCATTTTTGGAGTAGATCAATATATCATCAATAAACACTACTACAAACCGATCCAAAAACCGTCGGAAGACCCGGTTCATTAGATCCATAAAAAAGCAGGTGCATTAGTAAGTCCAAAAGGCATAACCAAAAACTCATAATGTCCGTACCTCGTTCGAAATGCCGTCTTTGGCACATCTGGATCTCTGACTCGTAATTGATAATAGCCCGATCTCAAATCTATTTTCAAAAACACTGAAGCCCCCTTCAACTGATCAAATAAATCATCAATCCGAGGTAACGGGTACTTATTCTTTATAGTTACCTTATTTAGTTGCCGGTAGTCGATACACATTCGCATTGTCCCATCTTTCTTTTTCACAAATAAGACTGGTGCACCCCACGGGGAAAAACTCAGTCGTGCGAAACCCCTCTCTGTCAATTCTTGCAACTGCGCTTTCAATTCTTTTAATTCAGTAGGCGCCATTCGGTACGGAGCTATCGAAATTGGGGTCGCATCCGGCACTAATTCAATGCCGAACTCAATCTCTCGTACTAGGGGTAAGCCCGGTAGCTCTTCAGGAAACACATCGGTGTATTCATATACAACTGGTACCGATTTCATTAGTTTCTTGGACATTTTATTATCCAGTACATAAGCCAAATAGGCCTCACACCCTTTTCTCACATACTTTTGGGCTACCATTGAAGATATTACTGTAGGTAACTCATTTACATCACAGGATTTTATTCTGATTGTCTCACCGTTTCGGCATTTCAAATCAATAAACTTTCTTTTGCAGTCCACCACTGCCTCATGTGAAGTTAACCAATCCATACCCAAGATTATATCAAATTCATCGAAGGGCAACAACATCAAATCAGCTGGAAAGCAATAGTCTCGTACTATCAACGGGCAACCTCTACACACTTTATTAACAAGCACACATCTACCCAAAGGGTTGGACACACGAATTACAAACTCGGTAGACTCAACTAGCAGAGTCTTGCCAAATTTTAAAGTTTCACACACATAAGAATGAGTCGAACCAGGATCAATTAGTGCAATCACAGTAGTATCAAAAAGAGTGAAAGTACCGGTAATAACGTCGGGGGAGGAAGCATCCTCTCTAGCTCGCGCAGCATATGCTCTAGCCGGAGCTCTAGCCTCAGATCGATCTGTAGTGTTCTTCGTTCCTTTCTGGCTACCACCTACATTGCCTGAATGTCTGGGTGGTCTACCTCGCATTGGCACGTTGCTCGGTGTAGTGTTCTGAACTGCATTCTGCTCAGCTAACTTCGGACACTCTCTGATAAAATGATCTGACGATCCACACTTATAGCAAGACCGATCATGGAATCTACAACTCCTTGAGTGCCATTTCCCACAGTTCTTGCAATCAACTCTATTTTGTGGAATGTTACCAACACTGGCTATCGAGGTAGCTCGGGAGCTCATAGGAGGTCGATCCCGTCTAGGCGGATCTGTAGTAGCTTTCTGTCGGCTGTAGTCATCTCTGGGCTTCTTGCTCGTGGAATGAAAGACTTTACCCGAAGACCTTTTTCGGATGTCTCTGGCTTCTGTATCAGCCTTTCTTTTCTCTTTCCCGAGCTCTTCAGCTTTGCAAGCTCTCTCAACTAAAGTTACAAACTCTTGGATTTCAAGAACGCCAACAAACACCTTTATATCTTCATTTAGGCCGTCTTCGAATCTTTTACACATAATGGCTTCAGTAGAGACACACTCTCTAGCATAACGGCTGAGCCTGACAAATTTTCTTTCATACTCCGTTACAGTCATTCGTCCTTGCTTCAGCTCAAGGAACTCTTTTCGTTTTTGATCAATAAATCTTTGGCTAATATACTTCTTGCGAAATTCAGTTTGGAAGAAATCCCATGTCACTTTTTCTTTCGGAAACACTGATACTAGTGTATTCCACCAGTGATATGCAGTGTCCCGTAGTAAGGATATAGTACACTTCAAGCATTCATCCGGAGTACAAGACAACTCATCAAGTACCCGAATAGTGTTATCAAGCCGCATTTCGGCTCTCTCAGCATCATCATCGTCATTGGCTTTAAATTCTTCGGCCCCATATTTTCGAATTTTATCAACTGGGTGCCTACTAGATCTCATTGGATCTATCATTGGGGGAGCTAGAGGATCCGGAGTTGGATTATTCGGGGGCGGAGGTTGGGGTACAGCCGGGTTATTTTGAATAAATTGGGCAAACCACTCATTCATCATCCGATAAAAGGCTTGTTTAGTTTCTCCTTCGTGGCTACCCGAAACAGGTCGAGAGTCTATCGGCGCTGATCCGTGGGTACGGTCAGGCGCCACGCTCTCCACATCATCAGCTACAGCTCTTTCTGGTTCAGAGTCCATTTACTATACAAAACAAAGCTCAGGCTGTCAGAAGTCACCACACTATCAACATATATCCACAGGCATGTATAGCTAGACTCACACGCGCCACGGTAGTCCTAGAATCGACTAAACCGTAAGCTCTGATACCAATCAAATGTAACACCCCTTACCCGAAACCCTTGCCGGAATCGAGTACGTGGCATTACTAGACGTAACCATTAACTCGGGGAGTAAAATTTTTAAAGCTGTCCAACTGCGTCACGCTGACTAAATCGGCCATAACTCGAGTTACAAAACTCGAAATTTAGATCCGTAAATTTTCCTTGAAACTAGACTCATATAACTATTTACCATAATTTTTCCATAATTTTTCATGTGGCCAATTAGTACAGTTTATTCTTCAAAGTTACCCTTATTACACTGCTGGACAATTCTGACCTGTCCCTATAAAACTGCAGTTATCTGATTGCACAAATTTCCTATGATGTTCTTGTTTATACCAATGAAAAATAGACTCATTTAGGGTTCTACACATATAAACCATGATTATTTTTGTACAATTTTTGACTATTTTTCCAAAACAGAACAGTAGCTCACGAATTCATTCAGAGCAGGTCTCGTTAAAACTTAATTATCTCATAATATACAATTCTTTTACCTATTCTGTTTCTTTCATGTAAAAATAGACACACTAAGGTTCAATTTCATAACTCACTCACCTCTAAATTCAATACACCCTATTTTTGGTAATTTTTCTAACTCACGTCACTGCTGCCACTACAAGCTGTTTTATTGCATTCATAAAAATAAACTAGCTTCCAACCGAGCCTACCTACATCTCAAATTCAAGAATTCAATTCATATACAAACATTTCCTTAATAAAAACGATTAACTAAATTAAGAATGCACAGACATTGCCACCATGAACCAACTTACATTCAAAACACACCAACGTACTTAACAAAATTTAGCCATTTTCGCATGGCTATTTTTTTTTAGTTTTTACACATGAACCTTAAGATTCCATCAAACAAAAACCAAGCCTATCCTATACATTCCTTCGCTTAAAACCAAAATGTAGATTGATAGTGTGAGCGACTTTCCGACAATCCCGATGAGCTTGTGGCTTGCTCCTAATCTATAAAACAGAGGAAACATCTCACATAATTAAGCTTACTAGCTTAGTAAGTCCTAACTCATAATAATAGAACATTTAATCATTTACGAAAAGAAAACAATCAACATATGGTATTTCACATAGGCAATTAAGTAAATAGTTTACACAAAGCCAAATACTAGTAATTCAGTAACCTAAGTGAATTAGGGGTCATTTCCTTAGACCTACATTTCTTCGTAGTTCATATAAGCATATCGCATGGAAATCTACTTTCTTAACGTCTATACATGAAAACCAATTGTTCCATAATAGCACGTTCTAAGCTCGACTTCCGTCAAATTACGTCCATCAATATTAATTTGACCCAAGTAATATTAAACATATCATACCTTACATACTTACCTGAACCATATTCTTGACAATTTAGCTCTAAATTGTCTTGAACAAAGATTCAATTCCTCTTTGGTAAAATACATCACCGGCATCAAGCCTGCTAGGCGTAAAAGCCTGAAAAGTAACACCGGCACAAGGCCTGCTAGGCGTAAAGCCCGATTATGTCACCGGCACGAAGCCTGTTAGGCATAAGCCCGATTATGTCACCGGCACGAGGCCTGCTAGGCATAAAGCCCGATTATGTCAAAAATAGCTTTACATATTTTTCGCATTTCACTGACACATATTGAACCGTATGCGTTTATTCACATTTAGTTAAATACATTTGAAATCAACCCAATCCATCATCATCACATTCGGCCAACTCATGGTTTTACACCAACTCATACGAATTCTATCATTCATTAGATTTGTAAATAATCTCAAAACATAAGATTGCTCAAGAACTTACTTATTCATTTGCATTAGCCAAATAAATTCACTTCAATACTATACATTTACATTCGGCTATATCATGAATTTATACTTTAAATTTCCACAGTTTATCATTCACTAAATTCGTAATTCACTTATTAACATATTTTAGATAAAGGACTTACCTTAGAAGTAGATAGATTCAAAATCTCCAACTATTCGTTTAGTTTAGCTTTTCCTCGCTCCAACTTTTTCTCCTTTTGATCTTGATCTAATTTGGTTCAATTTAAACCAATTAAACCACACTTCCATTCAATTTGAAAGCAAAATCATAAAATAAATAATTCCAAGACATAAACATTTGCATTCGGCATTCATCCTCTACTTTGTTCCAGTGCATTCAAAATTATTTGGGAATACTTTGGTAATAATTTCCTTGATGTGCTTTAACTTACAACTTACCTTCTTATCTATAGCCATACATTAACTTTATATAATTATACATATATAACCGAATACAATAGCTCAAATTCATTCTCTCTTATGGCCGAATATGCCAATTCAACACCCATGCATTTTCTTCAACATACAACCAAGCAACAAGCTAAATAACCACACCAAATTCAAGCATTTAACTAATCCAATTTAACCTATTGAACACCACAATAAAATTTTCAACCCATTTGGATCTCTTTTCCATGGCCGAATGGCCCTTAGGTTCCTAGGATTCTCTATAACCCTTCCTTCCATCCATTTTACCCCTTGCACTAATTTACTTCAAGTAATCAAGTCTTAAACTTAGTTTACCCAATAATTTAACATCACATATAACAATCTTCTATGGTTAATTTCATTATAAGAGGATGGCCGAACATCAAAACACAAGAAGAAATGTTTTCACGAATATCCATCCTATTATTCGGCCAACTATGAGGGTACCTTCAAGCCAAATCAACAAAATCTTCTTACAAGATCATGCCATTTCTTCTCATACTATCTAACTTATTAACACAACAAACTACAACATTAGCACCCATGGCCGACTCTCATCATACCAATATTAACAAATTTTGCTTGTTTCAAAAGAAAAATGATCAAGAATTTAAGCCATATCAAGGTAGGTTTTTAAAATCAAGTTCAATTCTTACCTATCCTAGTGCATGCAAGGGCCGAATGGGGAAGATGAAGTTCTTCTCTTCTCTTCAAGGTAAGAATCGGGCAAGAAAGGAATGAATGAAGAGAGAATTATTTTCTTTTTGTTTTTATCTTTTTAACATAAAATATAGCATGCTTTTCTTATAATATTACTAAAATCAATATATATATAATTAGAAAGCATATATTCTTGGCATGCTTTTAATATAATAATGCCTAAATATCATACAAAAATAAAAAAGAGAACATATATGCATGCTTGCCGTCCACCTTGTTTAAAAATGGGGAATTTGACATGCAAATCCCCATGTTTAATGGACAATTTACTTAGCCCCCTTTTTATTAATGCCCACTACCTTGGTTCTTCTTGCAATTTAGACCTTTAGCAATTTAAACACTTAGATGGCTAAGATTTTCCACGAGATTTTCACACTTACTAAATCACACATAACAGACACAAAACATAATATTTAAAAAAAATAACTCTCAGGCTCGGATTCGTGGTTCCGAAACCACCGTTCCGATTAGGGTCAAAATTGGTCTGTTACAGTATCTCCATGGAAGAAGATTCTAAGATTTGGCCGTAAAGGCAAGTTGAGTCCACGTTTCATTGGGTCGTATGAAGTTATTGAAAGAATAGGGCCAGTGGCATATCGGTTAGCTTTACCGATAGAGTTGGAAAGAATTCATGATGTGTGTTTCATGTGTCGATGTTGCGATGATATCGTTCTAATCATTCACATGTGATTTCTCCGAAAGAGGTTGAGATTCGACCCGATATGACTTATGGTGAAGAACTGATCAAGATTTTGGTTCAGGAAGTTAAACAGTTGAGAAATAAAAACATAGCCCTAGTTAAAGTTTTGTGGCAACGACATGGAGTCGAAAAGGCTATGTCGGAACATGAGTAAGCTATGCAAAAACAATACCCAAACCTATTTTTTGGTAAGATTTTCGGGGACGAAAATCCCTAAAGGGGGAGAGTTATAACAGCCCGATTTTGGGTCAAGTCAGAATAGTGGTTTCGAGACCACAAATTTGACGTAGTAAAATTTATTTTTATTATATTTTTATCGTCTACATTTTATGGAAAGATTTCGTGAAAATTTTGTTCGAAAATATTGACGTTTGAGCACCCAATTTAGCAAAAAGGACTAAATTGTAAAAAGTGCAAAAGTTGAGTTCTACATGCTAGAGTTGTCTAATTGCTATGAAATTTTAAATTGAAGGTCCTTAGGTGGTAATTAAAGCATTTGTTAATTTAGTGGACAAAAATGGACATGGTGAGATAAAATTTTAAAGTTTTAAGTGAAGGGCATTTTGGTCATTTAGTAATTAAATGAATTAAAAACCAAAAATCAAGCCAAAATTTAGTCCATCTTCTTCATGCTTGTGCCGAAAATTAGAAGAGAAGCCATAGCTAGGGTTTGGCCACTTTCAAGCTCGATTTTAAGTCCGTTCTTGTCCTGTTTTTAATGCTCTTTACATTTTTGAAGTCGTTATCATCCGATCTATCTATTTCTACCATTAATTTGTGTTATGGTTGATGTCTAGGTTTTGACCCATGTTATACATGTATGTGTTTTGATGGCTAATGGTAGGTTATGCATGTTTGATGTATGATAGACAACTTTTACTAAGTGATTTTTCATGAAAACACCTAAAAAGGACTTATTTGTAAAAAGTTGTAAAATGGATAGTAAAAATCTGATTTAATGGAAAATGTGGGTTGCTATAAGCATGAAATTGGTTCGGCTAGGCTTAGGTTATCAAGAAATCAAATAAATTTCATTTTAAAAGCCTAGGGGCCAAAATGTAAAAATGTCAAAGTTTAGGGGCAAAAATATAATTTTACCATAATGTGATTTTTGGACTGAATTGAGAAATGTGGATAATAAATGAGTTAAATTTGCTATTATAGATCAAGAGAAACGAGGTTCAAACCTAGATCGAGGAAAAAACAAGGTGTTTGACGATTAGGTCCATTTCTACTATTTTTTGTACGGAGGTAAGTTCGTTTGTAAATAGTGCATTGTTTTATTTATGTTTTAAATGCTTTAATATTGTATGAATTGTGATTGACTACTTGGATGTAATCTAAAATTTGACAAGTGAGAAAGCCCGGTTGAACCTTAGGAATAGGTAGGATACGAATGTCATGACATTAGGGTTATTTGAGATTACGTGTAATACCATATCTGGGATATGGCATCAATATGAGACTTCATGTAAGACCATAGCTAGGCTATTGGCATCGATAAGAGATCCCATGTAAGACCATATATGGGATATGGCATTGGTATAGTATTGTCTGTGCGAGATTCTCGAGTATCCTTTAGTATTCCAAGTGGTTTAACGAAAAATTCAACGAGTATGTCAAATTTGTGAAAGGTTATGATTGTGTTGCGAGTTGGTACAGGTACGTACGTAAAACTCATTTACTAATGAGCTCGATATGTGATGAATCCCTCGGTAAGGTTATGAATGTGTAAGTTATGATTAGAATATCTTGATATTAATTATGCCAAGTTCATCATGTTTATTTGTATGATACATGTGTGATTATAATGCTTATTATTTGCATAGGAACTTACTAAGATTTATAGCTTACTCCCCTTTCTTTTCCCTTGTCTTATAGTGTCCAGCTCGGGGATCGGAAACTTTCGGAGATCTATTCACTGTAATATCCCGGGTTAGGGGCTATTCTGGTGTTGCATGATATTGCATGTTTGGAGTGTGCTATGCTGTTATTTTTATGTTCTCGGGGCTTAATTATAGCCTAGGTGTATGCCTGAGTAAATTAGAAAAATTTTAGTTCTTGGGTGTTAGGTGAAGGGAACTTGGGAAGCTTGGGGAGTTGGTGGCCGGTTTGGTAGCATGAGAGGCCGAAAATGCTTTTTGGCATTTTGATGTTTCGGTCAAAAGGTTGGTGAGAAAATTCTCTCTTTTGTCAATTGCCAAAAGCCAAAATTCTGAAGAGTTTCATCTCATTCTCTTTTGGAGCCGAAGGTTCAAGTAGCTTCATTGCCGAATGTGACTTGGTTTTTCCTCAAGCATCCATTGTAAGCCGAACCTAGCACTCCATCTCCATTTCATTTCTTTTTGAAACCCTGTAAGCCGAAACCTCATCTCTCCAAAACATATTTTCCTCCTTTCATCTTTCCCATCTATTACCGAAACCATAACACTTTGTGTCTCAAAATTCGTTCTTCTTTCTTAAACATTGTTGCCGAAACCCCATTCTCTTTTCACAATCTTTTCTTTCTACCATCTATATCCTCTTTTCTTTGTACTCAAAGCCGAAGGAAGGGTGTTGGACACCTAGGCCGAATCCCCTTTTTCCTAGTGGTGACTTGGCCGAATCTTTGGTGGTTCTCTCCTAGTGTGGTTAGCCGAATCTTGGTTGGTGTTGGGGGTAAGTGTTTGGCCGAATGGCCATGTCTATTTTCTCTAGTTCTATATTGAAATTGGTTGGATTGGAAGCTTATGTTTGGTTGCGGTTGGAAGGATATTAAGCTTTTGATAATCATCTTGTGTTAGGGTCTTTGGACGTTGAAAAGTAGCCGAGAAGAGCCTTCACCCTTGTTAACCGATTGGTAGGTGGTGGTAAGTATGGGCTTGTGTTATTCTTTCAGTTCGATTAAGGCAGAGGACTAACTGTTTGTTATTAGGGACTTGACCGATTGGCAAAAGAACCACTGTTGGTTCGGATTTGGGAGGAAACCAAATCTATCGAAGGTAAGAGTTTAAAAGTAAGCCCTTTGGTTTGTTAGCTTTGGCCGAATGCTATGGATGCCTAACCCCTAATGTTTGGCCGATTGTAGGATCTTGTTATCGAGGGGCTTAGATCGTTCTCATTGGGTCGTAGACTCGTATTATCAGGTGTGTATACTAACACACTTATATTTAGTAATATTATTAAACCTGTATGCCTATTAAAATTATGGCAGTTGATGGATTGATATGATACCCATTTGGGTATGGGCTTGGATTCGGGTAAGTTATTGCTAATATCATTATGAGTTATTGATGAGTTATATGCTATCATGGCTATGGATATATGTGATATGGGGTATGTGGTTAGACATATTAGCATGAGATGCATGATTTGTATGATATGCATGATTATATGAGCACGGTATGTTGATGGGTGATATGAGAGGAGGGAGTATGATATTTTGTGCTGACGAGCACCAGTGCTTTGGTAGCACAACTTTGTGACTTTGGGTCACCAGAGGTTTGGCACCTCCAGAGGTTTGGTACCTCAGCGTCTCGTCCCAGTGGCTTAGTACCACAGTGGGTTGGCCCCACAGATGATTATACGGGATTGACGCCAGTGTTTTGGTAACACACGATGGGTTGGCCCCATCACCAGATTTGTGACTACGGTCACCGGTGCTTTGGTAGCACATTGTGTCTTTGGGACACCAGAGGTTTGGCACCTCATTGCGACTTGTCCCTGTGGTTTAACCACCGTGGGTTGGCCCCACTTGAGATATGGGATCGTCTGCTAGTGTTTTGGTAACACACGATGGGTTGGCCCCATCAACATTGGATTTGTGACTTCGGTCACCAGTGCTTTGGTAGCACAACTGTGTCTTTGGGACACCAGTGCTTTGGTAGCACATTGACGGATATTGTGTCTTTGGGACACCAGTGCTTTGGTAGCACATTGTGACTATATGTCACCAGTGGTTTGGCACCACCAGTGGTTTGGTACCACACGGGGTAGAAAAGGTGATACGGATGGTTAGGATCGGGTTGCATTGATTATATTGCTATGTATGTTGTGTGTTAGCCTGTTGTTTTATCGGGAGCGGGATTTACACACTGAGTCACTCGACTCACCCTCTCCTTTGACATTTCAGGTGATTCGTAGACGCGGACTTGGAGCCGGGAGGGACTCGGGGTGCACATGCCTTGCTTTAATAAAGTTTACTCGGACTCTACTATTTGGGTACTTTAGTTTATTACTTTAAATTGGGTTTTATTTCGGATTGTAAAAGGCCTTTTAAGTTATGTTTTATGATGTTTATATTTTAAGCTGATTTTAATATGCCTTAACAAAAATAAGCCGGTAAATTTTACTAAAACCTGGAAAGATAATGTTTTAAAATTATCACGCGACGTGCTTTTAAACTATACCATCGGGTATCACACAAAGTCTTTTTGATGAACAAATACAAATGGTTTAAAATCCAAACTTGTAATTCTTCTAAGGTTAAAAGTGTTTTCTGTATCACTCGGAAACTATTAGAGTTTTAAAGGGTAATAACTCGTTTTAACTACAAATTTTGGCAAAGTTTTCAAAATCCCTGGATTTCAAATACATCAACTGTTTTTCAAACAAGACTGCTCAAATCTGGTTCAAACACACTGTGTTTTCACTCAGCTTTTAGAACAAAAATCTAGTTTACCAAAATGGTTTTCCCCGTAGCATGCCAGATTCGGACGTGGTGTCTTGTCCGGGTTTGGGGTGTTACATTTGTGGTATCAGAGCCAAGTTCAAAGGCTGGGCTGTGGGCCTGAGGCCCAAAATGGTTTTCAAAAGTCTGTTTAAATGTTTGTTTGAAAGTATGGTTTGAAAGGCATGGCACCGAGTCTCCGGCACCAGTTCGCCCAGGTAAGTACCCCGTACTATTACTTGTGATTTGATTGGATATGATTTGATGAATAGCTATAGTATGCTACTTTAGAGATTGAAACTGATAGGATTCTGTGAACTTGCGAGAACAAATCCTTTTTAATATTCATAAGACTTGCTTTTAAACAAGAGGAATAAACACTGATGCATAAAATTCTCTAATCAGATACGTAGAAAGATTAGACATGAGCACTCGAGGTGGACGTGGTCGTAATACTCGTGGTAGAGGTAGGGGTAGAATGACAGTTTCTGAGCCCGTAGGGTCTGGGCAGGGTTCAGAAAATGAGATTCCGGTTCCGCCACCAGCTGGAGGTGGTGAGTTCCAAGATCAGACTGGAGACGACGCAGTGTCACAAGCGATGCTGCGAGTGTTGGAAAGGGTAGCTGGGGCTAGTGGTAGTGCAGGAGTTAGGAAATCAGTTCCTGAGCGACTCCGGGCTAACGGGGCCGAATTCTTCCGAGGTGTTTCTGGTGTTGCTCCTAGCACTGCTGAGTACTGGCTAGAGGCAACTGAGCGGATTATGGATGATCTGGACTTGACAACTGAAGAGAAGCTGAAAGGTATTGTGTCACTTCTCCGAGATGAGTCATATCAGTGGTGGCTCACGGTTCGGGACAGTGTGGCTGCAGAGGATCTGACGTGGGATTATTTTCGGGCTGCTTATCAGAAGAAGTACATCGGGGCTAGTTATATTGACTCCCAGAGGAAGGCATTTCTGAGGCTTGTTCAGGGGAGTAAATCTGTTGCTGAGTACGAGGCTGAGTTCCTGAAGCTGAGTAGGTATGCCAGGGGCATTGTAGCCACTGAGCATGAGAGGTGTGTTCGTTTCGAGGATGGTCTCCGAGACGAGTTGAGGCTGCTGATTGCTCCACAGCAGGAGCGCGAGTTTGCTGTCTTGGTTGAGAAAGCTAAGGTGGCTGAGGGTGTTAAGGAGTCAGTGAGGCAGAGTATGGACAGGAGTAGGCTTAAGAGGAGCTTCGGGTCTTCTGGTTCATCGGGTAATCCGCAAAAGAGGGCTAGACCGAGTGGGCAGAATCAGTCTGCTAGATTTGTTGCTGCTAGGCAGGGACCACCGCAGTGTAATCAGTGTGGGAAAACTCATTGGGGTGGTTGCTGGACTGGAGGTAAAGGTTGCTTCGAGTGTGGTTCTTTGGAGCATCGCATTAGGGATTGTCCGCGTAGGATGGCCAGGATTCAGTCTGAGAGTCAGGGCCGTAATCAGTTCAGAGGTAATGGACCGCCACCGCAGAGGGGCCGTGGTAATGGCAGAGGTGGTAATGGTTTTGGTCGGGGCCGTGGAGCACCGGGCAGAGGTGCAGGTAGTTCTGAGGCTAGGCAGCCGGGATTAGTCTATGCTGCGAGACGCCGAGAGGAGGGCGACGCACCGGACGTCATAACCGGTACGTTTTTGATTTTTGGTACTCCTTATACTGCTTTAATTGATGTGGGGTCTACGCACTCTTATGTTGCCAGTAGTATAGTAGAGACAATGGACTTAGACTCTGAGGTAACTTCTAGGCAGATGACTGTGATTAGCCCTCTAGGTCACTCTGTAGTAGTAGATAAACTGTTTAGAGAGGTACCCCTAGAACTCCAAGGGGTAGTGTTTGCTGCTGATCTGATGGAACTGCCGTTTGGGGAGTTCGATTTGATTCTCGGGATGGATTGGCTGGTTAAGTACCAGGCGAGGTTGGATTGCGCGGCTAAGCGCATGGTTCTTAAGACGGTTGATGGTGTTGAGGTCGCTATGATAGGTAATAGGAGAGATTACTTATCAAATGTGGTATCTGCTCTAAAAGCGGAGAGGATGGTCAGGAAGGGCTGCGAAGCGTATGTGGTTCATGTGTATGCCTTGGAGGCTAAAGAGTCTGCTGTTGAGAAGGTTCGTACTGTTAAGGAATTTGCTGATGTGTTTCCTGAGGAACTTCCGGGTTTGCCGCCAGATCGAGAGGTAGAGTTTGGGATTGATTTGTTACCCGGGACTGCGCCAGTGTCTATTGCTCCGTATAGGATGGCACCAAAGGAATTGGTGGAGCTTAAGGCTCAGATCCAGGAGTTATTGGATCGAGGTTTTATCAGGCCAAGTGTTTCGCCGTGGGGTGCGCCGGTATTATTTGTCAAGAAGAAAGATGGTACAATGCGGATGTGCATAGACTACCGCCAGTTGAACAAGCTGACGATTAAAAACAAGTACCCGTTGCCACGGATAGATGACTTGTTTGATCAGCTGAAGGGTGCTGCGGTATTCTCTAAGATTGATCTGAGGTCTGGGTACCACCAGTTGAAGGTTAAGGAGGCTGATATCCATAAAACAGCGTTTCGGACTCGGTATGGGCACTACGAATTCCTGGTAATGCCATTCGGGTTGACTAACGCACCGGCAGCGTTTATGGATATGATGAACAGGGTGTTTCAACAGTATCTAGACCAGTTCGTGGTGGTTTTCATAGACGATATTTTAGTGTACTCAAGGACGGAGGAAGAGCATGATAAGCATTTGAGGGTGGTGCTGCAGATTCTGAGGGAAAAGCAACTCTATGCTAAGTTCAGTAAGTGCGAGTTCTGGCTTAGAGAAGTGACGTTCTTGGGTCATGTAGTGTCAGCAGAGGGGATTCGAGTAGATCCTCGTAAGATTGAGGCTGTTTTGGACTGGAAGCCACCTAGGACAGTGGCTGAGGTTCGTAGTTTTCTGGGTTTGGCCGGATATTACCGAAGGTTTGTTGAGGGTTTCTCGTTGATAGCAGCGCCGATGACTAAGTTGTTAAGGAAAGAGGTTCCGTTTGTATGGACTGAGAAACAGCAGGAAAGCTTTGATAAGTTAAAGAAGATCTTGACTGAAGCTCCGGTTCTAATTCAACCTGAGGCTGGTAAGGAATACACAGTCTATTGCGATGCATCACATACGGGTTTGGGTTGTGTGCTGATGCAAGAAGGTAAGGTTGTGGCTTACGCTTCTAGGCAGCTGAGGCCACATGAGGTCAACTATCCGACGCACGACTTGGAGTTAGCGGCTGTAGTTTTCGCCTTAAAGATTTGGAGGCACTACTTGTACGGAGAGAGATCGATAGTCTACACGGATCATAAGAGCTTGAAGTATTTACTGACTCAGAAGGATTTGAATTTGAGGCAGCGTAGATGGGTTGAGTTGCTGAAGGATTACGACTGTTCTATTGAGTATCATCCGGGCAAGGCTAACGTGGTAGCAGACGCGTTGAGCCGTAAGGTTGTTTCGGACTTAAGAGCTTTGTTTGCCCATTTGAGCTTGTACGACGACGGGAGTATTTTGGCAGAGCTGCAGGTTAAGCCTACTTGGGTTGAGCAGATCAGAGAGAAACAATTAGAGGATGAGGTTCTGAGTGCGCGAAGGTTGCAAGTGCAGAATGGTGGTTTGGAGGGTTACAGCTTGTCTAGTGACGAGGTGCTGTGTTTTCAGGGTAAGGCTTGTATGCCTAAAGATGTTGAGCTGAGGCAGAAGATTCTTCAAGACGCACATAGCAGTCCTCATGCTATGCATCCTGGAGGTAGCAAGATGTATAAGGATCTTAGAGAGCAGTTTTGGTGGCCTGGTTTGAAGAAAGAGGTAACAGAGTTTGTTGGAAGATGTTTGACTTGTCAGCAGGTCAAGGCTGAACATCAGTTGCCGTCGGGGTTGCTTCAGCCTGTGAAGATTCCGCAGTGGAAGTGGGAAAGGATAACCATGGATTTTGTCAGTGGGTTACCGCTTACGCCAAGCAAGAAGGATTCAGTTTGGGTAGTGGTGGATCGTCTGACTAAATCAGCTCACTTTATTCCGGTGAGGGTTGACTACTCACTTCAGAAGCTAGCGACGCTATATGTGTCAGAGATCGTGAGGTTGCACGGTGTGCCAGTTTCGATAATCTCGGATAGGGATCCCAGGTTCACGTCTAGGTTCTGGAAGGCATTGCATCAAGCATTGGGTACTCGTTTGGATTTCAGCACGGCTTTTCACCCGCAGTCTGACGGGCAATCAGAAAGGGTTATTCAGATCTTAGAAGACATGCTGAGAGGTTGTGTCTTGGATTTCGGAGGTAGTTGGGAGGAGTTTCTACCATTAGCTGAATTCGCCTACAACAACAGTTACCAAGCGAGCATTAAGATGGCACCGTATGAGGCGTTGTATGGCAGGAAGTGTCGCTCACCTACGTGTTGGACAGAGTTAGGGGAACGTCAGTTGTTAGGACCTGAGTTAGTAGCTGAGACTGAGGACAAGGTTAAGTTGATTCAGGCTCGATTGAAGGAAGCTTCGGACCGGCAGAAGTCTTACGCCGATCTTAAGCGAAGAGATATAGAGTTTGCTGTTGGGGATCGAGTGTTTCTGAAGGTCTCGCCTTGGAAGAAGGTTCTGAGGTTCGGGAAGAAGGGTAAGCTAAGTCCGAGGTTTATTGGGCCGTATAAGGTTTTGAGACGGGTTGGACCCGTAGCGTATCAGCTTGAGTTGCCAGCAGAGCTTAGTCAGATTCACGACGTCTTCCATGTTTCGATGCTTCGGAGGTATCGTTCGGATCCGTCTCATGTGGTAGCAGTGGAAGAGATCGAGGTAAATCCAGACTTGACTATGGAAGAGGAACCTGTGCAGATTATTGATCGGGATGTGAAGGTTCTGCGTAGAAAGTCTGTGCCTTTGGTTAAGGTACTTTGGCGGAATCATGGCGTAGAAGAAGCGACGTGGGAACCCGAGGATACGATGAGACAGCAATACCCGCAACTCTTTTGACCAGGTAATTTCGAGGCCGAAATTATTTTTAAGGGGGGTAGAACTGTAATATCCCGGGTTAGGGGCTATTCTGGTGTTGCATGATATTGCATGTTTGGAGTGTGCTATGCTGTTATTTTTATGTTCTCGGGGCTTAATTATAGCCTAGGTGTATGCCTGAGTAAATTAGAAAAATTTTAGTTCTTGGGTGTTAGGTGAAGGGAACTTGGGAAGCTTGGGGAGTTGGTGGCCGGTTTGGTAGCATGAGAGGCCGAAAATGCTTTTTGGCATTTTGATGTTTCGGTCAAAAGGTTGGTGAGAAAATTCTCTCTTTTGTCAATTGCCAAAAGCCAAAATTCTGAAGAGTTTCATCTCATTCTCTTTTGGAGCCGAAGGTTCAAGTAGCTTCATTGCCGAATGTGACTTGGTTTTTCCTCAAGCATCCATTGTAAGCCGAACCTAGCACTCCATCTCCATTTCATTTCTTTTTGAAACCCTGTAAGCCGAAACCTCATCTCTCCAAAACATATTTTCCTCCTTTCATCTTTCCCATCTATTACCGAAACCATAACACTTTGTGTCTCAAAATTCGTTCTTCTTTCTTAAACATTGTTGCCGAAACCCCATTCTCTTTTCACAATCTTTTCTTTCTACCATCTATATCCTCTTTTCTTTGTACTCAAAGCCGAAGGAAGGGTGTTGGACACCTAGGCCGAATCCCCTTTTTCCTAGTGGTGACTTGGCCGAATCTTTGGTGGTTCTCTCCTAGTGTGGTTAGCCGAATCTTGGTTGGTGTTGGGGGTAAGTGTTTGGCCGAATGGCCATGTCTATTTTCTCTAGTTCTATATTGAAATTGGTTGGATTGGAAGCTTATGTTTGGTTGCGGTTGGAAGGATATTAAGCTTTTGATAATCATCTTGTGTTAGGGTCTTTGGACGTTGAAAAGTAGCCGAGAAGAGCCTTCACCCTTGTTAACCGATTGGTAGGTGGTGGTAAGTATGGGCTTGTGTTATTCTTTCAGTTCGATTAAGGCAGAGGACTAACTGTTTGTTATTAGGGACTTGACCGATTGGCAAAAGAACCACTGTTGGTTCGGATTTGGGAGGAAACCAAATCTATCGAAGGTAAGAGTTTAAAAGTAAGCCCTTTGGTTTGTTAGCTTTGGCCGAATGCTATGGATGCCTAACCCCTAATGTTTGGCCGATTGTAGGATCTTGTTATCGAGGGGCTTAGATCGTTCTCATTGGGTCGTAGACTCGTATTATCAGGTGTGTATACTAACACACTTATATTTAGTAATATTATTAAACCTGTATGCCTATTAAAATTATGGCAGTTGATGGATTGATATGATACCCATTTGGGTATGGGCTTGGATTCGGGTAAGTTATTGCTAATATCATTATGAGTTATTGATGAGTTATATGCTATCATGGCTATGGATATATGTGATATGGGGTATGTGGTTAGACATATTAGCATGAGATGCATGATTTGTATGATATGCATGATTATATGAGCACGGTATGTTGATGGGTGATATGAGAGGAGGGAGTATGATATTTTGTGCTGACGAGCACCAGTGCTTTGGTAGCACAACTTTGTGACTTTGGGTCACCAGAGGTTTGGCACCTCCAGAGGTTTGGTACCTCAGCGTCTCGTCCCAGTGGCTTAGTACCACAGTGGGTTGGCCCCACAGATGATTATACGGGATTGACGCCAGTGTTTTGGTAACACACGATGGGTTGGCCCCATCACCAGATTTGTGACTACGGTCACCGGTGCTTTGGTAGCACATTGTGTCTTTGGGACACCAGAGGTTTGGCACCTCATTGCGACTTGTCCCTGTGGTTTAACCACCGTGGGTTGGCCCCACTTGAGATATGGGATCGTCTGCTAGTGTTTTGGTAACACACGATGGGTTGGCCCCATCAACATTGGATTTGTGACTTCGGTCACCAGTGCTTTGGTAGCACAACTGTGTCTTTGGGACACCAGTGCTTTGGTAGCACATTGACGGATATTGTGTCTTTGGGACACCAGTGCTTTGGTAGCACATTGTGACTATATGTCACCAGTGGTTTGGCACCACCAGTGGTTTGGTACCACACGGGGTAGAAAAGGTGATACGGATGGTTAGGATCGGGTTGCATTGATTATATTGCTATGTATGTTGTGTGTTAGCCTGTTGTTTTATCGGGAGCGGGATTTACACACTGAGTCACTCGACTCACCCTCTCCTTTGACATTTCAGGTGATTCGTAGACGCGGACTTGGAGCCGGGAGGGACTCGGGGTGCACATGCCTTGCTTTAATAAAGTTTACTCGGACTCTACTATTTGGGTACTTTAGTTTATTACTTTAAATTGGGTTTTATTTCGGATTGTAAAAGGCCTTTTAAGTTATGTTTTATGATGTTTATATTTTAAGCTGATTTTAATATGCCTTAACAAAAATAAGCCGGTAAATTTTACTAAAACCTGGAAAGATAATGTTTTAAAATTATCACGCGACGTGCTTTTAAACTATACCATCGGGTATCACACAAAGTCTTTTTGATGAACAAATACAAATGGTTTAAAATCCAAACTTGTAATTCTTCTAAGGTTAAAAGTGTTTTCTGTATCACTCGGAAACTATTAGAGTTTTAAAGGGTAATAACTCGTTTTAACTACAAATTTTGGCAAAGTTTTCAAAATCCCTGGATTTCAAATACATCAACTGTTTTTCAAACAAGACTGCTCAAATCTGGTTCAAACACACTGTGTTTTCACTCAGCTTTTAGAACAAAAATCTAGTTTACCAAAATGGTTTTCCCCGTAGCATGCCAGATTCGGACGTGGTGTCTTGTCCGGGTTTGGGGTGTTACATTCACACTATCAACTTAATATTTTGGGTACCATTGATTTTAATATTTTGAGTTATGGCATGTAGAGGGACTTGGCCATTTTGTTATGTGTCATAATTGATTTAGCCAAATGTGTTGGCTTATGTTGGCTGATAATTCATTTTGTAAATGGCCATTGAAATTGGCTAATATTGGTTTAAGTATATATATGCATATGATGATGCTTTTCATGGATGTGGGAGATTGCATGATTTGAGTTGAGATATATGTGATGTTTGTGTATGATAAATGAGAGCATGTGAATGGGGTGTTGATGCCTTAGTTGTGGCTGATTTGGTTGATGGTATATGCTTGGAATGGTTCTATGTTTGTTGTGTAGGTTTATGCATGGAAGCGTGACAAAGTGGCTTGGTAAATAGCTTTATTTTTGTCCACATAGGTAGACACACGGGTGTGTGCCTAGACCGTGTGTGACACACGGCTTGCCCCATGGGCATGTGTTCCGGCCGTGTGTCCCCTGCACCTTAATTGTTGCAAAATAGAATGCTTAGTATCATGCACACGAGTAGAGACATAGGCATGTATCTCAGCCGTTTGGGCGGGACGGCCTCAAACACGGGCGTGTACCCTGGCCGTGTGAAGTCTGTACCTATTTTATGAAAAATCATGAAATTAAATCGACCGCACGGCATAGCACACGGGCGTGTGGCATGGCCGTCTAGCATAAGTTAGAAAGCTCCCTATTTTGAACACGACCTGTAGCACGGGCTGTCCAAGGGTCACATAGGCGTGTCCCTTGGACCACAAGGGCGTGTGAGCCTTGTAACATGAAAAATTTTCTAAGTGTTGTATGTTTTTCTAAAGTTCTCGGTTTAGTCCCGAACTATTTCCAATGAATATTTTGGGCCTCATAGGCTCGTTTTAGGGACGATGTGAATGTATGTGAAAAGTTTTAAATTTGGATGGAAATTACGTCTCAGTTTTGTATGTTTGCTTGTGTTTAAGTCTGGTAATGCCTCATACCCTGTTCTGGCGTCGAATACATGTAAGAGGTGTTACACACCATGTTTTTAAATAAATGTTGTAGGAGTATTAATAAGCAAGTGAGCTAGCCTAGTGGCTAAGAGCATAAATAAATTCCTCAAGGGCTTAAGTTTAATTCCCCTCATCCTCATTATTTTTATATAATTTTTTTGCTCATAAAACCTTGGTCAAAGTTTCCATTGTCATCCCTCCTAGTTACCATGCAAGGGAAGATTCTTTCCTCTTATAACTTGTCAACTTCCCCTCATTAATCTCTTTTCACTCCACATGTTCCCCATGATCCACTTTTCATGCCATTGTCCCCCAAAGCTTCTATTTTCTCCCATTTACCAAGCTTGAATCGTCCATCCCATTTTATTTTTAGCCTCTAAATCTCCTCTTTTGCACCACTGGTTTCTATTATTTCCACCACCATTAATTAACTACACCATCACCTCACCATCATCGCACCAGCACCTCACCAACACCGGACCAAAACAGTGATTATTTTTCCTTCTCTTTCTCTCTCTACTTCTCAACCGAGTGATTTTTGCTCCATGTTTAAGTATACTATTTCTTTTGAAAACCTTGCTGGAATTTTATTGTTTCCAAACCAAAAATTTCATCCTATCCTCCATCTTTCTCGATTTCATCAGATTAAATTGATTCAACTCATTTCCAAATAAAACAAGCGTAAGTAAGGTGTTATTAGTTGATTTTTTCACGTTTCTTCCATACTTTTTCCTTCATTGACCAAATATGTATACATATATATATTATTGACATCTTTTTTCTACTCTAATTCCCTCTACAACATTTTATTGATGAAGGACCAACTACGACTACTTTGGATCGCTAGAAATTTTGGAAGTGAATTATATCTCGACATAAGTATTTTAATGTAAGTATAGATTCAAAAATCAAGTTAATTATATCAAAAAAATATTGTTGATGTTCTAACAATGGATCCTTATTGTGAGACTAGATCCAAGATAATCTAGTAGATCTGAAAGTGGGAGTTAAAAGAAGTTTTGTATTGAATCTACATAGATCAAGTGTGAGTCCTAACCTTTGCATGGATGAATGTATATGATATTTATATTTATGTAAAAATATACTATTAAATTTGACCATAAGTAAAATTGCAATGTTATGGTGATATGGTTTAAACCACCCACAAAATGGTGGAAACCGGTACAACGTAAAGGACATATATCATAAAGTGACCTATTCAATGTGAGCTTCATTAAATAAAACTTGGATGATTATTTGTAAATATTATTTAGTTGTGGTTAATTTTTAATAAGTACTCTAAAATGTGGCTATATTCAAATACACTGAGTATTCATGGTGGTTGATAAATCCTTTAAAAGGATGATTCCCAAGCAAGTAAACTCTAATCAATAAAATTCGTAATGCCTTTAATACGTTGTGTGTTATATTGATGGATGAAATTATATGATATGTTCTGACACTCATGTTTTGTGACATTATGACATTATATGATATGAGATGAAATTATGATATTACCATATTCGATCGCATGATAAGCATGCCCACTATTATGATTTTGTTTCTGCATGCCGTGTCACTTTACATGGGGTTGGGATGATATTGAAAGGAGGAAGATTCTGGCAGTTTAATAATCTGCATATTCTATTGGTTTAACCATGATTTATGGCAGTTTATCTTCAAATTCTGGTGGCTTGTCCACATATATTTGTATCTGGACAGCTTGTCCCCATTGTGGTGTTATTGGATGGACGGGTTCTGAGGAACTCTTTTATGGTGTGTAGCGAAAATGGGTAGAAACATTTTTTGGAAAAACCTTTCACTGATTATTGAAAATTTATTCATTTATATAATCATGCATAATTGATATCTGTGAAATTGACTACTTATATAATTTCAGATATATTCCAAAATGTATATTTTAATTACTAATTGTTACCTAAGTTGAGACTCGGTAGAACTAAACTGTATAAATTCACTATAATATTTTGATTTGTATACTATAATTCCTATTTTGATACTTGAGTTAAGATTCACACTGAGCTTTATAGCTTACTCCTTTAGTTTTCTATCTTTTCAGATAACCTCGAGGTTAGGACTTGGATACACGATCGGACGAGTTTCTCAGATATTTTCATAATTAAGTATTTTAATATTTATTTTTGGGACCGTAATAAATTTGTTTATGGACTATGGCATGGGACATTACTTTGGCGATTTTATTCTAATTTGCATGACTTGATTGCATGACATTAAGTTTTAAAAATTGCATAAATTTGTATTTGATAACAGTTTTCATGAAACTTAGTTTTAAAATAGAATATGCCAATAACACATTTTTTCTACTTCTTTTCTGAAAAATGAGTTTTTAATAAAATTAGACTTAGTTTTCAAAGTTATTAATGTTTACAAATGACATTTCTAAAGACATTTGATTTTTGAAGATAAAATGTTTTTTTTCCGAAATAATGACGAATAACCAAGTTCTCTAGTTTTGAATAAAAAGACAAATGATTTAGAGGTATGATTGAAAATCCAAAATAGTTTTGAATAAATGATTGAATTTTGCCAAATGAAATATTATTTATTTCAATTCCTAAAATTTACAAGAGTTTTACGAAATTAAGATAAAATCTTTGATTTCACTTGTTTTGAATTGATAAGCTAAATGATATTTATGTCCAAAGGACATTATCGTTGACAAATGGTTTTGAAAATAACGTTGAACATTTGATTTTATTAGTCTTGAACGAATTACACAAATGGATTAAAAAATACATTTGAACTTATGAAAGTTTTTCTGGGCCATTTCAGTGGCCAATGTAGCTTTTTTTGAATCCAACCATAACAATTGCGTTAGCTTTGGGATGTTACATCAATACTTAACACTTGGTCTTGAACTAGCAAAATTTAAATAAAAGTAATGGGGCGTAACAACTCTACCCTCCTTAAAATAAATTTCGTCCTCGAAATTTACTTGATCAGAATAGGTGGGGATATTTTCGATGAATCAAGTCCTAAGGCTCCCGAGTAGCTTCCTTAGATCCATGCTTTTGCCATATGACTGTAACCAATGGAATTCACGTTTTCCTTTATACTCTAACCTCACGATCTAAGATTTGGGTTGGCTCTTCCTTAAATGAAAAATATGGTCTCACCTCAATCTCCTCAATCAGAATCACATGAGATAGGTCAGATTGATATCGCCTCAACATAGAAACATGGAACACATCGTGTATATGATCCAGTTCTGGAGGTAACTCCAACTTATAAGCCACTGGTCCAATTCACTTAATTGATCCTGAAGACCCAATAAACCTTAGGCTCAACTTGCCTTTTTGACCAAATCTCAGAACTTTCTTCCACGACGATACCTTAAGAAACACTTGATCCCCAATACTAATCTCTATATCTTTCCTCCCCAAATCAATGTAGGATTTCTGTTGATCCGATGTCACTCTTAATTGATCCTAAATCAACTTAACAATATCATTAGTCTCTTAAACTAAATCTGGACCCAACATTTTTCTTTCACCTAACTCAGTCCAACACAGAGTTGTCCGACACTGACAATCATATAGTGCCTCATAGGGTGCCATCTGAATGTTCAATTGAAAGCTATTACTATATGCAAACTCTGCTAGTGGCAAATGCTCCTCCCAACTACCTCAGAAATCAATTACACAACCCCTCAGCATGTCCTTAAGAATCTAGATTACTCGCTCAGGCTACCCATCATATTGTGGATGAAAATTCGTGCTAAAGTTCAATCGAGTACCTAGAACCTCAGACTACTTCTTTCAAAAACAAGATGTGAAATGAGGATCCTGATCTGAAATGACAAATACTAGTACTCTACGCAGTCTCACTATCTTAGAGATGTACAACTTTGTTAATTTCTGCAATGAATAATCTATATAGATAGGTCAAAAATGAGCTGATCTAGTCAGTCTGTCCACAATTACTAGACTGAATCCTTCTTAGTAGTTGTCAAAGGCAACCCCACTAACAAAATCCATAGTCACACGCTCCCATTTCCATTAAGTAATCAAAATAGGCTATAACAAGCCAGAAGGGAATTGATGCTGAGCTTTTACTTGCTGGCACGTTAGACACTTAGCTACAAACTCGATTACCTCACATTTAAGGCTCGACCAACAATACAGTTCTCTCAGATCCTGGTATATCTTATTCCTTCTAGAATACACAGTGTAAGGGCTACTATGCGCTTCTTGATGGATAGACTATCTCAGATCTTTATCATCAGGCACACAATATCTCCCATGATAACACAAGACTCCATTAGAATTAAACCTAAACTTTGTAGTCTTACCCTCCTCAACTTGTTTAATCTGAAGCACAAGAGACGTATCTAAAGGTTGTTTCATCTTAATCTCATCCACCAAAATAGGTTTTATTTGCAACTCCACAAGAAAACCTCTATCTTTAGACAAGCTCAACTTAGCGAACATCGCTCTCATGACAGTCATCAACCTCCTACTCAATACATCTACCGCGACATTAGCTTTCCTCAGATGGTACTCAATGGTACAATCATAGTCTTTAAGCAACTCTATCCATCTCCGCTGCTTTAAGTTTGACTCATTTTAGGAGAGAAGGTATTTAAAGCTCTTGTAATCCATGTAAATGATACACTTCTCACTATACATATAGTGTTTCCAAATCTTAAGGGCAAAAACCACAGTTGCCAGATCCAGGTCGTGAGTCGAGTAATTGCACTTGTGTGATTTAAGTTGCCTTGATAAATAAGCTACGACCTTACCATCTTACATCACCACACAACCAAGACTGGTATGAGACACTTCACTATAAACCACATATTATCCTTCATAGACTCAGGCTGAATCATAACAACTACTTAAGTCAGCACGAACTTAAGCTTCTCAAAATTAGCTTGCTACTCCTTGGTCCACTTAAAAAGAGCACTCTTCCTCAAAATCTTAGTCATAGAGGCTGCAATCAAGGAAAATCCTTCCACAAACCTCCTATAATAACTAGCTAAACCAAGGAAACTCTAGATCTCACTAAATTCTTAGGTTGCTTCCAATCCAAAATAACCTCAATCTTCTTTGGATCAACTCAAATACCCTCAGTCGATACCACATGACCCAAAAGAATCACTTCTCGGAGCCAGGATTCACACTTACTCATTTTACTATAAAGCTTCTTCTCGTGAAGGATCTGCAAAACAACCCTCAAATGATCATCGCGTTCAGATTCAAACTTAGAGTAGATCAAAATGTTTTTGATGAAGATGAAAACAATAAACTGATCAAGGTAAGGATGTAATACCCAGTTCATTAAGTCCATAAAAGCAGTCGGGGCATTCATAAGACCAAAGGGTTCAAATATGGGTAAATTAGGAATTTTGGCTCAAAATGGGTTTAAAAATTTTAAAATGTGATTTCTCAAAATTAGTAATCGAGATGGCTATACAAGCTCTGTTGATATGAATAATATTGTGGCTCAAACCTCTTTGCAAGAAATCCCTAGGAAGAGAGTGATAGAGCCACATTCTATACCATGTGACAACAAGAACGACTCATGAGGAATGAAGATTAAAGATCGATGAACTAGATGAATGGCAGACACACGTCAAAGGGAAACCGAGCACACACGATGAACCAAAGCAACGCCATGGTGAGCATAAGGAAGGAACACACCACATTAAAGCTGGGGACCAGGTGCTATTGGATGAAACGGATCCTCGAATTGCTAATTCAGAGGTTTATACAAACGGAACAACTCCTCTTACGGTACTGAATGTTTTCCCATACGATACAGTCGAGGTAAATCACTCTAAATTTGGCACTTTAAAGGTAAATATTACTCGTCTCAAACCATATGTTGATAATAGAATTGATAGCGAGAAAGAGGAGTCTCAACTCCGTGAACCGTTATGACTGTGTGAATATGAGGTAAGTCTAGCTTAGACTTTAAATAAGCGCTTCTTGGAAGGCAACCCAAGCATTAACATACCTAATTTACTAATTTTATCTTATGATATTTTCGAAATTAATAATAGTAATAATAATAATAAATGTGATTTTAAAACCCACACGGCCTGGAGACACGGGCGTGTCCTTGTCCATGTGGATCCTGAGACTTAGTTTTTAAATTTTTAAGGAAATCGACAGAGAGTTACACAGCCTGGCAACATGGCCATGTGGATCTTGGAGCTTAAATTCCCAAAAAAAATCGACAAAGACACTGCCCAAATATAGTCCACACGGGCGTGTGACACGACCGTGTGGACCACACGGGCATGTCCTAGGCCGTATGAAAACAGAGCTTAATTTTTCAAATTTAAATTTTCAAACAGGTCAGAGGGTTACACGGGCAATACACACGGCCATGTGTGTGGTCACATGGGCGTGTGACACGATCGTGTGGCCCAACACGGGTCTCACACAATCGTGTCACCCATTAAAAACCCTAAACCCTTTTCTTTTTCCTCTTCTTTGTCTTCTTCTCCAAAGCTCCAAAACACTAGCCGTCGCAGCTTACTACTACTGGCCACCGACTCCACCCCTCCCTCTCACCCACCTCTTTTATCACTGTCGACTGACCACCCTCCCCATCCCTCCTCTTTTTCCCCTTCTTTCCCTTCCCCCCAAACCGCCAATACCCACACTCGATCCCCCTTTTCCTTCTTTCTTTCTTTCTTTCCCTCTACTCCGTCCACCCTTTCCCTTGCGCGCGCACCACACCCCTGACTAGCCTTTCCCTCCCTTCTTCCCTTCTTCCCCAACCCGACAACCCCCTTCCCCTCTCTTTTCTTTCCCTTTTCTCCCTTCCTCATTCCATTTTTCTTCCTTTCTTCCTCAAACCCGACCCACACGCCCCTACCCGAACCCACCGCCTGCACCACCCCTCGCCGTTCCCCAGTCGACCGCCACGCCTCCGGCCACTGCCCCACCGCCGTCGGTTATCTCTTTTCCCTTTTCCCTTTTTTCCCTTCTCTTTTTCTTTTTTATTTTATTAATTAATTGTTTATTATAACTAGTACTAGTTTATTATTTCTTTATTCTTTTTATTTTATTACTATTATTATTATTTATTTCTTTATTATTATTTTATTTTACTTTGTTTTACCTATTAGTTTTATTGTTGATTTATTACTTATTATTATTTTTGCTTTATTTATTCATTCTTGGTTATTTCAATTCTTGGTTAGTTAAATTCTTTAATGTTAATACTATGTTTATGTTTAATTTAGTTTAGCACATCGGAAGTATTTTTATGGTCATTGTCTTATTGATTTTCTTCATATTTTGCTTGCCTATTCATTTTTATATATTGATCAATTATTTAGTTTTCTATTGAATATTTATATTGATAATTTAATTAGTCTATTTGATTAAGCTAAATTTGGATGTTTATTTCTCATTCGTGTGCCTTTTATTTTAATTCGTCAAATTGAATTTTTTGATCGCTTTCTTGTAGATTTATTATGACAAACACAAGCGACAAGTATAAGGTCGCCGTCCTCACTTCAAAAAAGCAGAAGGGGCCCAGCGCAACCTCCTCTTCGAGCGCATCTGCCGAGGCCCGCCACCCCTATCTTCGATTTTCGGCAGGCCCCCAGGAAGAATATATCAGCTCTTTCGAGTACGACCACTAGGCCTAGGTCGCTACATTGATTGGGCCGTGCTAGAGCAGGTCCGACTCGTTTATGATGTGCTTGCCATTATCGCCACAGCTCCTTGGGATAGATTCTTTGCCATCATCGAGCCCACCTACATGGAGCTAACATTGGAGTTTTACTCAACGTTTCTAGTACAGCAGGTCATGACGGTTCATGACTAGCTAGGCACCGTAACTTTTCGTCTAGGTGGTTTGGTGCGACATATGAGTGTCCCAAAGTTTGGTACTGCTATGGGACTCTACATAGAGGAGTTCATGAGCGCCGAGGACTTACTTCAGCTTCATCGACACATCCATCATTCACCATCGCATTGTTGGACCGGTCTTAAAGCGACTCAGACATCTTATGACGTGAGCCACTCAAAGGTGACTTCTCTCTCTCCAGCCCTACGATATATTCACGCACTCCTCGCTCACACCTTGACAGGACGGAAAGAGAGCAACGGAGTTGTTAGCACTCATGACATTTACTATCTTTAGAGCATAGCGCAGGGCATGTATTTGACCTAGCTTACTTCATTGCTTTATCCTTCCGCCGTCAGGCTGACCGCCACAGGAAGGGCCCCATCTGTCTAGGCCTTTACGTGACTCACCTCGCTCGACACTTCAACCTCCTCGACACACCGGAGCAATCCTCCACACTCACACTTGTCGGCCAAATGTCCCCTCAGGGCATCTCGAGCATGATACACATGAGGATGATCGAGTGGCGTCGTGGATTTGATCCTCCTCAATATAGATTGTTTCATTTTGATGCTCAGAATGAACCCGAGGACATCACTGATAATGTTCTTTCCTCTCACAAGGACCAACCTCATCCTCCACCTCCGAGTCACCGACCTTCTTCTTCTGTTACCACTTTGACAGACATATCTGAACGTCTCACTCGCTTCAAGCAGCAGTGTTTTTAGCGGTTCGATAGTCTTGAGGCTACATTGCAGCAGATCTGCCACCATCTCCATATTTCATCTTCGGTGCCAACGAATCACGACGCATCTGATGATGAGGACCTTTGAGTCCTTCTATTTTATTTTATTTTTATCTTTATCTTTATTTTTCTTTATCTTTTTATTTTTAGTCTATTTACTTTTAAGTTTCTTATCATCTTTTCAAAGACTTGTCTTTTATATTTTGAACTCTATTTTAGTTTTTTATGATTATTCCTAATTGAGTAATCCTTTAATCTTCTTCCACAGTTGTGTTTATAATCTTAATAGTTGCTGAGAATCATGCACTTTACTTAGCTATATCCACAATTTCGCTTTTACTATTCCACGAATTTCATTCAAAATTTAGGGCAGTTTCACTTCTCTCCCCCTCTTATGATATTTTGATTATATTGTTATCATCTATTTTGGTACATTGAGGACAATGTACATCTTAAGTGTGGGCAGGTTAATTATATCATTATTAGAAAATCCCAGAATTATATCTTGTTCTCAAGTAATTGTCTCATGTTACTATTGAAATGAATTTTGATTGATTTATGATTTTTATTGATTTGTTTTGGATTAAGTTATAGGTAATTGTGCATTGATTGTTTGAACTTTAAGACGCTAGAGAATCAAGCATGATAAGTTGATAAAATTTTCTAGATTGTTTCCCCAAATCGAGGTATTATCTTGAAGTTTGAGATTTACAAGATTGACATCAAAAGCCATAATTTTTTGTGAGATTTTGAGACTTTAGAGCATATATTTTTCTTACTCACTTCTATTATTGGTTATAAGTGTGTCAATGTTGATTTGTTATTCTAGAACTTGCTTCGATTATGCATATCAAGACCACGCATTTGATTTGATATACCGAAATGATAAAGGCACTTAGGTTCTAAGCCACTTATTCCATAAAAAGCCTACCTTCATAATTAACCCTTAGTGAACCCTTTTGAGCCTAATAAAATGTTTCTTTGATCTACCCTTAGTACTAACCCATAACTCGTACTTTCTTATTCATTGAGAATTTTTCCTATTGTATCGACTCCCTTTTTGTCGAGATTTGATTTGGTTAGTTGCCTAACTATGTTCTTTTGTTTCAATTGTTAAATTATCTCTTTTTATCCATACATAAAAAAAATTATATTTATTTACTAGTTCTTTGGTTTGAGCTTAAAATTTCATATTCTGAGAAGAAGCTCGTTTTATTTTTTAAAAATTTTGATTGATGTTATTATTCAAGTAGAAATTTATTTTTCTAGTTAGGTAATTTATTAAATTCGATCTCGACTCTAACCTTCTTTTTCATCCTTTATCCACACCTTTAACCCAAGTCCTATTACAACCCTTTAAAGATCTTTTGATTTGTGTATCATCTCATTTTATAGTGGTGAAGATTTGATTTTCATGCAAGCCTATGGTAATAACTTTTCATGTTTGATTTTTGAGTGCTTAATTTTTGAACCTTAAACACTTTGAGTGATTTGAGTGAATCTTTAGTGAGGATGTCAAATTTTGTCGGTTTTGAATTAAAGGTAATTATTTAGATAAGGGGAAATACCTATGTTTTCATGCTTTAATAATGTGTGACTTGGATTGTTTGAATCTTTAGTGCTCTTTTGTAATAGCCCGGTTTAGACCCTAGTCGGAACAGTGGTTTCGAGACCACAACTCCGAGGTCGGAATGATAATTTAATATTATTTTCTGTGTGAATAGTATGTGACATAGTCTGTGTGAAAATTCTGTGTGAAGATTTTATTGATTGTGTGTTTAATTAAGAGAAATGACTTAATTGCGTAAAGAGTAAAATCTATGTGCTGATTTTTAAGTACTTAAGTGTTGTTGTTTTATTAATGTGGAGGCCTTATGAGGCAATAATGCCAATATTTAGATAGTGGTATGGTAAAAGTCATGAATAGCCTTATTATATATGTTTATATGTTTAATGAAAGGTCATTTTTGTAATTGAATTAATAATATAGATTAGTAAAACAAAACATGAAATGAGATGAGTATTCATCTTTTTACTCACCGAAAATAAAAAAAGAAAGAAGGGCTAGGAAGCTTTGAGGTTTCGGCAAGCTTAGGCTCAAATTAGTATGTGATTTTAGCTCGATTTTTGATAATTTCTACGTTTTCGTAATCATTGTTTTGTGCTCTACAAAACCCATGCTCAAATTTTGTGAATTGGTGATGTTTAGAAAATGTGCCATTGATGAAATGGTGAGTTTTGGGATGAGTGTTGGTGTTAAATGAAAGATATGTGTTTAATGAACATATGTTGTTCTTGAATTTTTGATGAATTTAGCTAATTAGGGCTAAATTGTTAAAATAGCATTTTGAAGGTCTAGAATGTGAAATAACTGAAATGTGGGGGTTTGTATGAGTATAGTGAGTATTCGGCTAAGCATGGGTGCAAGCTAATTATGTGTATTTGATGATTTTATGAATAAAGGACTAAAGTGTCGAAATGTGAAAATGTGAGGGCTATTGTGTAAAATGCCCTAAATATGTGTGTTTGATTTGAATTGAATAAATTAATGATTGAATGAACTGAACTTGAATGTGTTTAGACCAAGAAAGAATAAGTTCTGATCGAGATCAAGGTAAAGATAAAGTGCTCGATTAATCGATCGTTTCGATAGTTCGACGTCCGAGGTAAGTTCAGATATAATACATGTTATTAAGATATGTTTTAGCATTATGACATAAATATGTATATGTGTATGAAATTGAGATGCTATGTGCAAGAATTAGTTAATGGCACTAAGTGTGCGAAATTGAAATCGAAATTGAAATGAATAGCACTGTGTGTGCGATATTGTGAAAGCTTCGGTTGTTTGATTTGGCACTGTGTGTGCAATACCAAGATAAGTTGGTTGAAAGATTAGGCACTAAGTGTGCGATGATGAGTATGCTTCTGGCATGTATTTAGCACTGAGTTTGCAATTAAGTTGAACGAATATCAAAGGATGATTGACATGTAATATCGAGCATTGAATAGTTTGGAAGTTGAATACCTATGGGTATTGAACCTTTGTGGTTGATGAGTTATAAATAAGCAAAGAATGAGGTGGCTTGAATATGAGATAATTAATCTATGTGATTGTTCATTATATACATTGGTTTGATTTGATGAGATAATTGTATTGTATGTTGAACTTACTAAGCTTTGGGAAGCTTACTGTGTGATTTGTTTCTCTGCTTTGCAGTGTCAGTAAAGCTAGTTCGGATCTGGGGATCGTCAGCATCTGAGTCACACTATTGGCACTCTATTTTGGTATTTTTAGAAGGATGTACAAAGTTGAAATATGGCATGTATAGGCTAGTTATCTGAATCATGTTTGGGATTTGTAAGTAGCCATGAGATGTGGCTAGATATGTGCTAGTTTTAGCATGAATGACTTTGGTATATATGATACATCTTTTGGTATGAATTGTGAGTTGAGAAATTGACTTATGAATGGAAATCTTTGTGATGGTAAAATGCATATATGATTTAGTGAAATTGGGAAAGAATGATGTTTAGTATTGAATGTGTTTAAGTTGTATATGTTAGCTTATAAGTTGATATGTTTGAAAATGAGATTGTATGAATTGATAGATAGATCATATGTTAGGAAATGGTTGCCAAATTGTGTGTATAAAGATGCTCATATGTGCTTGTAGGATTGACCCTAAGTGGGTGGCATTTTGGCCTTGCAAATGGCCTATTAATGTCACACGGCCATGGCACACGGGCGTGCCTAGTGACCGTGTGAGCAAGTCAGTATATGGCCTAGTAGTACACGGCCTTAGCACGGGGGTTGTAATGCTCTGACTTGCCTCTTATATACTTATGCATACAACTTAACACTCATCAATATATATTTTGTTTCAAGTAACTTAACATGCATACTCATTTTACACAACCTTCCTATCATCTTATACAAACAAGTGCACTTATACTTTCATTCATAAATCTCGAGTAAAATTACTCATAACATTCACTTAATTTCACAAGTTATACTCATAGCATCATACAAATGCCAATCAAACATAAACACTTATCATAGTATAAACTTTCCTTTCATCTCATCTTTCATATTTCAAGAGAAATTCCCATCCACAATTTATTCATCATCACATAAACATCATAAACTACTATTCTTACTTTTTACGAGTCTCAACTCATCATAAACACACTGTCTGCACTATCAAATTTAGATTGGTTGAAGTGCGCGTCTGTCTAATAAAACAATTTACATCAGGGTCGGGAGTCGTCACACTATCATAGTTTAATATGGCATGTATAGCTAGACTCTCATACTCACTATGGTAGTTCGAGAACCGGCTAAATCACAGCTCTGATACCACTACATGTAACACCCCTTACTCGTATACTACGCCGAAACCGGGTACGAGGCATTACCAGACTTAACAATACATTCTACCAAATCCCGAGCCACAAAATTTCACTTATAACTTAAACTTTAACAAACACATGCATACACAAGCATTATAACTCCATGACCAATATGAGCCACAACCCGTGGCTCAATACAGAATAATCCTTATTACCGTTATGAAGCAATACGTTTAATCAAATTAATTAACACATATACAAAATGACTTAGTCAAGCCCCTATACATGCCATAACTTAAATCATTTATAAATAAAGATACCCATAGATAGCTTGATAGTGTGAAGTGATCTCCGACGACCTTCCCGAGCTTGTTTAATAGGACTCTGAAACATGGGAAAGAAAAGGGGGTAAGCTTATAAAGCTTAGTAAGTTCACATGTAAAAATAATAAGCATTAGCAATGAATTTAGCTTACTACTAAGCTGTCATAACTTGCATAAATAATGCTAAGTTCTTACTTTCTCAACTTACTCATTTGTAGCCTTACCAAAGCCTCAATGAGACAAATCCTCACAACAAGTTCTCTAATTGATACAATCATCAAATCACATGCTTATACCTTATTACTCATGTTCACATTAATCTATCTACTTGAATCACTGTCACTAAATTATTTATTTCTTGAACTAAAAAGCTCCAAATTACAAACCGCTACTTTTCTATGAAACTAGACTCACATATCTTCATACCATAAAATTTCTAGAATTTTTGGTCTTGCCAATTAGTACAGTTTATTCATTAAAATTTCCCCTGTTTCATTGTTTGACTATTTTGACCTCTCTTCACTACAAATCAATTATCTCCTTGTAAAGAATTCAGATGACCTCATTGTTTAGTTTATTTGAAACTAGACTCATTTAGTATTTCAAGAATATAAATTATATCACATAATTATTTTTGTACAATTTTTAATGATTTTTCCAAGACAAAATAGGGGATCACGTAGTCATTCTGAACCAGTCTCACAAAAATTTAAATATCTCAAATTATACAAATCCTTTGTTTTCTCTATTTCTTTTATATGAAAATAGACTCAATAAGATTTAAATAAATATCTCATCAAACTTATAATTCAATTTCTACTATTTTTGGTGATTTTTCAAAATCAAGTAACTGCTTCTGTCCAGAACAGTTTTATTTGTAAATTTTTGCTTTCACTCACTTTAGTTGTATTCATTACTTACCTATAACAATCTTTCCAATTTCCTATTACATATCGAGCATATTGCTCATATGTTACACATGCATATACCTAAACTTATCACTACAAGCCACACATAATTTCACTTAATCGATTTTCCCGGTGAACTCATCGGGAACCTTACCAAAGGCTCAGAATACAAAGGGCACCTTACTTAATAGCTTGCTTACATACCTGCAACATTCTCACTTAACACATGAGCACTCTTTCATAATATAGGCATATTGCCAATCATGTCATAAAGTGTCACAAGCATAACTGAAAACTCATCACTTACTTAATACTTGATAATCTCAATTACTTACAATCTCAATATTAAATAAGCCTTAAATGCATACCTGTACTCATACCTGTACTCTTTCTTCATGTTCTCACGTTGCCATTTCTTTGACTTACTCTTTGGACTACTCGGGAACCTTTTCCTTTTTGAACTTACCATTGCCATGTCTTGACATGGTCTTACGTGGTATCCTTGCCTTATGAACTCACCAATGCCATGCCTTGGCCTGGTCTTACATGGGACATTTGCCTTATAGTAACTCATCAATGCCATGTCTTGACGTGGTCTTACATGATTTCCTTGCCTTATGGAACTTATCAATGCCATGCCTTGGCATGGTCTTACATGATATCCTTATCTTACCAAATGCCATATTCCAAACATGGTCTTACATGGTATCCTTGTCTTACCAAATGCCATGTTCCAAACATTGTCTTACATGGTATCCTTGTCTTAGTGCCAATGCCACATCTTGATATGGTCTTACATGGAGTCCTTAATCAATGCCGATGCCATGTCTTGACATGGTCTTACACGGGATCCTTGCCTTACCAATGCCATGTTTTGACATGGTCTTACATGGTATCCTTAACTGTCAATTCCTCCTTAAATGCCATGTTATGAACATGGACTTTTCCGTCAATTCTTCCTTAATTGCCATGGTATAGCCATGGACTTTGAGATATCAATGCCTTGTCAAGTCATAGCTGAAACATACTTGCTCAAATTCTCAAGGTTAGTCGCATAACTCAATAATAACATTACTAATAACAATAATTGCATAATAATAAAATGCTACTCAACTTACATACATTCTAAATCTCATCATATCATCAACTTAACTTATTCTGATCAAACTATGCTAGTCAATACTTCTTGTTATCATACAAAGCCATAATACAAAATATGGTCTAACATATAAATTATACAAGTTCTCTTTCCAATATCGAATTATTATCGAACATTAATCATTATATCTAAAACTCAATACTATAGTATTTATGGCCAAAATATCAATTTATCATTCAAATATGCATAATTAAATGCTTATTAAACATATGAACTTACCTCGATACCAAAACGGTCATTTTACCAACTTTTCTGATTTTCGATTTTCCTCCCGTTCTAGGTCCAAATCCGTTTTTCAGGGTCTAAGACATCACATTTCACTTATTTAATTAATGTACTACTCAAAACAGTCCCTAACTCAATCTTTGGCAAAATTATAATTTTGCCCCTAAACTTTTGCATAATTATGATTTTGCCCCTAGGCTCGAAAATTAAACTTCATCCCTTATTCTTATGTTTTATAACATGCTAATAATTTTTACCTTATGGCAACATCAAATTCTTGCTCTAACATGCACTTATGTACATTAGGTATTTTTGCCGATTATTTCATTTTACTCGTTTTCACTTAATATCGCTTAGTAAAAGTTGTTTAACATAATTCTAAACTTCATATTCTACCATAAAACATCAAAATAAATACATTTCACCTATGGGTATTTTTCCAAATATGAACCCTAGGTTAAATTATTGCTAGAATAAGCTAAATCAAGTTACCGAGACTCCAAAAATGTAAAGAACATGAAGGTTGGAAAGCTTGAAAACCCTATCCATGGCTTCCCACATGTTAAATTCGGCCTAAGCTTGAAGATGGACAAATTTGGCATTTAAATTTTGTTTTTAATTCATTTAATTCACTAAATTACCAAAATGCCCCTTAAAAATCTTTTGAAACATACCCATCCATGTCCATTTTTGTCCACCAACTTAACCAATGGCCTAATTATCATTTAAGGACCTCCAATTTAAAATTTCATAACAATTGGACACCTCTAACATGTAGAACTCAACTTTTGCACTTTTTACAATTTAGTCCTTTTGACTAAATTGAGTGCCTAAACGTCAAAATTTTCGAATGAGATTTTCACGAAATCATTCCATGAAATTGTAGACCATAAAAAATATAAATAAAATAAATTTCTCAACATCGGATTTGTGGTCCCGAAACTACTGTTCCGACTAAGCCCAAAATCTGGTTGTTACAGGGGTGTTGGATAACCGTGTAGGTTTTGGCAGGATCGATCACGGTCAGGGTACAGAGGAGTGCTTTGTGACCGTGGGGGCCAAGTCAGGATAGTCTACGGCCAAGGCACACGGGTGTGCTTGGTGGCCGTGGGAGTATAGTCAGGATAGACCACGGGAAGGTCACAAGGGTGTGTCTATTAGCCGTGGAAGGCGCACGGCCTGCACGCACGGGCGTGTAAGCCCTGTAATTTAGAAAAGTTTTTATTTTCTATGAAATTTTGTATGTGTTTCGGTTTAGTCCCGACTCGGTTTATAAGCATGTTTAAGGTCTCGTTGACCTATTTGAGGGACATTGCGTATATGATTGATGAATGAAATGTATGAAATGTTTTGAATTTCTGAAAATGCTTTCCGATCTGTTCGGTAACGCTCTTAATCTTAATCTGGCGATGGATACGGGATAGGGGTGTTACATCTTTTAGTTGAATTATCAATGTGTGATTATTTGTCAATTATGATAATATATTATTGATGAGAATTATGAATGAGAAAGTTTAATTTTAATTGTGAATTGAGGATTTTGCTTGAGGACAAGCAAACGCTTAAGTGTGGGGATATTTGATAAACCATAAAAGTAACACATTTTAATCCCATGCTTAGCATATTTTTGGGTGTTTTATTATATAATTTTGTGAATTTGATGCTCCTAAACCTTTAATTTCATGTTTCTATGCTTAGGTGAGCATAGGGGAGCGAAAGGAGTGAAAAACGAGCCAAAATCGAGAAGAAAGAGCTGATTTCAGTATCACACACGGGCTGGCCACACACCCGTGTGCCAGCCCGTGTCAATCTCGAACCATGTCAGTATTGTACACGGACTGGGTACCTTAACAAGGGCCTCTCACACTCCCATGGGAGACACACGGACTGGCCACACGCCCGTGTGCCAGCCCGTGTCGATTTCTAACCATGGCAGTATTGTACACGGCCTGGGCATTCTTACACGGGTTGGTCACACACCCGTGTCCCTATCGCACCCTGTTTCGTTTTCACGCGAAAAAAGACAATTTCTAGGTATTTTGAGCATTCCAAAGTCTATAAAAACACACTAGAAGAAGACCTAAGGGGACACGCAGAGTAGAACGAAGAAATTACTCAAAGGAAGCCGTGGGAATCAATTCAGAAGCAGGATTTCATACAAGATTGAAGATCTCCATCAATTTTTCTTAGAAGTTTTTGGGTTCTTTATGTCTTGTTGTTTTCCTTATTTTGAGATGTTTTCCTTTTACATTATGAATTAAACTCCCTAAAATACCTAGGGAGGATGAAACCTATGATGAATCTTATTATTTAATTATCTAAATTACATGATAAATACATGTTCTTGTTCTTAATTATGTGTTCTTAATCCTTGCCTTAATATTTTTAGGGTATTAATCCAAGTTTGATGTACTTAATCAGTGGAGCAAAAGTCCCTGCTTAAGAGTAGATCTAGCATAATTGAGCAGAGTTCCTAGAAGCAAGATGACATAAATCTTTCGAATTAGAGTCAAATCTAATAAGGGAATCCATAGATCAAGTTAATGCGACAATAGGGGTTTTAATTAGAAAGAAATTTCAATTAATAAACCTAGAGTCAGTTGTTATTAGTCTCGAAAGAGATATTAACATAATTTAGGGATACGGATCAAGACAACTGAATAAATCATTTAATTCAGAATCGGAATAATAAGTGAAATCTAGGTGGATTCTTTCCTGGGTATTGTCTATCTTATTGGTTTTCTTAAAGTATTTTTCCCAATTCACTCTCTGTGTAACGCCCCAAATTTTGGGCCTAGAAGTATTGGGCTTTTTATATGGATCAGTAAGGAGGCTGTACATAAGTGTTTAATTGCGCAAGAAAGTGACACAATTAAAAAACTGCTTGAGTGGTTAAGGGTCCTGAAAAGTGTTGGAGAAGTCCTGGGTTGAAAAGGGTCCTGAAAAATTGTCTAAGTGTTGTATGTTTTTCTAAAGTTCTCGGTTTAGTCCCAAACTATTTCCAATGTATGTTTTGGGCCTCGTAGGCTCACTTTAGGGGCGATATGAACATATGTGAAAAGTTTTAAATTTGGATGGAAATTACATCTCGATTTTGTATGTTTGCTTGTGTTTAAGCCAATAATGCCTCGTACCCTGTTCCAACATCGAATATGGATAAGGGGTGTTACATTTAGTGGTATTAGAGCTACGGTTTAGTCGATTCTTGGAATAACGTAACGTTGTAAGAGTCTAGCTATACATGTCATAAATGAACTGTGATAGTGTGATGACTCCTAACAATTTTAAAATTGTGTTTTTATATAGTAATTGGATCCCAATCGAGCTGAGGCTGATGAAGTTAAAAGTAATACGCCGGCTCCCACTCAAGGGGCAGTGCTGTCTGATAGTAGACCTTCTACGGTTAGTCAGGGAGAAGGGGTAAGGAAGCCTTTCTCCACATGATGAATGAGTGGTATACAGAATTTATTTAAACAAATATGAATGCCCAACCTCCTCCACCCCTACCTATTCCTCGACTGGTTCCCGTAGCTCCACAAGTTATAGAATTTGTAAGAATGAACAAGCCACTGATTGATAAGATTCGAAAGCACAGGGCTAAAGATTTCAGAGCTAATGTGGATGATGATCCTGAGAGAGCCGAGTTTTGGCTCGAAAACTCCATCAGGGTATATGATGAGTTGTCCTACACAACGGATGAGTGTTTAAAGTGTGTCATCTCACTTTTGGGAGATTCTACATATCACTGGTGGAATACACTGGTATCGGTGGTACCAAGAGAGAGGGTTACATGGGAATTCTTTCAAGAGGAGTTTTAAAAGAATATATTAGTTAGCGGTTCATCGATCAGAAATGTAAAGAATTTCTTCAGTTGAAACAGGATCGTATGATAGTGACAGAGTATGAGCGAGAATTTGTCAGACTTAGTATATATGCTCGAGAGTGTGTTTCCACCGAGGCTATTATGTGCAAGAGATTTGAGGATGGATTGAATGAAAATATTTGTATGTTAGTTGGGATCTTAGAGCTGAAAGAATTTGTGGTAGATGTGTAACACCCCTAACCAAAAATCGTCGCCAGAATAGGGTTAAGAGGCATTACCAAATAATCAGAACAATTCACATCCATTTCACGACACAAAGTCAATTTTCAAACAAACATATTCAAATATGAATATATAGTCCCTTATCGAGGTCTACGAGACCTTAAACACGTGTTAGAAAGAGGTTGGGACTAAACCGAACACTTATAAAAATTTTTAGAAATTAAAACATTCTTCAACACTGCAAAAGTCACACGCCCGTGCAGTCAGACCGTGTGCCTCACACGGCTACCAGACACACCCATGTGTCCAAGTCATGCCAAAATAGAGCATACATACTGACTTATCCCTATGGCCACTATACACGCCCGTGTGCCATGGCCGTGTAACCTGCCCAGGCACACTTCGAAGTGGCCCTTGAGCCATACGGCAGAGACACACGCCCGTGTCCCTTGACTATGTGTGCAAAATAGGCCATTTTCAAGGCCAATTTGCCACTCATACAAGGGTCAACCAACAAGCTTCAAAGCAATATCAATTTATGCTTCTAAATGCATTCAAACATACTATTTCATTCACCAATTAATCATCAACAATACCATCTACTTCCATACCTAATATCATCACAATTGAATCCATTCTATGTAACCATTATACATCTCAAAACATATATATATATATATATATCGAGCATTATGTAATCCATGCCGTAATTCATCTTCAAACCACAACATTCATCAACCACAAATCATGAAATATACCAATTTCATAGCTCATTCATAAGTTCAACATCATACAACTTCCAAGCCAAATCACATGGCAAGGATTAAGCATTTCAAAATATATCTTAACTTCTAGCCTATACATGCCATATTTCAACTATATACATCTTTCCAAAAGTACCAAAATAGATTGCAGATAGTGTGATTAAAATGATGACGATCCTCGAATCCGAGCACTGTAAAACAGAGAAACAAATCACACAATAAGCTTTCAAAAGCTTAGTAAGTTCGTAACATAATACATTATACCAAACAAACCATCACATAGATTAATTCACAATCACATATACCATACCATCTAAAGCTAATATGTTCAATTATCCTTCATAAACTCATTCATAGTTTCATCAACCACATAGGTTCCGAATGTACCTTAGCCAACACATAGTTATCGATCACTTATGCTACTCAATACTCAATTTTTCATTTCTATCAACTTTCGTCACTTCTTCGGTTCAATCGCACTCTTAGTGCCCAAATCATTAGCCGAAGCTTAATTAACATCGCACACTTAGTGCATCTCTATCAAACCAATCTTAAATCGTTATGGCACACACAGTGCCAACCACAAAGCCGATGCTTATATTATTTCGCACACACAGTGCTAATCATCTTGGTCATATTTCTGAATACGCACACTTAGTGCCACTTAACTCGAGCCCTCACATAACATTCATAATTTAATAATATCATACCATTCATTTCATAACATTAAACATAGTTAAATACATGTATTATGTCTGAACTTACCTCAGACGCCGAAATACGGAAACGGTCGATTAATTGAGCACTTTATCTTTACCTTGGTCTCGATCTGAACCTATCCTTTCTTGGTCTATACACATTCAAATTCAACTCATTCAATCACTAATTCACTCAATTTAATCCACACACACATATTTAGGGCATTTTACAAAATAGCCCTCTCATTTTCACATTTTGACACTTTAGTCCCTAATTCATAAAATCATCAAATACACATAATTTGCTTGTACCCAGGCCTAGCCGAATTCTTCCCATGCTAATTCAAGCCCACACATTTCATTTATTTCACATTTTAGTCCTTCAATTTACACTTTCCTCAATTTAACCCAAATTACTCAATTTCACCAAAGATTCAAGAACAAAACATGTTCATTGAACACATATCTTTCATTTAACACCAATACTCATCACAAAGCTCACCATTTCATCAATGGCATATCTCAAAATCACCATCAAATTTTAAAATTAAAGCATGGGCTAGCTAGAGCCTAAAGCAACGATCACAAAAACGTATAAATTATCAAAAACCGAAGCCAAAACATACCTTAATCTTTGCTTAAAGCTAGCTAAATATCCCAAAGCTCAAAACCCTTGCTTATTTTCCTTATTTTCAGTGGATGAGCATAAAAGATGATGGAATATAACTTTTGTTTATGTTTAATAATATTTTTTATCAAATTACCTATTTAACCTTTTATACTAAAATATATAAACATATGCACACAAGGTCATTTATGACCATTGCCATCCACTTACTCAAATAATGGGCTAATTTCCTTTTAAGGGCTTCACATTATAAAGACATCAACAATTAAACACTTAACAATCAGCACACATCATTTTACATTTTACGCGATTAGGTCCTTTTCGCAAATTAAACACACAATCAATAAAATTTTCACACAGAAATTTCACACAAACTAAATCACATACTGTAAACACCTAAAATAATATTAAAATATTATTCTGACCTTGGATTTGTGGTCTCAAAACCACTGTTCCAACTAGGGTCCAAACCGGGCTGTTACAAGATGAATGAGAATATTCGTGTGTTAGTTGGGATCTTAGAACTAAAAGAATTTGTGGTATTGGTTGAACGGGCTTGTAAGGCCGAAGACTTGAATAAAGAGAAGAGGAAAGCTGATCTTGAAGCTAGACATTTGAGGAAAAGACCAATGAGTAAGTCATTTCCATCTCAGTCAAAGAAATCTAAAGAAATGTATTCCCGTTAGAATGTTTCAACAGGGTATTCACACAGAGATCATGGGAAGCAACATTCGAGTTTTAAATCTCAAGCTACTTCAATGGCAAGTGTGGGTAATGTAAACTCTAGTAGACCCGAATGTCAACATTCTGGAAGAAGGCATCCTGGTGAATGTAGAATGAATGACCGGGCTTGCTTTAAGTGTGGTTCTCAAGAGCATTTTATTTGAGATTGTCTTGATGGCTGAGAAAGAAAAATTTCAGAGTGCGATGCCGAGTAATACTACTAATAGGGGTAGACCACTGAGAAATATCAGAAATGGAGCTAGTAGTAAATGTGTGACGAAAGATACAACTGTGTGATCCGAAGCTCCAGCACCTGCTAAAGCCTATGCCATTCGTGCTCGCGACGACGCGACATCTCCCGATGTTATCACTGGTAATTTTTCTCTCTACAATACTAATGTAATTGCATTGATTGATCCTGGATCAACTCATTCTTATGTTTGTGTAAAATTAGTAGCTAGTAAGAGCTTGCGAGTTGAGTTTACTGAGTTTGTGGTTAGAGTGTCAAACCCCTTAGGCAAACATGTATTATTTGATAGAGTTTGCAAGAATTATCCCTTGATGATTTGAGGTCACTGTTTTTCGGCTGATTTAATGTTGTTTCCATTTGATGAATTCGATGTTATTTTGGGTATGGATTGGTTGACACTGTATGATGCCATAGTAAACTGTAAAAGAAAGATTATTGAACTAAAAGGTAAAAATGGTGAAATTCTTCGGATTTATTCAGATGAGTCAGGTGAGTTACCTATTGTGATTTCTTCGATGTCTGCCCAGAGGTGTGTAAGGAAAGGATGTGAAGCTTATCTTGCTTATGTGTTGAATACAAAAATGTCTGAGTTGAAAACTGAATCAGCACCGGTCAAAGAAGTTGAGTTCAGTATTGACTTAATACCAGGGACCTCACCGATATCTATTGTTCCATATAGAATAGCTCCAACTGAATTGAAAGAATTAAAAGCTCAGTTGCAAGAATTGATAGATAAGGGTTTTGCAAGACTGAGTTTTTCTCCCTAGAGTGCTCCAGTGTTATTTGTAAAAAAGAAAGACGGATCTATGAGACTTTGTATTGATTACTGATAGCTCAACAAGGTGACTATAGAGAATAAGTATCCTTTCCCAAGAATTGATGACTTGTTTGATCAGTTAAAAGGGGCAACAGTATTTTCAAAGATTGATTTGAGGTCTAGCTACTACCAATTGAGAGTTAAGGAGTCAGACGTGTCGAAAACTGCTTTTAGGACAAGGTACGAACATTATGAATTTCTTGTTATGCCTTTTGGATTAACTAATGCCCCTGCTATTCTTATGGACTAGATGAATCAAATTTTCTGACCTTACTCAGATAAGTTTGTGGTTGTGTTCATTGATGACATTTTGATTTATTCTCGGGATGAGTCTGAGCATGTCGAACATTTAAGAATTGTGTTGCAGACCTTGAGAGATAAGAAATTATTTTCTAAGTTCAGTAGAAGTGAGTTTTGGCTCCGAGAAGTTAGATTTTCGAGACATATTGTCACTGGAGATGGTACTCGGGTTGATCCGAGTAAGATATCGACAATTGTTGATTAGAAACCGCTGAAGAATGTATCAGAGGTTCGAAGCCTACCGATGTTTTTTCAAAGGATTTTCGATGATTGCTACTCCTATGACTAAGCTGTTGCAAAAGGATGTTAAGTTCGAATAGTCAAAAAATGTCAGCAAAGTTTTGAGAAGTTGAAAACATTATTGACTGAGGCACCAGTTTTAGTGCAACTTAAATCGGGAAAAGAGTTCATAATTTATAGTGACGCATCACTGAATGGATTAGGATGTGTGTTGATGCAAGAGGGCAAAGTGATAGCTTATGCCTCGAGACAGTTGCAACCGCACGAGAAGAATTATCTGACACATGATTTGGAATTAACCGCCATTGTGTTTGCTTTGAAAATTTGGAGACACCATTTATACGGTGAGAAGTTTCATGTCTTTTCTGATCATAAGAGTTTAAAATACTTGATGACTCAGAAAGATTTAAACTTGCGGCAACGGAGATGGCTCGAGTTACTGAAGGATTATGAGCTAGTGATTAACTATCACCCTGGTAAGGCAAATGTAGTCGTAAATGTGTTGAGTAGAAAGACTTTGTTTGCTTTGAGAGAGATGAATACACAATTGACTTTTTGTGATAATGGTTCGATCCTAGTCGAGTTCAGAGCTAGACCGTTATTCCTTCAACAAATTTGCGAAGCTTAGAAATCTGACAGTGATTTGCAAACCAAAAGAGTTCATTGTGAATTGAGTAGTGATTCAGATTTTCGTATCGGATTTGATGATTGTTTGATGTTCCGAGGTAGAATTTGTGTAGCGAAAAATGATGAACTTATTCAGAAAATTCTTTATGAGGCGTATAATGGTTGTTTATCTGTGCATTTGGGCAGTGCTAAAATGTACAATGATCTGAAACAACTCTATTGGTGGTCGGGTATGAAATGAGACATTTCTAATTTTGTAGCGAGATGTTTAGTATGTCAGTAAGTTAAAGCTGAACATCAAATACCATCGGGTTTACTTCAGCCAGTGATGGTACCCAAGTGGAAACGGGATAGAATTACGATGGACTTTGTGACGGGTTTACCTTTGACTCTGAAAAAGAAAGATGTTGCCTGGGTAGTTGTTAATAAATTGACAAAATCGGCTCATTTTATACCAGTACGTACTGATTATTCACTTGATAAGCTAGTTGAATTGTAAATTGCTGAGATCGTGAGATTGCAAGGGGTGCCTATTTCTATTATCTCGGATAGAGATCTGAGGTTTACTTCGTGTTTTTGGAAAAAGTTGCAAGAAGCTTTGGGTGCAAAGTTGAACTTTAGTACCGCATTTCATCCGCAAACCAACGGTCAATTAGAGAGAACGATTCAGGTCCTCGAAGATATGCTTCGTTGTTGTGTTTTAGAATTTGAAGGTAGTTGGGAAAAATATCTACCTTTAGTCGAATTTGCTTATAACAAAAATTTTTAGTTGAGTATAAAGATGGCACCGTATGAGGTATTGTATGGCCGCAAGTGTCTAACTCCTTTGTATTGGACTGAGCTTAGTGAGAAACAGATTCACGGGGTTGCCTTGGTTAGGGAAACCGAAGAAAAGGTAAAGGTAATCCGCGATTGCTTGAAAGCAGCTTCAGATCGACAAAAGCCGTATGCATATTTGAAAAGAAAAGAGATTGAATTTCAGATTGGTGCTAAAGTATTTCTGAAAGTATCTCCATGGAAGAAGATTCTGAGATTTGGCCGTAAAGGCAAGTTGAGTCCACGTTTCATTGGGTCGTATGAAGTTATTGAAAGAATAGGGCCAGTGGCATATCGGTTAGCTTTACCGACAGAGTTGGAAAGAATTCATGATGTGTGTTTCATGTGTCGATGTTGCGACGATATCGTTCTAATCATTCACATGTGATTTCTCCTACAGAGGTTGAGATTCGACCCGATATGACTTATGGTGAAGAATCGATTAAGATTTTGGCTCGGGAAGTTAAAGAATTGAGAAATAAAAACATAGCCCTAGTTAAATTTTTGTGGCAACGACATGGAGTCGAAGAGGCTATGTGGGAACCTATTTTTTGGTAGGATTTTCGGGGAGAGTTGTAACAGCCCGATTTTGGGTCAAGTCGGAATAATGGTTTCGGGACCACAAATTTGACGTAGTAAAATTTATTTTTATTATATTTGTACCGTCTACATTTTACGGAAAGATTTCGTGAAAATTTTGTTCGAAAATATTGACGTTTGAGCACCTAATTTAGCAAAAAGGACTAAATTGTAAAAAGTGCAAAAGTTGAGTTCTACATGCTAGAGTTGTCTAATTGCTATGAAATTTTAAATTGAATGTCCTTAGATGGTAATTAAAGCATTTGTTAATTTATTGGACAAAAATGGACATGGTGAGATAAAATTTTAAAGTTTTAAGTGAAGGGCATTTTGATCATTTAGTAATTAAATGAATTAAAAACCAAAAATCAAGCCAAAATTTAGCCCATCTTCTTCATGCTTGTGCCAAAAATTAGAAGGGAAGCCATAGCTAGGGTTTGGCCACTTTCAAGCTCGATTTTAAGTCCGTTCTTGTCCCATTTTTAATGCTCTTTACATTTTTGAAGTCGTTATCATCCGATCTATCTATTTCTACCATTAATTTGGGTTATGGTTGATGTATAGGTTTTGACCCATGTTATACATGTATGTGTTTTGATGGATAATGGTAGGTTATGCATGTTTGATGTGTGATAGACAACTTTTACTAAGTGATTTTTCATGGAAACATCTAAAAAGGACCAATTTGTAAAAAGTTGTAAAATGGATAGTAAAAATCTGATTTAATGGAAAATGTGGGTTGCTATAAGCATGAAATTGGTTTCGGCTAGGCTTGGGTTATCAAGAATCAAATAGATTTCATTTTAAAAGCCTAGGGACCAAAATTTAAAAATGTCAAAGTTTAGGGGCAAAAATATTTTACCATAATGATTTTTGGACTGAATTGAGAAATGTGGATAATAAATGAGTTAAATTTGATATTATAGATCAAGAGAAACGAGGTTCAAACCTAGATCGGGGAAAAAACAAGGTGTTTGACGATTAGGTCCATTTCTACTATTTTTTGTACGGAGGTAAGTTCGTTTGTAAATAGTGCATTGTTTTATTTATGTTTTAAATGCTTTAATATTGTATGAATTGTGATTGACTACTTGGATGTAATCTAAAATTTGACAAGTGAGAAATCTCGGTTGAACCTTAGGAATAGGTAGGATACGAATGTCATGACATTAGGGTTATTTGAGATTACGTGTAATACCATATCTGGGATATGGCATCGATAAGAGATCCCATGTAAGACCATATATGGGATATGACATTGGTATAGTATTGTCTGTGCGAGATTCTCAAGTATCCTTTAGTATTCCAAGTGGTTTAACGAAAAATTCAACTAGTATGTCAAATTTGTGAAAGGTTATGATTGTGTTGCGAGTTGGTACAGGTACGTACGTAAAACTCATTTACTAATGAGCTCGATATGTGATGAATCCCTCAGTAAGGTTATGAATGTGTAAGTTATGATTAGAATATCTTGATATTAATTATGCCAAGTTCATCATGTTTATTTGTATGATACATGTGTGATTATAATGCTTATTATTTGCATAGGAACTTACTAAGCTTTATAGCTTACTCCCCTTTCTTTTCCCTTGTCTTATAGTGTCACAATGCTAGCTCGGGGATCGGAAACTTTCGGAGATCCATTATACTATCAACTTAATATTTTGGGTACCATTGATTTTAAAATTTTGAGTTATGGCATATAGAGGGACTTGGCCATTACGTTATGTGTCCATTCACATGGGCGTGTCCCTTGGACCACACGGGCGTGTGAGCCCTGTAACATGAAAAATTTTCTAAGTGTTGTATGTTTTTCTAAAGTTCTCGGTTTAGTCCCGAAATATTTCCAATGAATATTTTGGGCCTCATAGGCTCGTTTTAGGGACGATGTGAATGTATGTGAAAAGTTTTAAATTTGGATGGAAATTACGTCTCGATTTTGTATGTTTGCTTGTGTTTAAGTCTGGTAATGCCTCATACCCTGTTCCGGCGTCGAATACGTGTAAAGGGTGTTACACACCATGTTTTTAAATAAATGTTGTAGGAGTATTAATAAGCAAGTGAGCTAGCCTAGTGGTTAAGAGCATAAACAAATTCCTCAAGGGCTTAAGTTTAATTCCCCTCATCCTCATTATTTTTATGTAATTGTTTTGCTCATAAAACCTTGGTCAAAGTTCCATTGTCATCCCTCCTAGTTACCATGCAAGGGAAGATTCTTTCCTCTTTTAACTTGTCAACTTCCCCTCATTAATCCCTTTTTCACTCCATATGTTCCCCATGATCCACTTTTCATGCCATTGTCCCCCAAAGCTTCTATTTTCTCCCATTTACCAAGCTTGAATCGTCCATCCCACCTAAGGTAGCCACCATTCATTTTTTTGTCATTTTGTTTTTTCCTCCTCCCCCTTTGGTCGTTCCTCCTCCTTGCTCATCCTTTTCTCACTTTTTATTTTATTTTTAGCCTCTAAATCTCCTCCTTTGCACCACTGGTTTCTATTATTTCCACCACCATTAATTAACTACACCATCACCTCACCATCATCGCACCAGCACCTCACCAACACCGGACCACAACAGTGATCATTTTTCCTTCTCTTTCTCTCTCTACTTCTCAACCGAGTGATTTTTGCTCCATGTTTAAGTATACTATTTCTTTCGAAAACCTTGCTGGAATTTTATTGTTTCCAAACCAAAAATTCTATCCTATCATCCATCTTTCTCGATTTCATCAGATCAAATTGATTCAACTCATTTTCGGATAAAACAAGCTTAAGTAAGGTGTTATTAGTTGATTTTTTCACGTTTCTTCCATACTTTTTCCTTCATTGACCAAATATGTATACATATATATATTATTGACATCTTTTTTCTACTCTAATTCCCTCTACAACATTTTATTGATGAAAGACCAACTACGACTACTTTGGATCGCTAGAAATTTTGGAAGTGAATTATATCTCGACATAAGTATTTTAATGTAAGTATAGATTCAAAAATCAAGTTAATTATATCAAAAAAATATTATTGATGTTCTAACAATGGATCCTTATTGTGAGACTAGACCCGAGATAATCTAGTAGATCTGAAAGTGGGAGTTAAAAGAAGTTTTGTATTGAATCTACATAGATCAAGTGTGAGTCCTAACCTTTGCATGGATGAATGTATATGATATTTATATTTATGTAAAAATATACTATTAAATTTGACCATAAGTAAAAATTAATGTTATGGTGATATGGTTTAAACCACCCACAAAATGGTGGAAATCGGTGCAACGTAAAGGACATATATCATAAAGTGACCTATTCAATGTGAGCTTCATTAAATAAAACTTGGATGATTATTTGTAAATATTATTTAGTTGTGGTTAATTTTTAATAAGTAGTCTAAAATGTGGCTATATTCAAATACACTGAGTATTCATGGTGGTTGATAAATCCTTTAAAAGGATGATTCCCAAGCAAGTAAACTCTAATCAATAAAATTCGTAATGCCTTTAATACGTTGTGTGTTATATTGATGGATGAAATTATATGATATGTTCTGACACTCATGTTTTGTGACATTATGGCATAGTTTTTTTTTTATGTTAAATTGATCTCATGATATGAGATGAAATTATGATATTACCATATTCGATCGCATGATAAGCATGACCACTATTATGATTTTGTTTCTGCATGCCATGTCACTTTACATGGGGTTGGGATGATATTGAAAGGAGGAAGATTCTGGCAGTTTAATAATCTGCATATTCTATTGGTTTAACCATGATTTATGGCAGTTTATCTACAAATTCTGGTGGCTTGTCCACATATATTTGTATCTGGGCAGCTTGTCCCCATTGTGGTGTTATTGGATGGACGGGTTCTGAGGAACTCTTTTATGGTGTGTAGCGAAAATGGGTAGAAACATTTTTTGGAAAAACCTTTCACTGATTATTGAAAATTTATGCATTTATATAATCATGCATAATTGATATCTGTGAAATTGACTACTTATATAATTTCTAATATATTCCAAAATGTATATTTTAATTACTAATTGTTACCTAAGTTGAGACTCGGTAGAACTAAACTGTATAAATTCACTGTAATATTTTGATTTGTATACTATAATTCCTATTTTGATACTTGAGTTAAGATTCACACTAAGCTTTATAGCTTACTCCTTTAGTTTTCTATCTTTTCAGATAACCACGAGGTTAGGACTTGGATACAACGATCGGACGAGTTTCTCAAATATTTTCATAATTAAGTATTTTAATATTTATTTTTGGGACCGTAATAAATTTGTTTATGGACTATGGCATGGGACATTACTTTGGCGATTTTATTCTGATTTGCATGACTTGATTGCATGACATTAAGTTTTAAAATAGAATATGCCAATAACACATTTTTTCTGCTTCTTTTCTGAAAAATGAGTTTTTAATAAAATTAGACTTAATTTTCAAAGTTATTAATGTTTACAAATGACATTTCTAAAGACATTTGATTTTTGAAGATAAAATGTTTTTTTTTTTCGAAATAATGACGAATAACCAAGTTCTCTAGTTTTGAATAAAAAGACAAATGATTTAGAGGTATGATTGAAAATCCAAAATTGTTTTGAATAAATGATTGAATTTTTCCAAATGAAATATTATTTATTTCAATTCCTAAAATTTACGAGAGTTTTACGAAATTAAGATAAATCTTTGATTTCACTTGTTTTGAATTGATAAGCTAAATGATTTTAAAATATGTCCAAAGGACATTATCGTTGACAAATGGTTTTGAAAATAACATTGAACATTTGGTTTTATTAGTCTTGAACGAATTACACAAATGGATTAAAAAATACATTTGAACTTATGAAAGTTTTTCTGGGCCATTTCAGTGGCCAATGTAGCTTTTTTCGAATCCAACCATAACAATTGCGTCAGCTTTGCGATGTTACATCAATATTTAACACTTGGTCTTGAACTAGCAAAATTTAAATAAAAGTAATGGGGCGTAACAACTCTACCCTCCTTAAAATAAATTTCGTCCTCGAAATTTACTTGATCAGAATAGGTGGGGATATTTTCGATGAATCAAGTCCTAAGGCTCCCGAGTAGCTTCCTTAGATCCATGCTTTTTCCATATGACTGTAACCAATGGAATTCACGTTTTCCTTTATACTCTAACCTCACGATCTAAGATTTGGGTTGGCTCTTCCTTAAATGAAAAATATGGTCTCACCTAAATCTCCTCAATTAGAATTACATGAGATAGGTCAGATTGATATCGCCTCAACATAGAAACATGGAACACATCGTGTATATGATCCAGTTCTGGAGGTAACTCCAACTTATAAGCCACTGGTCCAATTCACTTAATTGATCCTGAAGACCCAATAAACCTTGGGCTCAACTTGCCTTTTTGACCAAATCTCAGAACTTTCTTCCACGACGATACCTTAAGAAACACTTGATCCCCAACACTAATCTCTATATCTTTCCTCCCCAAATCAATGTCGGATTTCTGTTGATCCGATGTCGCTCTTAATTGATCCTAAATCAACTTAACAATATCATCAGTCTCTTAAACTAAATCTGGACCCAACATTTTTCTTTCACCTAACTCTGTCCAACACAGAGTTGTCCGACACTGACAATCATATAGTGCCTCATAGGGTGCCATCTGAATGTTCAAATGAAAGCTATTACTATATGCAAACTCTGCTAGTGGCAAATGCTCCTCCCAACTACCTCAGAAATCAATTACACAACCCCTCGGCATGTCTTTAAGAATCTAGATTACTCGCTCAGGCTACCCATCATATTGTGGATGAAAATTCGTGCTAAAGTTCCATCGGGTACCTAGAGCCTCAGACTACTTCTTTCAAAAACAATATGTGAAATGAGGATCCTGATCTAAAATGACAAACACTAGTACTCTATGCAGTCTGACTATCTTAGAGATGTACAACTTTGCTAATTTCTGCAATTAATAATCTATACAGACAGGTCGAAAATGAGCTGATTTAGTCAGTCTGTCCACAATTACCTAGACTGAATACTTCTTAGTAGTTGTCAAAGGCAACCCCACTGACAAAATCGATAGTCACACGCTCCCATTTCCATTAAGTAATCTAAATAGGCTATAACAAGCCAGAAGGGAATTGATGCTTAGCTTTTACTTGCTGGCACGTTAGACACTTAGCTACAAACTCGATTACCTCACGTTTAAGGCTCGACCAACAATTCAGTTCTCTCAGATCCTGGTATATCTTATTCCTTCTAGAATGCACAGTGTAAGGGCTACTATGCGCTTCTTGAAGGATAGACTGTCTCAGATCTTTATCATCAGGCACACAATATCTCCCATGATAACACAAGACTCCATTAGAATTAAACCTAAACTTTGTAGTCTTACCCTCCTCAACTTGTTTAATTCGAGGCACAAGAGACGTATCTAAAGGTTGTTTCATCTTAATCTTATCCACCAAAATAGGTTTTATTTGCAACTCCACAAGAAAACCTCTATCTTTAGACAAGCTCAACTTAGCGAACATCGCTCTCATGTCAGTCATCAACCTCCTACTCAATGCATCTACCACGACATTAGCTTTCCTCAGATGGTACTCAAGAGTACAATCATAGTCTTTAAGCAACTCTATCCATCTCCGCTGCTTTAAGTTTGACTCATTTTAGGAGAGAAGGTATTTAAGGCTCTTGTAATCCATGTAAATGACACACTTCTCACTATACATATAGTGTTTCCAAATCTTAAAGGCAAAAACCACAGTTGCCAGATCTAGGTCATGAGTCGAGTAATTGCACTTGTGTGATTTAAGTTGCCTTGATACATAAGCTACGACCATACCATCTTACATCACCACACAACCAAGACTGGTATGAGACACATCACTATAAACCACATAATTCTTCATAGACTCGGGCTGAATCATAACAACTACTTGAGTCAGCACGAACTTAAGCTTCTCAAAATTAGCTTGCTACTCCTCGGTCCACTTAAAAGGAGCACTCTTCCTCAAAATCTTAGTCATAGAAGCTGCAATCAAGGAAAATCCTTCCACAAACCTCCTATAATAACTAGCTAAACCAAGGAAACTCTAGATCTCACTAACATTCTTAGGTTGCTTCCAATCCAAAAGAACCTCAATCTTCTTTGGATCAACTCAAATACCCTCAGTCGATACCACATGACCCAAAAGAATCACTTCTCATAGCCAGGATTTACACTTACTCATTTTACTATAAAACTTCTTCTCGTGAAGGATCTGCCAAACAACCCTCAAATGATCATCGCATTCAGATTCAAACTTAGAGTAGATCAAAATGTTTTTGATGAAGATGAAAACAGTAAACTGATCAAGGTAAGGATGTAATACCCAGTTCATTAATTCCATAAAAGTAGTCGGGGCATTCATAAGACCAAAGGGCATCACTAGGAACTTATAGTGAACGTACTGAGTCTTGAATGCAATCTTAGGTACACCAGACTCTTTTACCTTCAATTGATAGTATATGCACCTTAAATTGATCTTGGTGTCACACCCCAAAATTCGGCCTTGAATTTTTTAGGGTAAATTAGGAATTTTGGCTCAAAATGGGTTCAAAAATTTTAAAATGTGGTTTCTCAAAATTAGTAATCGAGATGGCTATACAAGCTCTGTTGATATGAATAATATTGTGGCTCAAACCTCTTTGCAGGAAATCCCTAGGAAGAAAGTGATAGAGCTACATTCTATACCATGTGACAGACAAGAACGACTCATGAGGAATGAAGATTAAAGATCGATGAACTAGTTGAATGGCAGACACATGTCAAAGGGAAACCGAGCATACACGATGAACCAAAGCAACGCCATGGCGAGCATAAGGAACAAACACACCACATTAAAGCTGGGGACTAGGTGTTATTGGATAAAACGGATCCTCAAATTGCTAATTCAGAGGTTTATACAAATGGAGCAACTCCTCTTACGGTACTGAATGTTTTCCCATACGATACAGTCGAGGTAAATCACTCTAAATTTGGCACTTTAAAGGTAAATATTACTCGTCTCAAACCATATGTTGATAATAGAACTGATAGCGAGAAAGAGGAGTCTCAACTCCGTGAACCGTTGTGATTGTGTGAATATGAGGTAAGTCGAGCTTAGACTTTAAATAAGCACTTCTTGGGAGGCAACCCGAGCATTAACAGACCTAATTTACTAATTTTATCTTATGATATTTTTGAAATCAATAATAGTAATAATAATAATAAATGTGATTTTAAAACCCACACGGCCTGGAGACACGGGCGTGTCCTTGGCCGTGTGGATCCTGAGACTTAGTTTTTAAATTTTAAAGGAACTCGACAGAGAGTTACACGGCCTGGCAACATGGCCATGTGGATCTTGGAGCTTAAATTCCCAAAAAAAATCGACAAAGACACTGCCCAAACAAAGTCCACACGGGCGTGTGACACGACCGTGTGGACCACACGGCCGTGTCCTAGGCCGTGTGAAAACAGAGCTTAATTTTTCAAATTTAAATTTTAAGTCAGGTCAGAAGGTTACACGGGCAACACACGGCCATGTGTGCGGTCACATGGGCGTGTGACACGGCCGTGTGGCCCAACACAGGTCTCACACAATCGTGTCACCCATTAAAAACCCTAACCCCTTTTCTTTTTCCTCTTCTTTGTCTTCTTCTCCAAAGCTCCAAAACACTAGTCGCCGCAGCTCACTACTACCGGCCACCGAGTCCACCCCTCCCTCTCACCCACCTCTTTTATCACCGTCGACTGACCACCCTCCCCATCCCTTTTCTTTTTCCCCTTCTTTCCCTTCCCCCCAAACCGCCAATACCCACACTCGACCCCCCCTTTTCCTTCTTTCTTTCTTTCTTTCCCTTTACTCCAGCCACCCTCTCCCTTGCGCGTGCACCACACCCCTGACTAGCCTTTCCCTCCCTTCTTCCCTTCTTCCCCAACCCGACAACCCCTTTCCCCTCTCTTTTCTTTCCCTTTTCTCCCTTCCTCATTCCTTTTTTCTTCCTTTCTTCCTCAAACCCGACCCACACGCCCCTACCCGAACCCACCGCCTGAACCACCCCTCGCCGTTCCCCAGTCGACCGCCACGCCTCCGGCCATTGCCCCACCGCCGTCAGTTATCCCTTTTCCTTTTCCCTTTTCCCTTTTTGCCCTTCTCTTTTTCTTTTTTATTTTATTAATTAATTGTTTATTATAACTAGTACTAGTTTATTATTTCTTTATTATTTTTATTTTATTACTATTATTATTATTTTATTTCTTTATTATTATTTTATTTTACATTGTTTTACCTATTAGTTTTATTATTGATTTATTGCTTATTATTATTTTTGCTTTATTTATTCATTCTTGGTTATTTCAATTCTTGGTTAGTTAAATTCTTTAATGTTAATTCTATGTTTATGTTTAATTTAGTTTAGCACATCGGAAGTATTTTTATGGTCATTGTCTTATTGATTTTCTTCATATTTTGCTTGCCTATTCATTTTTATATATTGATCAATTATTTAGTTTTCTATTGAATATTTATATTGATAATTTAATTAGTCTATTTGATTAAGCTAAATTTGGATGTTTATTTCTCATTCGCGTGCCTTTTATTTTAATTTGTCAAATCGAATTTTGTGATCACTTTCTTGTAGATTTATTATGACGAACACAAGCGACAAGTATAAGGTCGCCGTCCTCGTTTCAAAAAAGCAGAAGGGGCCCAGCGCAACCTCCTCTTCGAGCGCATCTGTCGAGGCCCGCCACCCCTATCTTCGATTTTCGGCAGGCCCCCAGGAAGAATATATCAGCTCTTTCAGTACGACCACTAGGCCTAGGTCGCTACATTGATTGGGCCGTGCTGGAGCAGGTCTGACTCGTTGATGATGTGCGTGCCATATCGCCACAGCTCCTTGGGGTAGATTCTTTGCCATCATCGAGCCAACCTACATGGAGCTAACATTGGAGTTTTACTCAACGTTTCTAGTACAGCAGGTCATGACGGTTCATGACGAGCCAGGCACCGTCACTTTTCGTCTAGGTGGTTTGGTGCGACATATGAGTGTCCCAAAGTTTGGTGCTGCTATGGGACTCTACACAGAGGAGTTCATGAGCGCCGAGGACTTCCTTCAGCTTCATCGACACATCCATCATTCACCATCGCATTGTTGGACCGATCTTAAAGCGACTCAGACACCTTATGACGTGAGTCACTCGAAGGCGACTTCTCTCTCTCCAGCCCTACGATATGTTCACGCACTCCTCGTTCACACCTTGACAGGACGGATAGAGAGCAACGAAGTTGTTAGCACTCATGACGTTTACTATCTTTGGAGCACAGCGCAGGGCATGTATTTGACCTGGTTTACTTCATTACTTTATCCTTCCTCCATCAAGCTGACCGCCACAGGAAGGGCCCCATCTGTCTAGGCCTTTACGTGGCTCACCTCGCTCGACACTTTGACCTCCTCGACACACCGGAGCAGTCCTCCACACTCACACTTGTCGGCCAAATGTCCCCTCAGGGCATCTCGAGCATGATACACATGAGGATGATCGAGCGGCGTCGTGGATTTGATCTTCCTCAATACAGATTGTTTCATTTTGATGCTCAGAATGAACCCGAGGACATCACTGATGATGTTCTTTCCTCTCACGAGGACCAACCTTATCCTCCACCTCCGAGTCACCGACCTTCTTCTTTTGCTCCCACTTTGACAGACATATCCGAGCGTCTCACTCGCTTCAAGCAGCAGTGTTTTTAGTGGTTCGATAGTCTTGAGGCTACATTGCAGCAGATCTGCCACCATCTCCATATTTCATCTTCGGCGCCAACGAATCACGACGCATCTGATGATGAGGACCTGTAACACCCCAAACCCGGACAAGACACCACGTCCGAATCTGGTATGTTACGGGGAAAAACGTACTTGACAGGTTTAGATTTTTCATTTAAAAGCGGGGTGAAAACATAGTGAACTTGAAGAAAATTAGAGTAGACTTGTTTGAAATCAAATGGTGTATTTGAAACCCGGACATTTTTGAAAACTTAACCAAAATGTGTAGTTAAAACGAGTTTATTCCATTTAAACTTCAATAGTTTCTTAGTGTTACTTAAAACATTTTTTTTTGACTTAGTAGAAAATTGAGTTTGATTTGAAAATCATTTGAATTTGCTTAATATAAAAAAACCATAATGTGATACCCGATGGTATAATTTAAAACACGTTGCGTTATAGTTTTGAAATCATTGCCTTTCCAAATTTTTAGTAAAGTTTCATACCAAGTTATTTTGTTAAGCATGTTAAGAATCTAATTAAAACATAACCATCATAAAACATAAATTAAAGGCCTTTTACAAATCCAAATTAAAACCCAAATAAAAATAATTAAGCTAAGGTACCCAAATTGAATAGTCTGAGCAAAACTTTTATTTAGCATGGCATGAGCACCCCGAGTCCACCCCGGCTCCATGTCCGCGTCTACGAGTCACCTGAAATGTCAAAGGAGAGGGTGAGTCGAATGACTCAGTGCATAAATCCCGCTCCCGATGAAACAACATGCTAACACACATCATACATAGCAACATAATTAATGCAACCCGATCCTAACCATCCGTATCTCCTTTTCTACCCCGTGTGGTACCAAACCACTTGTGGTGCCAAACCACTGGTGACATATAGTCACAATGTGTTACCAAAACACTGGTGTCCCAAAGACACAATATCCGTCAATGTGGTGCCAAACCACTGGTGTCCCAAAGACACGTTTGTGCTACCAAAGCACTGGTGACCGAAGTCACAAATCCAATGATGGGGCCAACCCATCGTGTGATACCCAATCACTAGCAGACGATCCCATATCTCATGTGGGGCCAACCCACGGTGGTATCAAATCACAGGGACGAGTCGCAATGAGGTGCCCAACCTCTGGTGTCCCAAAGACACAAATGTGCTACCAAAGCACTGGTGACCGTAGTCACAATAATCGAGTGATGGGGCCAACCCATCGTGTGATACCCAATCACTAGCAGACGATCCCATATCTCAAGTGGGGCCAACCCACGGTGGTGTCAAACCACAGGGACAAGTCGCAATGAGGTGCCAAACCTCTGGAGGTGCCAAACCTCTGGTGACCCAAAGCCACAAAGTTGTGTTACCAAAACACCGGTGCTCGTCAGCACAAAATATCACTGCTCCCTCCACTCATATCACCCATCAACATACCATACTCATGTGATCATGCATATCATACAAGTCATGCCTATCATGCTAATATGTTTGACTCATACCCCATATCACATACATACATAGTCATGATACCATATAGATCATCAGTAAACTTGTAACAATACTGACTTACCCGAGTCCAAGATCATACCCAAAAGGGTATCATATCAATCCATCAAACTGCCATGATTTTAATAGGCAACCAGGTTTAATAATAATATCACTAAGTATGGGTGTGTTAGTTACACACACCTGGTATACACGAGTCTAAAAATCCCAACGAAAACGAATGCTAAGTCCCTCGATTACTAGCTCCTTGAAGATGATTTGGTTTCCTACCAAATCCGAATTAAGCAGTGTTTCCCCTTCCAACCATCGGCACCCCCTTACTAGACAATTGACAGAAGGAAACGGCTCCTCTTGCTTGCTTCCACACTCCAGTGACCCTTGTTCAAAGATTGAACAACCAACCAAATCCACCCTTCACTGATATTCGGCCAAGAGATCTACAAGGGAGAGGAGAGATTCGGCCTTGACCAAGAAAGAAACGCAAGAAAAAGATGAGGAGAAGGATTGATATTCGGCCAAAATGAAAACACAAGATAGAAAGAAATTTCGGCAATCACCAAGGGAGGGTTCGGCTAAAATCTTAAAATGAAGCAAGAGAAAAGTGCATAGGGTAGATGCTTTCGGTTTAAGAAGAAAGGAATGGAGAAAGTGTTTTGAAACATAAAGTTTCGGCTATAGTGTTTTTTAAGCAAAGAAGGAGAAAATGAATATGACCAGAGAGGATAGAAGTTTCGATTTACCTACTGAAAGAAAAGAGAAAGAATTGGGAAGGGATTTTCGGCTATCAAAAGAACACCAAAGATCAAGGCAATTTCGGCAACACCTAAGTTGGACTTTCAGTTTAAAAAAAAATAAAGAAAATGGAAGGAAACTCACTTGTAAATCGGTACACAAAAGACAAAAAGAAACCCTTTACTTTGACACCCAAAAAGCCGAATATGCACAACATTCCAAGAGAAAAAAAATCGGCACTCTCCCTCCCCACTTCCCAAAACCGGCCATACACTCCACCACTCCCCCCAACATTCGGCCAAATCCCCCCAAAGACTCCACTCCCCTCATTCAAACGACAAGACCAAGTCTCCCTCCTACAATTGCTCTCCACCTTTCATTTGAAAGGTATGACCAAGTCCATGGTAGAATTCCACTAGCCTTCTACCTCTTCCTCCATGCCGTCAAAATGGGAACCAAAATGGGAGCTCTACGACTTGAACTCTGGACCTCCACTCTATGTAGATGACGCCACACCTAGCTCCCCATGCAGCGCATGCTTTGCCACTAAGCTAGCTCACTCTTTGTGCAACAAAACCACAAATAAAATTCTTAAACCCCAGCTTCCTCAGCTCCCTTCACTTAACACCCAAAAACCAAAATTCTCCCATTCACTCAGGCATACTCCTAGACTTCAATCAAACCCCTAAAACACCGAAATAGCAACACAGCACACTAAATTCATGCAACAACATGCAACAACAAAACAGCCCCTAACCCGGGATATTACAGGACCTTTGAGTTCTTCTATTTTATTTTATTTTATTTTTATCTCTATCTTTATTTTTCTTTTTCTTTTTATTTTTAATCTATTTACTTTTAAGTTTCTTATCATCTTTTCAAAGACTTGTCTTTTATATTTTGAACTCTATTTTAGTTTTTTATGATTGTTCCTAATTGAGTAATCCTTTAATCTTCTTCCGCAGTTGTGTTTATAATCTTAATAGTTGCTGAGAATCATGCACTTTACTTAGCTATATCCACAATTTCGCTTTTACTATTCCATGAATTTCATCCAAAATTTAGGGCAGTTTCGCTTCTCTCCCCCTCTTATGATATTTTGATTATATTGTTATCATCTATTTTGGTACATTGAGGACAATGTACATCTTAAGTGTGGGGAGGTTAATTATATCATTATTAGAAAATCCCTGAATTATATCTTATTCTCAAGTAATTGTCTCATGTTACTATTGAAATGAATTTTGATTGATTTATGATTTTTATTGATTTGTTTTGGATTAAGTCATAGGTAATGTGCATTGATTGTTTGAACTTTAAGACGCTAGAGAATCAAGCATGATAAGTTGATAAAATTTTCTAGGTTGTTTCCCCAAATTGAGGTATTATCTTGAAGTTTGAGATTTACAAGATTGACTTCAAAAGCCATAATTTTTTGTGAGATTTTGAGACTTTAGAGCATATATTTTTCTTGCTCACTTCTATTATTGGTTATAAGTGTGTCAATATTGATTTGTTATTCTAGAACTTGCTTCGATTATGCATATCAAGACCACGCATTTGATTTGATATACCGAAATGATAAAGGCACTTAGGTTCTAACCCACTTATTCCATAAAAAGCCTACCTTCATAATTAACCCTTAGTGAACCCCTTTGAGCCTAATAAAATGTTTCTTTGATCTACACTTAGTACTAACCCATAACTCATTCTTTTTTATTCATTGAGAATTTTTCCTATTGTATCGACTCCCTTTTTGTCGAGATTTGATTTGGTTAGTTGCCTAACTATATTCTTTTGTTTCAATTGTTAAATTATCTCTTTTTATCCATACATAAAAAAAATTATATTTATTTACTAGTTCTTTGGTTTGAGCTTAAAATTTCATATTCTGAGAAGAAGCTCGTTTATTCTTTAAAAATTTTGATTGATGTTATTATTCAAGTAGAAATTTATTTTTCTAGTTAGGTAATTTATTAAATTCGATCTCGACTCTAACCTTCTTTTTCATCCTTTATCCACACCTTTAACCCAAGCCCCATTACAACCCTTTAAAGATCTTTTGATTTGTGTATCATCTCATTTTATAGTGGTGAAGATTTGATTTTCATGCAAGCCTATGGTAATAACTTTTCATGTTTGATTTTTGAGTGCTTAATTTTTGAACCTTAAACACTTTGAGTGATTTGAGTGAATCTTTAGTGAGGATGTCAAATTTTGTCGGTTTTGAATTAAAGGTAATTATTTAGATAAGGGGAAATACCTATATTTTCATGCTTTAATAATGTGTGACTTGGATTGTTTGAATATTTAGTGCTCTTTTGTAACAGCCCGGTTTAGACCCTAGTCGGAACAGTGGTTTCGAGACCACAAATCCGAGGTCGAAATGATAATTTAATATTATTTTCTGTGTGAAAAGTATGTGACATAGTCTGTGTGAAAATTCTGTGTGAAGATTTTATTGATTGTGTGTTTAATTAAGAGAAATGACTTAATTGCGTAAAGAGTAAAATCTATGTGCTGATTTTTAAGTACTTAAGTGTTGTTGTTTTATTAATGTGGAGGCCTTATGAGGCAATAATGCCAATATTTAGATAGTGGTATGGTAAAAGTCATGAATAGCCTTATTATATATATGTTATATATGTTTAATGAAAGGTCATTTTTGTAATTGAATTAATAATATAGATTAGTAAAACAAAATATGAAATGAGATGAGTATTCATCTTTTTACTCACCGAAAATAAAAAAAAGAAAGAAGGGCTAGGAAGCTTTGAGGTTTCGGCAAGCTTAGGCTCAAATTGGTATGTGATTTTAGCTCGATTTTTGATAATTTCTACGTTTTCGTAATCATTGTTTTGTGCTCTACAAAACCCATGCTCAAATTTTGTGAATTGGTGATGTTTAGAAAATGTGCCATTGATGAAATGGTGAGTTTTGGGATGAGTGTTGGTGTTAAATGAAAGATATGTGTTTAATGAACATATGTTGTTCTTGAATTTTTGATGAATTTAGCTAATTAGGGCTAAATTGTGAAAATAGCATTTTGAAGGTCTAGAATGTGAAATAACTGAAATGTGGGGGTTTGTATGAGTATAGTGAGTATTCGGCTAAGCATGGGTGCAAGCTAATTATGTGTATTTGATGATTTTATGAATAAAGGACTAAAGTGTCGAAATGTGAAAATGTGAGGGCTATTGTGTAAAATGCCCTAATATGTGTGTTTGATTTGATTTGAATAAATTAATGATTGAATGAACTGAACTTGAATGTGTTTAGACCAAGAAAGAATAAGTTCTGATCGAAATCGAGGTAAAGATAAAGTGCTCGATTAATCGATCGTTTCGATAGTTCGACGTCCGAGGTAAGTTCAGATATAATACATGTTATTAAGATATGTTTTAGCATTATGACATAAATATGTATATGTGTATGAAATTGAGATGCTATGTGCAAGAATTAGTTAATGGCGCTAAGTGTGCGAAATTGAAATTGAAATTGAAATGAATAGCACTGTGTGTGCGATATTGTGAAAGCTTCGGTTGTTTGATTTGGCACTGTGTGTGCAATACCAAGATAAGTTGGTTGAAAGATTAGGCACTAAGTGTGCAATGATGAGTATGCTTCTGGCATGTATTTAGCACTGAGTTTGCAATTAAGTTGAACGAATATCAAAGGATGATTGACATGTAATATCGAGCATTGAATAGTTTGGAAGTTGAATACCTATGGGTTAGCTAAGGTATGTATTGAACCTTTGTGGTTGATGAGTTATAAATAAGCTATGAATGAGGTGGCTTGAATATGAGATAATTAATCTATGTGATTGTTCATTATATACATTGGTTTGATTTGATGAGATAATTGTATTGTATGTTGAACTTACTAAGCTTTGGGAAGCTTACTGTGTGATTTGTTTCTCTGCTTTGCAGTGTCAGTAAAGCTAGTTCGGATCTGGGGATCGTCAGCATCTGAGTCACACTATTGGCACTCTATTTTGGTATTTTTAGAAGGATGTACAAAGTTGAAATATGGCATGTATAGGCTAGTTATCTGAATCATGTTTGGGATTTGTAAGTAGCCATGAGATGTGGCTAGATATGTGCTAGTTTTAGCATGAATGACTTTGGTATATATGATACATCTTTTGGTATGAATTGTGAGTTGAGAAATTGACTTATGAATGGAAATCTTTGTGATAGTAAAATGCATATATGATTTAGTGAAATTGGGAAAGAATGATGTTTAGTATTGAATGTGTTTAAGTTGTATATGTTAGCTTATAAGTTGATATGTTTGAAAATGAGATTGTATGAATTGATAGATAGATCATATGTTAGGAAATGGTTGCCAAATTGTGTGTATAAAGATGCTCATATGTGCTTGTAGGATTGACCCTAAGTGGGTGGCATTTTGGCCTTGCAAATGGCCTATTAATGTCACACGGCCATGGCACACGGGCGTGCCTAGTGACCGTGTGAGCAAGTCAGGATATGGCCTAGTAGTACGCAGCCTTAGCACGAGGGTTGTAATGCCTCTGACTTGCCTCTTATATACTTATGCATACAACTTAACACTCATCAATATATATTTTGTTTCAAGTAACTTAACATGCATACTTATTTTACACAACCTTCCTATCATCTTATACAAACAAGTGCACTTATACTTTCATTCATAAATCTCGAGTAAAATTACTCATAACATTCACTTAATTTCACAAGTTATACTCATAGCATCATACAAATGCCAATCAAACATAAACACTTATCATAGTATAAACTTTCCTTTCATCTCATCTTTCATATTTCAAGAGAAATTCCCATCCACAATTTATTCATCATCACATAAACATCATAAACTACTATTCTTACTTTTTACGAGTCTCAACTCATCATAAACACACTGTCTGCACTATCAAATTTAGATCGGTTGAAGTGCGCATCTGTCTAATAAAACAATTTACATCAGGGTCGGGAGTCGTCACACTATCACAGTTTAATATGGCATGTATAGCTAGACTCTCACACTCACTATGGTAGTCTGAGAACCGGCTAAACTATAGCTCTAATACCACTAAATGTAACACCCTTTACTCGTATACTACGCCGAAACCGGGTACGAGGCATTACCAGACTTAACAATACATTCTACCAAATCCCGAGCCACAAAATTTCACTTATAATTTAAACTTTAACAAACACATGCATACACAAGCATTATAACTCCATGACCAATATGAGCCACAACCCGTGGCTAAATACAGAATAATCCTTATTACCGTTATGAAGCAATACGTTTAATCAAATTAATTAACACATATACAAAATGACTTAGTCAAGCCCCTATACATGCCATAACTTAAATCATTTATAAATAAAGATACCCATAGATAGCTTGATAGTGTGAAGTGATCTCCGATGACCTTCAACCCGAGCTTGTTTAATAGGACTCTAAAACATGGGAAAGAAAAGGGGGTAAGCTTATAAAGCTTAGTAAGTTCACATGAAAAAATAATAAGCATTAGCAATGAATTTAGCTTACTACTAAGCTGTCATAACTTGCATAAATAATGCTAAGTTCTTACTTTCTCAACTTCTCATTTGTAGCCTTACCAAAGCCTCAACGACACAAATCCTCACAACAAGTTCTCTAATTGATACAATCATTAAATCACATGCTGATACCTTATTACTCATGTTCACATTAATCTGTTTACTTGAATCGTTGTCACTAAATTATTTATTTCTTGAACTAAAAAGCTCCAAATTACAAACCACTAATTTTCTATAAAACTAGACTCACATATCTTCATACCATAAAATTTCTAGAATTTTTGGTCTTGCCAATTAGCACAGTTTATTCATTAAAATTTCCCCTGTTTCACTATTTGACAATTCTGACCTCTCTTCACTTCGAATCAATTATCTCCTTGTAAAGAATTCAGATGACCTTATTGTTTAGTTTATTTGAAACCAGACTCATTTAGGATTTCAAGAATATAAATTATGTCACATAATTAATTTTTTACAATTTTAATGATTTTTCCAAGACAGAACAGGGGATCACATAGTCATTCTGAACCAGTCTCACAAACATTTAAATATCTCAAATTATACAAATCCTTTGTTTTCTCTGTTTCTTTTATATGAAAATAGACTCAATAATATTTAAATCAATATCTTATCAAATGTATAATTCAATTTCTACTATTTTTGGTGATTTTTCAAAATCACATAACAGCTTCTGTCCAAAACAGTTTTATTTGTAAATTTTTGCTTTCACTCACTTTAGTTTTATTCATTACTTACCTATAACAATCTTTTCAATTTCCGATTACATATCGAGCATATTGCTCATATGTTACACATTCATATACCTACACTTATCACTACAAGCCACACATAATTTCACTTAATCGATTTTCTCGGTGAACTCATCGGGAACCTTACCGAAGGCTCAGAATACAAAGGGCACCTTACTTAATAGCCTGCTTACATACCTGCAACATTCTCACTTAACACATGAGCACTCTTTCAAAATATAGGCATATTGCCAATCATGTCATAAAGTGTCACAAGCATAACTGAAAACTCATCACTTACTTAATACTTGATAATCTCAATTACTTACAATCTCAATATTAAATAAGCCTTAAATGCATACCTGTACTCATACCTGTACTCTTTCTTCATGTTCTCACGTTGTCATTTCTTTGACTTACTCTTTGGACTACTCGGGAACCTTTTCCTTTTTGAACTTACCATTGCCATGTCTTGACATGGTCTTACGTGGTATCATTTCCTTATGAACTCACCAATGCCATGCCTTGGCATGGTCTTACATGGGACCTTTGCCTTATAGTAACTCATCAATGCCATGTCTTGACATGGTCTTACATGATTTCCTTACCTTATAGAACTTATCAATGCCATGCCTTGGCATGGTCTTACATGATATCCTTATCTTACCAAATGCCATGTTCCAAACATGGTCTTACATGGTATCCTTGTCTTACCAAATGCCATGTTCCAAACATGGTCTTACATGGTATCCTTGTCTTAGTGCCAATGCCACATCTTGATGTGGTCTTACATGGAGTCCTTAATCAATGCCGATGCCATGTCTTGACATGGTCTTACACGGGATCCTTGCCTTACCAATGCCATGTTTTGACATGGTCTTACATGGTATCCTTAACCGTCAATTCCTCCTTAAATGCCATGTTATGAACATGGACTTTTCGATCAATTCTTCCTTAATTGCCATGGTATAGCCATGGACTTTGAGATATCAATGCCTTGTCAAGTCATAGCTGAAACATACTTGCTCAAATTCTCAAGGTTAGTCGCATAACTCAATAATAACATTACTAATAACAATAATTGCATAATAATAAAATGCTACTCAACTTACATACTTACATTCTAAATCTCATCATATCATCAACTTAACTTATTCTGATCAAACTATGCTAGTCAATACTTCTTGTTATCATACAAAGCCATAATACAAAATATGGTCTAACATATAAATTATACAAGTTCTCTTTCCAATATCGAATTATTATCGAACATTAATCATTATATCTAAAACTCAATACTATAGTATTTATGGCCAAAATATCAATTTATCATTCAAATATGCATAATTAAATGTTTATTAAACATATGAACTTACCTCGATACCAAAACGGTCATTTTACCAACTTTTCTGATTTTCAATTTTCCTCTCGTTCTAGGTCCAAATCTCGTTTTTCAGGGTCTAAGACATCACATTTCACTTATTTAATTAATGTACTACTCAAAACAGTCCCTAACTCAATCTTTGGCAAAATTATAATTTTGCCCCTAAACTTTTGCATAATTATGATTTTGCCCCTAGGCTCGAAAATTAAACTTCATCCCTTATTCTTATGTTTTATAACATGCTAATAATTTTTACCTTATGGCAACATCAAATTCTTGCTCTAACATGCACTTATGTACATTAGGTATTTTTGCCGATTATTTCATTTTACTCGTTTTCACTTAAAATCGCTTAGTAAAAGTTGTTTAACATAATTCTAAACTTCATATTCTACCATAAAACATCAAAATAAATACATTTCACCTATGGGTATTTTTCCAAATATGAACCCTAGGTTAAATTATTGCTAGAATAAGCTAAATCAAGTTACCGAGACTCCAAAAATGTAAAGAACATGAAAAACAGGGCTAGATAGACTTACCATGAAGCTTGGAAAGCTTGAAAACCCTATCCATGGCTTCCCACATGTTAAATTCGGCCTAAGCTTGAAGATGGACAAATTTGGCATTTAAATTTTGTTTTTAATTCATTTAATTCACTAAATTACCAAAATGCCCCTTAAAAATCTTTTGAAACATACCCATCCATGTCCATTTTTGTCCACCAACTTAACCAATGGCCTAATTATCATTTAAGGACCTCCAATTTAAAATTTCATAACAATTGGACACCTCTAACATGTAGACCATAAAAAATATAAATAAAATAAATTTCTCAACATCGGATTTGTGGTCCCGAAACTACTGTTCCGACTAAGCCCAAAATCTGGCTGTTACAGGGGTGCTGGATAACCGTGTTGGTTTTGGCAGGATCGATCACGGTCAGGGTACACAGGAGTGCTTTGTGACCGTGGGGGCCAAGTCAGGATAATCCACGGCCAAGACACACGGGCGTGCTTGGAGACCGTGGGAGTATAGTCAGGATAGACCACGGGAAGGTCACAAGGGTGTGTCTATTAGCCGTGGAAGGCACACGGCCTGCCCGCACGGACGTGTAAGCCCTATAATTTAGAAATGTTCTTATTTTCTATGAAATTTTGTATGTGTTTCGGTTTAGTCCCGACTCGGTTTATAAGCATGTTTAAGGTCCCGTTGACCTATTTGAGGGACATTGCGTATATGATTGATGAATGAAATGTATGAAATGTTTTGAATATCTGAAAATGCTTTTCGATCTATTCGGTAACGCTCCTAATCTTAATCCGGTGATGGATACGGGATAGGGGTGTTACATCTTTTAGTTGAATTATCAATGTGATTATTTGTCAATTATGATAAAATATTATTGATGAGAATTATGAATTGAGAAAGTTTAATTTTAATTGTGAATTGAGGATTTTGCTTGAGGACAAGCAAACGCTTAAGTGTGGGGATATTTGATAAACCATAAAAGTAACACATTTTAATCCCATGCTTAGCATGTTTTTGGGTGTTTTATTATATAATTTTGTGAATTTGATGCTCCTAAACCTTTAATTTCATGTTTCTATGCTTACGTGAGCATAGGGGAGCGAATGGAGTGAAAAATGAGCCAAAATCGAGAAGAAAGAGTTGATTTCAGTATCACACACGAGCTGGCCACACACCCGTGTGCCAGCCCGTGTCAATCTCGAACCATGTCAGTATTGCACACAGACTGGGTACCTTAACAAGGGCCTCTCACACTCCCGTGGGAGACACACGAACTGGCCACACGCCCGTGTGCCAGCCCATGTCGATTTCTAACCATGGCAGTATTGCACACAGCCTGGGCATTCTTACACGGGTTGGTCACACGCCCGTGTCCCTATCGCACCCTATTTCGTTTTCACGGGAAAAAAGATAATTTTTAGGTATTTTGAGCGTTCCAAAGTCTACAAAAACACACTAGAAGAAGACCTAAGGGGACACGCAGAGTAGAACGAAGAAATTACTCAAAGGAAGCCGTGGGAATCAATTCAGAAGCAGGATTTCATACAAGATTGAAGATCTCCATCAATTTTTCTTAGAAGTTTTTGGGTTCTTTATGTCTTGTTGTTTTCCTTATTTTAAGATATTTTCCTTTTACATTATGAACTAAACTCCCTAAAATACCTAGGGAGGATGAAACCTATGATGAATCTTATTATTTAATTATCTGAATTACATGATAAATACTTGTTCTTGTTCTTAATTATGTGTTCTTAATCCTTGCCTTGATATTTTTAGGGTATTAATCCAAGTTTGATGTACTTAATCTGTGGAGCAAAAGTCCCTGCTTAAGAGTAGATCTAGCATAATTGAGCAGGGTTGATTGCAATCCTAAAAGCAGGATGACATAAACCTTTCGAATTAGAGTCAAATCTAATAAGGGAATCCATAGATCGAGTTAATGTGACAATAGGGGTTTTAATTAGAAAGAAATTTCAATTAATAAACCTAGAGTCAGTTGTTATTAGTCTCGAAAGAGATATTAACATAATTTAGGGATTTCTACAGATCAAGACAAGTGAATAAATCGTTTAATTCAGAATCGGAATAATAAGTGAAATCTAGGTGGATTCTTTCTTGGGTATTGTCTCTCTTATTGGTTTTCTTCAAGTATTTTTCCCAATTCACTCTCTGTGTAACGCCCCAAATTTTGGGCCTAGAAGTATTGGGCTTTGTACATGGATCAGTAAGGAGGCTGTACATAAGTGTTTAATTGCGCAAGAAAATGACACAATTAAAAAATTGCTTGAGTGGTTAAGGGTCCTGAAAAGTGTTGGAGAAGTCCTGGGTTCAAACCTGGGCTTTAGCAAAAATTTTGGTTTTAAGTGGATAAAACCCTGGATGCTTGGATGTAGGCCTTTTAAATTATTGTGTCAAAAAAATGACACAAGGACGCATGTGGTCTAGTGGTTGTGGTGTCGTTAAGGTTGCAAGGGAGCCTGGGTTCAAGTCTTGGCTCTTGCAATTTATTTTGGTGTTTCTTTTAAAGGAACCTGGACTTTGGCCCTTAGACCTCTTAATTAATTGAAGTTAAAATGTGACACAAGAAGAGCTTGTGGCTAGTGGCAAGTGGCGTGTTGGGTATCTATGAGGTCGGAGGTTCAAATCTTGGGATAAGCATTCGAGAGTTTATTTTGCTGCTTGTGCTGGGGAGGTGTTAGAACTGGACTGGAACTCTGTGGTTGAATTGGCCATAAGAATTTGAATTGAATTTGAAAGGGGAGTTGGAGTAAATCAAGGAGACAATTCAGTGGAGGGATTGGTGGAGTTTTTGAAGGATTTTGAAATGGGAGAAGTTGGAGCTGAATGGGGGGAGTTTTGTTTAGGCAATTTCGACTAGGGAGTGCATTTGGTGCATTTTCGACAATTGCTTTCTTCTATGCCGATTTGTTTTAATTTCTTTCTTCTATCTATAGTGCCAAGCATTGCCATAGACCTTTTTGTGCTTTTCTCGTTTCAATTTTCCTTATTCTCTTCTCCCTTTTTCTATTCTCCTTAATGTGAGTCGAATTCAACCTCTCTTTCTCTGCCTTCATTCTTTTTCTCTTCTTTATTCCTTCTTCCCTCTTTTCTTTCTTCTGCTTGGTAGACCGAAGGTACTCAACCTTCTTCTCTCCCTATCCTTGGTCGAATATTTCTATGCTCCACTGTTGGTATTGTTAATCGGTTCTGCAAGTGTTCCTGACTAAAGGGTAGGTGTTTATACTTTCTCCTTTACACTCAAATTTGATCTCTTTTAGTATTTTTTTGAAGCCGAATGCTTTTGTTCTTTTGGGCTCTAATTACGATCTTGATTCTCTTGCGCGATATGATGCTCATTGGGGGCTAGTCAAATCTGAGGAGCGAAGAAGTTCTAGAGTGCTAAGACCGTCGAGGTTTTTCTCTCATCGTTTGATTAAGGTAATTTGTTATCTTACTCTTTTGGTATAGACTGATTAGGCCCTATGGGTTTGCAAAGTAAAATTTGAGTTGCAGGCTGCATCTATGATCAGTACTACTTAAAAGAGATCTATCGTAGTGCAGTTTGTCGCCAAGGCATGTGATCTATCATAGTTAGCGATCTTAGAGGACTGGAGGCACTCACTCAATCAAGGTAAGGGTGGTGAATGTTTTGGGGCTAAGTATTAAGAAGGTGGGATATAAGTTTCGTTGTATCCCTATCAACATGGTATTAATCGTGTGTTGGGAATCGATGTAGGTCTTGGTGCTCAAGGATTATTCGTTTTCTTCGCAGCAAAGGTGTGTAACAGTACCCTGTATTCGATAGTCAGCGAGAAAGCTGATACAGTGTGTTCAATTGTTTGCAGTATTCGATGATCGGCTGAAAAGCCGAAAGCATGTGTTGTTTACACTGCTATGACTGTAGATCGGCAAAATGCTGAAAAGCCAAAAATATGGCGTATGATGCCACACGAGCATGCGATCGTGCATGTGGTTAACCGAGCTTACGAACATGGGCGTTAGTCTGTAGAGGCTACCACGAGCGCTCTCATGATCTTGGGCTGTTCTGGGCCTCGTTGGGCCGAAATCGGCTGTGTGGGCCCAATGGGCTTGTGGGCCCACACGGATAAAATGTATGTGATGTGGTAAGTGTTGTTTAGACTATGACGTTTGCATAACTGTCGCTGTTTCTGGGCTAATTGGACCACACGAGTGTGTGGGTCCACTTAGGCCTAATAATGGGCCTTAGGCCCATTTACACCGTTGTGTCTGTTTGGGTTACTTTAGTCGCTCGAGGCGACGGTGGACCTTCTGTTGGGTCGTTAAGTCCCGGATTGTAAAATTACAGAAATACTCCTGATTTGTAAAATTACTGAAATACCCTCGGATTGTAAAATTACCAAAATACCCCCGATTTGAAAGATTACCCAAATACCTTCAGGTTGTTATGCTTTGGACTTTATATATGTTTTAAATTCTATTATAGGTTTTAATTTCTATAATAAGGCCTCTCTGGATTTAATTTTTTGTTACGTTTTATATCTACTAGACGTAGGCAAGTTTTCAACCCAATTACTATTTTTTAAAACATATGTTTTAAAGTTCTTTACCTTAAATTAGCTTCCGCAACAAGAAGAGATTTTCAATGAAGTTAATAACGTTTTTTAAAAGTGATTAACTTTTTAATGAACCACGTTTCAAAACTGAATGAACACAATTTGAGACTTGTTGTTAAATATTAAGGAGGATTTTCAATGAAAACATGGTTTTCAAAAAACACTTCAATGTGACACACCAGATTCGGGCTTAACTTCTGGCCGGGTTTGGGGTGTTACACTCTAACACGTTCATAGTTAATTATTTAGTTTAATTTTAGATTAAAACAAAAATCCTTTAATTATTAAGCTAAATAATAGAAAGATAGTTATTACTAGTACTTTTAGTCCTTATGGATACGATATACCGGACTCACTAAAGCTATACTACTGTTCGATAGGTGCACTTGCCTTTGTCGTAATTATTAGTTAGTTCGTGACGTCATCAAGAGTTTGAAGGCAGTTGGGAGAAATATTTGTCGTTGGTTGAATTCACATAACAACAGCTTTCAATCGAGCATAAAGATGGCAACGTATGAAGCTTTGCATGGTCGCAAATGCCTAACTCCATTGTACTGGACCAAACTTAGTGAGAAAAAGATTCACGGGGTTGATTTGATTAGAGAAACTGAAGAGAAACTAAAAATAATTCGCAATAGTTTGAAAGCAGCTTTAGATTGATAGAAATCGTAAGCATATTTTAAACGAAAAGACATTGAATTTCAAATCGGTGATAAATTATTTCTGAAAGTATCTCCGTGGAAGAAATTTTTTTGATATGGTGGCAAAGGCACGTTGAGTCCGCGTTTCATCAGACCGTGTGAGATTATCGAAAGAATAGGACCAATAGCATATTGATTAGCTTTACCGTCAGAGTTAGAAAAGATCCACAATGTGTTTCATGTGTCGATGTTACGCCGATATAGATCAGATCCATCACACGTAATTTCTCCGGCAGAAATTGAGATTCAACCTGATATGACCTACAACAAAGAACCAATCAAAATTTTAGCTTGAGAGGTTAAACAATTGAGAAATAAAAACATAGGTTTAGTGAAAGTACTTTGGAAACGACATGGTGTCGAAGAGGCTACATGGGAGCCCGAGGATACTATGAGAAAACAGTACCCTAACCTATTCACTGGTAAGATTTTCGGGGATGAAAATCCGTAAGGGGGGAGAGTTATAACAGCCTGTTTTTAGTCAAATCGAAACAGTGGTTTCGGGACCACAAATCAAAAGTTAAAATAATTATTCTATTATTATTTTAACCTTTACAGCATGATAGAATGATTGTGTGAAAGTTTCGTTTAGAAATTTTATCGTTTAAATGGTTAATTTGATTAAAAGGGCTAAATCGCGTAAAGTGTAAAACTTGAGTTCTAATAGTTAATGGTATTAAATAGCTATGAAATTAAATAGTGGAGGTCTTTATGTTGTAATTAGACCACTATTAGCATGAATGGGCATATATGGACATCATATTTTTATTTTCAATGATTTAATTAAAGGATAAATAAGTAAATAGATTAGTAAATGATAATTTAATAAAACAAAAGGCAAATTTTATTCATCATCTTCTTCCTAGCCGAATTTAGGGCTTAGAAAAGCCATGAGAATAGCTTGAAGCATTGGGTCACTTCTCCTAGTGCATATCAAGAAAAGCAAACTACGGACTTAGATCAGAAAAAACACGGTTTTGGATTATTTGACTCGTTTTGCCGTTTTCGCATCTGAGTAAGTTCGTAAGTAATAAGTTTCGTTACAAATGTATTTTAAATGCTTTGATATTGCATAAATTGTGAATACGAGACTACAGACATGTTCGATAATAAGTTGATGACGATTTGGCAATGGTAATCCCGGTTGTACCTTAGGAATAGATTAGGATACCAATGACATGTCATTAGGGCTTATTATGATTATATGATCCGGGTGCTGGTCCTGTACGTCCTACCGGTGGCTGAGTATACCGGCATGTGTTGTGGTTACTTGACAGCTTATGTGAGCAGCACCATATAGCTACGTCTTGACCCACAGTTTGTGTGAACAGGCCCGCTGATAGCTCGAGAGTGAGCATATATGTGATATGAGATTGAGATAGCATTGGCTATGTATGTGGCACTTTGGTGCAAGTTTCCCGAGTATTCGATAGTATTCTGAATGGTTCAATGGGTAAATAAAAGACGTGGTTGAGTATGGGATTGATACGAAATGGTACAGGTATGTACATGAATTGTATAAGCCTTAAATCGAAGAAATTGTGAAGTTTGCATATAATCATGTGATTAAAGATGTGAAAGGTTTGTTAGTTAATATGTGCTACATGTTGATATATTCAATTTGTTGAATTGTGTATTTATGATTACATTGAGTTTACTTCATACGAGCTTACTAAGCTATAAAGCTTACTTTGTTTATTTTACTGTGTTTATAGTGACTTCAAAGCTAGATCGGATTCGGGGATCATCGGAGACTACGTCACACTATCCTACTATCACTTTGGTACTACTGAGCTTATGTTTTGAGTATATAGCATGTATAAGGACTTTGCTCATTTTGGTTATGTGTTGGTAATGAATTTAGCCATTTGAATTGGCTTGTAAATGTTCAAGGTTGGTATTGAATGTAGTCATGAAATTTGGCTTAACTTGATTGGTTTGATTGTGTATATATTTGTGCATATGGTTCTTATTATGTGCTTGGTTGATGATTGTGTGATGCTTGATGGTAGTAGGTATTATGAGTATCAAATGGTTGAGTTATGGATATTGGTATAATTGTGAGATTAGGCTTAATAATACATATTTGAGTTTGGTCATTATTGATGTTTGAGTAAGTAAAGTTTGGTAGGAATTTGGATGGCATATTGAGTATTTATGTTTTGTGTTGATTGGTATTGAAAATGGTATAACATATGCTTGAATGAGGGCAATTGAATGCCTATTATATGCCTTGTTTTGGTGCTATATGGTTTGGTGTAGGTGTATACAAATTTGGGTGGTGAAATGGCTTGGTAAATAGCCTATTTTTGTCCACACGGGCAGAAACACAGGCATGTGTCTCAGTCGTGTGTGGTGTACGGTCAGGCTACACGGCCGTTTGTCCCCTATTGTTGAATTAAAAACCAAGTCAGTATGCTCCACACGGCCTCACACACGAGTGTATGACTTAGCCGTGTGGCATAAGTCAATATGCCCTACATGTTTGGCACGGCCTAGCACCCGGCCTGGTACACGGGCGTGTATGGCCATTTTTAGGGCACACGGGCTAGTTACACCGGCGTGTGTATTGGCCGTGTGACGTAAGTCAGAGAGTTACACCACGAGCTGGGACACGACCATTTGCTCCCAATTTGAATGTCCACGGCCGGTGATACGGGCTTGTCTTTGGCCGTGTGAGACATACGAACGGGCCACACGGGCGTGTGTCCCTTGTTTTTGGAAAAAATTTCTAAGTGTTCGAGAAGTTTCTAAAGTTATTGGTTTAGTCCCGAACCACCCGGAATGAATGTTTTTAAGCGCCATAGGCTCATATTAGGGAGAATATGAATGTTGTTGATTGATGATTACATGAAATTGAAAATGTATGTTTAAATGTGTGATATGTTCGATAACGCTCCGTAACCCTATTCCGGCGTTGAATACGGGTGAGGGGTGTTACAGAAATGGTATAAATGATGCTTGGTTAAGGTTAATAGAATGCCTATTTTTATGCCATGAATTGTGCTATTTGGTTTGGTATAGGTATATGCAAATTGGGTGGCAAAATGACTTGGTAAATAGCCTATATTTGTCCACACGGGCATGTGTCTCAGCTGTGTGTGACACACGATTAGGTTACACGGCCATGTGTGTAACATCCTAAATTAATGGGTCATGCATCTAGTATAAGGATATGTTTAATATGTCAATTTAAGTAATAGGGGTCCAAATTGGGCTCAGAATTAGGCAAAGGCCTTGGTTAAATTATCTGATTGGGAATTATAGAGTTAAAAGGTGGTAATTGTGTTTAAAGTACCAACGAGGGCTTGTGGCCCAACAAAAGGTGGCACTGCAAGGGAATTAGAAGGTGGCGCCATTAACAATTAAAGGGGCCCAAGTTTTGGCCGCAGGAAGCCCATGTTTTTGGGCCATTTTCGGTACTTAAAATTGAGCAAGGGGTGATGCCACACACAAGGAGTTAGGGGCCCAAAATTTAAGTTTTATGGAGCCCAAATCTTTTAATTCAAGTTAGCTAAAATCGGTATTAGGGTTAGGTGAGGTGGACGGCTACAAGGCTCAAAAATAGGAGGATTTATATGGATTTTATAATTGATAATATAGAAGATAAAAAGGAGAAAAGATAGGAGCTATCTGCAAAGCAAGGTGATGGCCGAAAATCCACCACCTAGAGGAGTAAAGAATTCGGCTACTTCATGGATAAGGGTGCCGAATTTTCATTTTTTATTAGCTTGACTTTTAGTTATCAGGAAGGGCATTTTCGGTTTTTAACAATAGGTGCCGAAATTTATATAAATAGGGGAGGGATATCTCATTGATCCTAGCATTTAAACCCTAATTTCCTCTTCATTCTTGTGCCAAAATTCTTAGTCTCTCCCTCTCCAGTTTCTTTTCTTCAATTTCTTCAAAAGCCGAAACCTCTTCTCCATTCTTTTTCCCCTTGAGCCGATTTCTCTAAAAAGCTGAAATCTCCATAGTTTTTCTTTATTCATCCTATTTGAGAATTAGTTCTATTCTTCCGGCATTTAAAACTTTTCTTTGACATTGCCGAATCTTCTCTCCAAGTGCTAGCCGAATTCCCTATTCTAAGGTAAGTGTCGACTTCTGTTAGATCTCATGTTCTATTTCAGTTCTTGAAAGACAAAAGATGAAAAGCTAATAGTTTAATGGTTCTATGTTGGGCGGCATTCCGGGATTTGAAGGAAACTTGGTCGTCTAGATCTAAAAACCGAAAATCACTAGTCTCCAATTTCCGGATTTTAAGGTAAGAAGATTTCCCTAGATTTCTACTAGATTTGTTCATTGTATACAAGATCTTAACTTTATGATGAGGATTAACGATCAAATACTGTGATAGTAGTTCTGATAAGAACTTGTGATGGAATTAGATATGGATTAGGCAAAGGAGAGAATCCCTAAGTTTAAGAAACGAGCAGTATCTGCCGTTTGAGATTGGCCACTTGGTTGTGGACCGGCTGCTGAACAACACCTTAGGCAGATAGCAGTTGTGTCAACTACGGATAGCATCGACATAGAAAGCATCGTTTTATCGGTAATCAGGTGTGTAGATCTCGAACACACTATTAACCCTGTATGTATATATATAACTATGTTATGGGCTAAAAAGCCGGAAAGTGGCTGTATAGACAGTCGAATGGAACCCTAAAAGGGGTAGGCATGTAACACCCCAAACCCGGCCCACAAGCCCTGACCAGATCTGGTATGTCACTGCGGAAGAACGGTTGAAAAATCTTTTTGACTTAAGATAAAACATTAAAATTTATTAACTTTTGAAAACCATGTCCATTTTTGAAAACATTTGTAACACTTTGATGTTATAAAATGTCTGAATTAAAACTTTATTAAACATATATATATATATATATATATAATTAAAATAAATAAGTTGCTAAAAATGGATCATCTTCACATGGTAACTCAAATTAATCAGGCCATACTTAAATAAGGCCCTTATTACAACCCAATGTTTAAACAAAATACTTCATATTAAAAGCCATAAAATAATCCAAATATCCTCTTCTACATGGCCACCTCGTATCCACTCCAACCCGGTCCAAACTCATGAATCACCTGAAATGGTTAAGAAAAAATTGGGTGAGTCCACAGACTCAGTGCATAATCATTACACATGTTTCCACACGTATGGGCTTAACCCATACCCACACAGTCCATACCAATAGATATGCAAAATGTATCCCAGCCCAATCCTAAGTCCATCCGTTACACCAACCTTAGCAGACTCCCTGCCCAAGGCCGTGGCTAATCCACCGATCACAACCGAGTGATCCCACATATCTTACCTCGGCAGACCTGCTGCACAAGGCCGTGGCTGAGCCACCGATCACATCGTGATCCTCAAATCCTACCTTGGCAGACTTGCTGCTCAAGGCCGTGGCGGAGCCACCGATCACATAAGTGATCCCAACATTAATCCGTCTACGGTGATGCACTCAGCTATCAACCGCCGAGATGGGCATCTAGCCAACATCTCCCTTGATGAAGCACACAGCTAATCATCAAGCGCTAATGTAGCACGAGGCTAACATTAGACCACGTACATAATATGTACACCCCGTCCTTCCTTGATCAAATCCAATCCCCATGCACATATGCAAATGTATCATGTCAAATCATCATATCGAATGAGTATACCTCACATGCTCATATTTATATCACACAGGCACCATAAATATTTTAATATCACAATTTACTAACCTGTTAACTGATTACCCCACACATGGGTATCCACCACTTTAGCCTTTACTGTCGGCTACCACACATCATACATAAACATATACATCAATAACAGTTAACAGGAGAAACAGTGCAATAATTACGCACCTGATCACTCGAAGTTCTAAACTCTCGATCCCAACGCTATCGCTAAACGAGACTACGGCTATCTGCCTAATCTGCTGCTCTGACGCTGGCCCACACCCCGGTGGCCAATCTCGAACCGCCGAGACAGCTCTTTTCTTAAACTTCAGGATAGGGACTTTCCCTTGCCCTGCTTGACTGGTTGATGCCTCCATCAAAACGCTTAATCAGGTAAATCGGTTAATCACCCAAATCATAAATCCAAATATTGAACCTTTACTAAATATTGCTTACCAAAACCACTTGGATCCCAGAGGCTACTAAATGCTTCTGTCGATGCTAACTATACACCTCCCAAGACAGTCTTCTGCGTTAGGCTCTTCTCCCCTACAATCGGCCTTAGCACTTAATAGAGATAACTTAGGGCCATACGGCCAAGACATGAAACCCAAATCAAAGAAGTGTTATCGCAACCTTACCTTAATAACCACTCCCTTTTGTCCTAACCAAGAATCAGCCACCACAAGCTTTAAGGTTCGGCTTCAAGAACTTGCAAACAAAGCAGAGGGGATGAGAGACTGAAATGATTCGGCAATGCTTCCTAGATGGAGTTGGGATATTCGGCAATGGCAAGCTTTAGGGGTGGTTTCGGCTTAAGCAGAGTTAAAAGAAAAGTGTGAAGGAAGAGAGGAAGTAGATACACAAACTTTCGGTTTTAGCTTCAAAGAAAAAAGAGGAAAAGAGTGGGTTTCCTTTGACTTACTTTCGGCAAGAGACTAAGGGAAGAACAAGAAATAATTCAGCACAAGAGAAATGGGTGAAACAACTTTCGGCAAGGAGAGAAAAGATGAAGAAAGGGTGGCCAAAAGGTGAGCATCCCCTATAAATACTACTAGGTTTCAGCACCCACCTAAGCACACTCCACCAAACCCGAAAATAGCCACCAAGAGAGACCCTTGGCCGGCCACTACCCCTTCTCTTCTCAAATCCCTCTTTCTGCTCCTAAATTCCCTCCTTGACACTCATTCAAAAAGTTTGAATGAGTCAAACCTTCCTCCTACCTTCCTAGCCGAATTTCAAAAATAAAAGACCAAGTCTTACCTCATCTAATTAAGAGCCTTCTAGCCGTCCAACACCTCCCCCTCCCATGACGCAAAAACAAAACCAAAATGCTGACTTCGCAGCTCGAACACTGGCCCCCCTTGCTCCTTGAGGCGTCACCTCTCCATGCTCTAAGTGGCGCCTACCTTGCCACTCTACTAGCTCAATTCTTGTGCTAATATCCACCTAAAAATACCCATAACCCCTAGCTCCTTCAACTCCTTCCACTTAAAGCTCAAAACTAAAATTTTTCCTACCACTCAGGCTTACCCTAGACTTACAACTAAGCCCCAAAACATCAAAAATACTGACACCACAGTCCAAACACAAGCACTCAATGCCATTACAACTAGCCCCTATTTCAGGATGTTACAAGGCAAGGATGCCAGGTACGTAAATCATAGAATTCTCTATGTGTATCGAAGTATATATAAGCCTGTATAAGGTTTTCTTTATGTGTATGCATGGGGTGGGAATATGATATTGAAGGGGAAGTGCATAATAGGTCACTCGGTGATCGGTGGTAGAAATCCCACACATATAAATGTTAGGTCACATAGTGATCGGTGGCTATGCCACATTTAATAATTCCTGAATAACAGGAACAGGCAGTACGTCTGTCGTTTTGGTGTGTAGCGGATGGAGGGTTGATTGCAGAAATCCCCAAGGTGAGATGGTTTGTACGGGCTGGTGTGTAGAGGATGGAAACCTAGGATGGGTTGGGCTATTCATCATTTATTATTTGATATATGATTATGATTGATACCTTCATGTATGGGCCAGGGCCCATAATGTGTTTGTGGGCTCAGGTCGTTGTGTGTTTCGAGATTTATACACTGAGTCTTGGTGACTCACGCTTTCTTTTTTCTCTACTCTTTTAGTTGAGCAGTAGAACGTGGACATATGAGCCGAGACGGACTCGAGGGGCCATTAAGTTGTTAATTCTGCAAATTATTTCGATTTTCATTAGGTTTTATTTTATTCTTATTTTGGGAATATTTATGTAATAAGGCCCCATAGTTTTTATTCAACTAAGTAGTTTTCAATGTTCCGCAATTTATGAATTTGTGTCAAAGATTTTATTATACTTAATAATAATAATACAAAGGTTCTATTTTTTTTTTAAAAATGTCAATTATTTATTCAGATAAAGCCTAATTAACTTATGACTTCCAAAACCAACAAAGCAAAAGTTTTCAATGTACAACTCGTAGCATACTAGATCTGGTCGAAACGCATGGGTCGGGTTTGGGAGTGTATAATGTGTCCCCTAGTGTTGAATTAAAAATCAAGTCAGTATGCTCCACACGGCCCAGCACACGGGCGTGTGATTGGCCGTGGGGCATAAGTCAGTATACCCTACAGATTTGGCACGGCCTAGCACACGGCTTGGCACACGGGTGTGTGAGGCCATTTTGAAAGGGCACACGGGCTGGTCACATGGGCATGTGGTTGGCTGTGTGACCCAAGTCAGAGAGTTACACGGGGTCGAACACGGGTTGGGACACAGCCATGTGATCCCATTTTAGATGTCCACACGGCCTGTGACACGGGGGTGTCTTTGGCCGTGTGAGACACACGACCGGGCCACACGAGCGTGTGCCCTCTGTAGTTTGAAAAATTTTCTAAGTTTTGTAAAAATTTCTTGAGTTATCAGTTTAGTCTCGAACCACCCCTAATGCATGTTTTGGGCCTCGTAGGTTCGTATTAGGGACGATGTGAATGAAGTTGAATGATGATTATTTGGAACTTGAAAATGTATGTGAAATGTGTGTTTAATTGTATAGTAAGTCTGGTAATACTCTGTAACCCTATTCTGGCGTTGAATACAGGTGGGGGTGTTAGAGGAAGTGCTTACTTTCCATAATTGATTACTTCAATTTGTTTTTGAGCACAAGTTCAATCTAAATCAAACCTGAAAGGTCGATATGTTCAAGGTTACATAATAAAACACGACCTCGAAAGGTTAGTAGAGAATGTTGAACAATTGAATCAGACCGAACTAGACGAACCAGAACCTAAAGAGTTGTCAACCAATTCTGAACCAAATGTTGACTCAATAAATGAACCAGAAAAAGAAGAATCCGAAGGAGAACCGAACAACCCTGAACCAGAAATGGAACCAAATGTTGTTGAACCAGTTGAGACAAATGTTAATCCTAAGTTGACTATTCCGATGACCACTCCTTCAAACATCAATGATAAGTCAGAATTTTCAACTATGATGGATATGTGAAAATTTATGCACAACCAACAACAGGCTTATTGGAAATATGCAAGAATTAGAGATGACTCTATAAGGAATGTTGTTAAAAATCTCGCTAATAATTTGTTTACTTTCATTCCTGAGTTTCCAAATCATATTTTCGAGTCATGGGAGCAAGATTCAAGGTAAGAAGAGTTCGTGAATTCAAGTGAGAATGAGAAGGCAAAAGAACAAGAAAAAAGGGGATTCTACAAATTAATAAAAGGGGAATTTGTTTTTCTTAGTATTTCTTTTAAGACAATTTTATATTTACATTGGTAGTATTTTGTTTTTGCACAATAAAATTGAATAAATTGCAAGTTATGAATTAATTAAGCCAATGCCTTTCCATTAATTTTGTTCTCTAGTAAAGAGCAAAGTAGTATGGTAATGTGAATGTACATGTCTAGGATTGGATTTTCCAAAGAAAGACTTGGTATTTAAGCAAACTTCATGACTCGCCTCTCTTTCTTGAAATCCTACCTAGTGTACAGTTCTCATTCACTTCTTTTTTATTTTGCATGTAGCACCTCACTTTTGTTTTTTTTCAATGATAACGTAAGTGCTTTTATTTTTTTCGTTTTCCCTCTTTTTTTCTTTTTTTTTTCTTTTTTTTAAAAATAATGTAAACAAAGAAAATAAAATAAAGACATAAGGAAACAAAAAAATCATGTTTTATCGTCTCTCTCACCGAAAATATCCACCTCGAAGTCTATACATATTCCAATCGATACTTTAAGCTAAAACGATGTATCCATTAAGCACTAATATTTAAACTAAACAAACAAAGGACTGAGAAGGGCTAAGCACTAAGACTTAATTTTAGCTAGACTATAAGTCAAACAATTAATCATAAAGGGTGAAAAAAAAAAAGAAAATAGTCTATATAAGCTAAAATCAAGGTACTAGGGATATGCATATATGCACAGTTAGCTTGAAAGACACAAATGATCCAAATAATGCCTAAATCATTCCTTTAACTAAGTTCGCCTTTGATTTCGCGATCAAGTAGATTCTAAGCTCAATTTCAATGACATTTACATCTACATGTAATTAGTCATTAGCAAAATACTAGATCAAAATATGTGCTCAAATTTATAAGGTACTTAATTGCAAGAAAAAGTAACACCAAATATGCATCATGAAAAACTATATTTTAATATGAAAGGATTATGACATGGTGTATCATCATCAAACTAGAACTAACCAATTTTTTAAAAAAAAAAAAATTAAAAAAAAACTCACTAAATGTCAAACCACACAACTAACACTAAAAAGTATATTCATAAAAAGGAGACTATATCTCTCCCCAAACTTAAATAACACATTATCCTCAATATGAGAAAGAGACTATACACACAATAACCACAAAAAGAAACATTAACAATAAATATTACGAACAAAAGTACAAAAGAGAAGGAAAAGAAACTTAATGACCTTGTAATATATAATATATTAGATTAGGTATATTGTATATATATAATATAGATAGATTATCTAGAAAATTCCGTATCTATAATAGCATGAACAGGATAACGTGGACAACATGTTAATGGATGATAAGTAGTGGATAATTGTTTTCAGTTTCTAGGGAACCTGTAATCTACCTTGAATTACAACTAGATATGTTTCTAGTTTGTCTGCAAGAGTATGGACAAGTTCTAGTTGTGTCTATCTGTGGTGTTGTTTAATCTGTTCTGAAGCAAATTGTGTAACACCCCATACCCGGGTCCTATGCTAGGACTGGATACGAGACATTACCATGCTTGACTTACTAGAACATACTCTTACGGGCTGTAAAATTTTGAGCCGACTTAAAACTTTTCTTTCTTGATCAAAACATACGCATCATGGGCCTATGAGGCCTTAAACACTTATCCAAAAACTTCTGGACACTTAATCAAAAACTCATCTTCGAAACAGGGTTCACACGTCCATATTACTTGGGACACGCCCGTGTACCCTTAGACACACCCATGCCTACAACCGTGGGGAGCTACTGACTATATTCACACGGCCTCGACACGCCCATGTCTACCAACCGTGTGAAGCTACTGACTTGATCTGCGCGGCTTGGGCACACGCCCATGTCCAAACCGTGTGTCCTACACGGCTCGTGCATACGGCCGTGGGACATAACCGTGGTCTATCCTGATTTAAAACAATAAGATGCACGGTTCGCACGGCCTAGACACACGCCCGTACGTCTAACTGTGTGGGCACTTAGAGGCTATTTACCAAGCCTTTTGCCACCCTGAAATCAAGATCAACTCAACTCAAATCAATACAATTCAAAAACAATGCGTCTTTAATGAACTATACAACATACTTCATTGGATTTAACAACATACATATTTAGTCAATTTTGGCCAAGCACTTAGCCATATACAAATGAATAATAATAAACTTGTTAGCCCATACAATGGCCCTTCTTAAGACATGTTCTCAAAATGAATGCTTCCTATACATGCCATACTTAGTAAAATAACTTTGCTATACCAAAATAAAAGTTGATAGTGTGCTACGAGTTCCGACTCCGATGATCCACAAGTTAGCTTGGCGGGACTACATAGAAAGAAACAATTAAAGACGTAAGCACTTAGCTTAGTAAGTTTGCATGCATAACATGAATCAGATAAACTTGCTTCATATAAATCATTTGACATAACAATGGTATCATTTTTCAGTTATATAGCTTACTTACTCATACATGATTCTTACTTATCTCATGATACTTACTATTCTCATACTCGTAAGGTAAACAAAGTACCTGTATCACTTAATCACATTGATGAGCATACTTTAATATAATAATCATGATTTCTATCTCATCATCATATCATAAATAATACTCAACTTCAACTTGATGATAGCTTTACTTTCTTAGTTTTCATATTATCTCATTTTAACTTTCTCATTTGCCCGATGAATTTCTGCGAATAACCAAGGATACTAAATCTCTTGCCATGAACTTGATGCTAAAGCCATATTCTAGATATGGACTTACATGGATTATCTCTTCTTGAATCAATTCCAAGCTTGAGTCCTTGGTCTTACAGGATAACTTACTCAATGCCAAGCTTGGGTCCTTGGACTTACATGATATCTTGCTTGATAACTTGATCAATGCCAAGCTTGCCTTGGACTTACATGATATCTAGCTTAATAACTTGATCAATGCCAAGCTTGCCTTGGACTTACATGAAATATCTTCTTGATTGCCGATGCCATGCCTTGGCTTGGTCTTATACGGATTTTCTTATCTCATGTGTAGATCGAGTATCCTGGGAAATTCATCTTCAATCGGGACTTGCCCATACTTAATCTCATTAATTTCTTTGTTTAGCAAAACATTAAGCATTCCATGATAACAATATACGTTATACTAAGCAATTCAATGATAGAAATCATAAAGCTTAGAAATCATACAAACTTACCTCAATATACAAAATGTGTGTAGTTATGCAATTTAGTCCTCTACTTTGTTCTTGCCTCGGTTTCAATCCGGGCTTCGTTTTTCTTGATCTATAATCATAAATAGATCATTTAATAATCATATGGACTAAATTAACTCATTACTCAAAATTTTGCAAAATTACTATTTTGCCCCTATACTTTCTAATATTTTCACTTTTGCCCCAAGGCTCGTAAAATGATTTTCATACAACTTTCTAAAACTTTATTCTTAGCTGAACCATTTTCTCTATTATAACAATCATGAATTCTTACTAATTCTAGCATGTATGACCAATTTTATAATTATTACAAAATGATCCTTACTATCATTTTTCATGAAATTCATTAAGGAAAAGATGTTTATCTAACATCAAACTTTCATAAACTTCCATAAAACATCATTTAGCATGCATGTCATTCATCGGTAAATTTTTGAACATGCATCTTAGCTCATTTAATAGCTAAAAATGGCTAATTCATAATACGAGAACTTCGAAAATACGAAGAATATCAAAAACGGGGCTAAAATGAACTTACTAGCAAGCTTGAAAAAGATGAAGAACCCTAGCTATGGAGTCTTCAAATTTTTGGCACAAGGGGGAAGAAGATGAATAGATTTTTATCATCTTTTTCCTATTTTAATCACTTATTAGACAAATGACCAAAATGCCCTTATCACTAAAAATTTCTATAATACCATCTCAAGGCCAATTTTGTCCAAAAATTAAATTTTGGGCAAATTGCTATTTAAGGACTTATAATTATTATTCTAAAGCTATTCCATACAAAAAGCTTCTAGAAACTCATATTTTGCAACTTTTGCAATTTAGTCCTTTTGGACCATTCATCAACAATTTAACAAAATTGCTTCATGAAACTTTCACAATAACAAGCAAACATGGCATAAACTTTAAAAACTCATAAATTCATCTCGATTTCGTGGTCTCGCACCACTATTCCGACTAAGCCCTAAATCAGGCTGTTACAAATTGGGTGGAAACAACTTATAGAATTTGAACATTGCTGCCTATTTTAATTTTCTTTTTCTGACAGGAATTGTCTTGTTAGTTACAATATGGGGATTTTGAGGCTTGCAGTCTTGGAATATGGAGAGAAACTCAAGTGAGTTCGATGTCGTATTACGTTTTTGGATTTCAGGCACCAACCCTTCATGACCTTCCATTACGATTTTCTTGCTCGGGGACATTAAGGACAACTGAACAATATCAAGGTAGCGACAATTTGCTCCTTTGGATAATATAAATTTACTCAATAATCCAAAAAATAAAGAACAAGTGATTCACAGCTCTTAAGAGTTTGTATTCACACAGAAATGGTGTTGACAACTTGGCAAGTACACTTGATTAGAGGTTCTTTTATCATTTCTTCAATTAGTTGGACCTCTTGTTTAAAATAGTTGGTCTCATCAAACTTGTGATTATCAGAAAAAACTTAAACAAAACTCATTTCCTTTCCCACACAAGTAATGGATTAATGTAAACAAATGATAAATTTTATGTTATTTTACTGAGATATATTCTAAATTTAACCAGAAAATACACCCAAATCAAACCTGACTCTATTGGTTTTGGAAGCAAAGCATATGTATGACCATAGAGAGAGAGAGAGAAAGAATGAATTGTCCTTATATCATCAATTCATTTCTAATGCAAAGATGACATTCATCATGCAAAATTGATTATAATGGATCCAACTCTCATGCTTTCCATGCCTACTCATTTATACCTTAAAACCTTTCTCCCCTTCTTTCTTCTCAAATAGCAGCTTAGTTTTCAGGAGCTATTGTAAGTGCATCACTATTATCTCTTTTATCATCAGTCTTTTTTTTTTTTTTTTTTTTTTTTTTTTTTTTTTTTTTTTTTTTTGCAGTTTAACGCCTTGTAGATTTCGTGTTTTATTCTAAAACCAACAGATAAGATGGTCAGACCTCCTTGTTGTGACAAGCTAAATGTGAAGAAAGGCCTATGGACTGAAGAAGAAGATGCAAAGATACTTGCATATGTATCAAAACATGGAACTGGCAACTGGACTGCTGTTCCAAAAAAAGCAGGTTAATTTATTGGATGTTTTTGTATCTTTTACATTAATGCTTAATTTGTTAGTCTAAGAAACTAACCACTTTATTCCTTCCATATGGACCTCATGCCATATCTGAGTATGGTCTCCAGGGCTTAGAAGATGTGGGAAAAGTTGCAGACTTCGCTGGACTAATTACTTGAGACCTGATCTTAAACGCGAAAGCTTCACACTGCAAGAAGAAGAGTTGATCATTCGCCTCCATGCAGCTCTTGGAAGCAGGTTATATTGTTCTTGGTTTATTCTTAGTAGGCAGCCAGACTCATGCAACTTTTTGTTTAAGTTGCACCATGAAAATTTATCACACTTTCATGCAACTTCAATTTTCTCCTCTTTTTTTTTTTTTTTTTTTTTTTTTTTTTTTTTTTTTTTTTTTGTGACATAGGAATGGGATCATAACAAACATTAACTGTAAATGACGCATGAAAGCTAACAGTTTTAACAACCGGATACAATTACTGGTGCAAGATGTATGACACTCTCATTATGCATGACTGGTTTGTTTGTGTGGTCCAGGTGGTCTATCATAGCCCAACAGCTTCCTGGCAGAACTGACAATGATGTAAAAAATTATTGGAACACTAAGTTGAGAAAGAAGCTTTCTGAAATGGGGATTGATCCTGTTACTCACAAACCTTTTTCTCAAGTCCTAGCTGATTACGGGAACATCGGTGGCCTCCTAAAATCTAGAACCCGAATCGGATCTTTGAATCGAGACATGAAGAACTCATTTATGATCAAACCAGAGCCACATCCACCCCAACCAGCAATAGCAACAGAAGGATTTTCCAACATCAACAACAGCCGAGTGATGACAACAATGGCATCCCCTGGAATTGACCCAATCCAGGAAAACTTCTTCCCAAGCAGCAACATTAACCAGCATGCTGCTACCTGTGGTTCCCTAGATCTGCTTTCTCAGCTTCAAGCTATAAAACTAGTGACAGAAGCCTCCAACTATGCCGGCTACCAAATTATCTCACCTCAGTTCCCTAATCAGTACACATTATCATTATCATCACCATCCTCTTCTTCTTCTACTTCTTCTACTTGCTCCACTACAGCACAAGAAAAAGCTGGTATTGCTTTCAGCTGGCGTGATTTCCTTCTCGAAGACGCATTTTTACCATATGATCATCATCCCCAAGGACAAGATCACATCCCGGAATTCGAATCCAAGGACATTGCACCACAAAATCACAGTGGCAATGAGACTAGTGCTGAACACATAGATGATGATAAAAACATCATCATCAACAACAATAGTAGAGTACTCTCAGGAATGGACAGTGAGCTGCTAAGCTATGATATTCAAGCTTCATCATCAACTGAAAGTTCATTTGTGGCAGCAATGCTTGATCAAGAAAATGAGATGTTCTCAGAATTTGCAAATCTTTTGGAAGATCCTTGTTATTAACTTTAGTAGGTCCACCATATAGAATATAAGTAAGAATAATTGACATCAGAATAAAAACTTCTGGTAATGTGTAATCATTTTTAGTATGGGATTGAATTGAGTATTTGTTTCCATGTTGAGGCTGCTGAAGAATCTCCTTTGTTTTAAAGAAAAAAACCATAGTGATCTGATCTCATATTATCTAACAACTCAAAAGTTAGAGGGATTTTTTTGGATAAAAATTAATCATAAAACCACATGCCAATTAATCAAAATTTACATCAATACTAAAAGAGCTCAATCTATTTTTCCTTATTTTCGTTTTTTAATGTTTTAGTTTATTATTTTTTATTAAGTTGTTTGTAATTGGTGCAATACATTGGAAAGCTTTATTTGTATTAATTTATGTTAACTTGTAACAAACTTAATAATATTTAAATAATATATTATAAAGTTCAATTTATATCGGTGTTATTTAAGAATTCTAAAGCATTATGAGTTTGAATTTACGCATGCAATATCTTTCTTAAGTGAGTATTATTGGTTAAGGGTTAGAATGTATAAAAAAAATAATACAATAAAATTTAATTTCAAGGAAATATATGGTATATGTTTGAAGTTATAGAAAATACTTCATTGTTAATACACTTTTGAATCAAGATTTTGGAAGATGGCTCAATCTGCAAAAAAGATGAGCTATAAGGGCGTCGGAGTTAGCACTCTGATTGTTTGTCTATGCTCAAGTCATTGAAGGATTCAAGTTTAGTGAGAGAATAATCATGTAAAAACTTGGTTAAGAAGACGAAGAAAATATAGATGAGACATTGATAATACCTCATGCCCCTATGTTAGGCCTCCAAGCTTGGCTCTAATTGGTTGTTGGTGTAAAGAGTGGTCCCATGTTATACCAAGTAGAGTTGGTTGTGCTTGACAATTAGCCTATTTTGTCCTTTTTCACATTGTATTTTAATAATAGGCCCCTCGAGTTTGGAAATGGTGATAAAATGACCAAGTAAGACCAAAGCAAACAAAATATACTCTTGCAAATTAAGGATGTGGAGGATGTCATAGGTTTAGTTGTATCTGGTGAAAGATTTGTACTCAATTAATTGTGTGGGAGCAAAAGTTTGTGATCAAGTTTGTAGGTAGCATCGTAAGAGCTGGCAAGCGAGTGGGCCTGGGCGACCTCATTTCGGCTTACCTCTAACGTGGATTTTCTCAAGCTCGGATCAACTTCGGCTTGGGTTTTCTCGGATCTATTATGAGCTCAAATTTTTTTGGGCTTGAGCCATTTTAAACTCAAATTTTTCAAGGTTGGAACAAGCCAATCAGGCTCTGTCATATTCAAATAATTTTAAATTTTATAAGTTATAAATATTTTAATTTCAAATATAATAACTCATTTTATTTTTATACGATGACACCACAATTCAAGTTTACCTTATCAAAAGCATAAATTATATATATTTAATATAATTTTTTATATAAAATTGTTAAACTGCTTATCATATTTAAAATTTATTATTCTATGATATTATATGAATTAACAAAAATATCTTTTATTGTTCATTATTTTATTATACAATTAATTTTTTTACCTAACAAAGTACGAGTTTAGTTGTGTATATCAATTAAAATATGTAAACATTATTTTATAATTGTATATAAATTTAATTTTATGATTGATATTACAAATAAATTTATATTTTTAATTCAATGTTTTATTTTATAAAATAATATCTTAAAATATTATATGCGATATACAATTTCCTAGATTAAACATAGTTGAAAATGTATTTATGGAATCTATTAAATTTATTTTGTCTAAGTAATATATTAACAAACTATAAATGATTTAAAAGTTTAAATCTTATTCGTTATTAATTTATTTAATTTAAATTTTATGATTTATAAATGATTTTTAAAACATATATAAATATATTAAAAATTAGATAATATTTCTCTCATGAATTTAATACATGTAAACCTACCGTACGAGTTTGATGGAATATATTAATTATAATACTAAATCATTTTATTGAAATATTATTCTTTTCTATAATTTTATTCAAAATATACATTATCTTAGGATTAATTGTTTAATGTTGACCACTCTCGTACCCTTTGTAAAAAATCTTGATAAAAATTATATCTCATTTGGACATTTATAATAGTTTTTACAAAACTCTATTTTAAAATTTAAATAATGTGCCGATAAATGAAAAGTTATAAAGCAAATATCTTTAAAAAAAACCATAATATCAAATCATGAATTAGATTAAATAAATTAAAAATTGAACCTTCAAGTTAATTATAAAAATTTAAGTGTTAGGATCTAGTGCCTTTAGTGTAATGATTTTATCTATATGTATTTGTAATTTTTTGAATAAATTGGCTTAATAAATTATTCATCAATATATTCATATATTATCCTCAATGGCTTTTGAACGTAAAGAAAAATGAAAGTAAATATTGATTCATTGGTTATCAAATATTTAACTAATATTAAGCGGTATTATAAAGTCAGATCGTAATATGAAAAGACAACTTATATTAGTAGATAATCTAAACATGTCCTTAGTTTAATCGAAATTGATCAAGTCGATTGAAAGATTATTATGTCATGTATAAAGTCCAATTAGGGAGATACATTGTCTTGGGTATCAGAGTGGATGACTTTCAAAAGATAGAGACATAAATGTGACTAAGTGGAGTGATAGTACATTGGACAATACCCATATAGAATAGATCTTAGATCCATTTATGGATTTATTCACTTATGATATTCATAGTGTAGCATACCTTAATCTTGAGTGGATGATAGACTATGTATGTGTGACTTGTATACTTTGATATAAATGAAAACTTAAGATCAAATAGATAAGAAATTGAAAGTTGGTGCCTTAGGTATATGAATTCTGCATGATGTAGCATTATTCCACGATAGTAGAATTCGTAACCCAATAAAGGGTAAATGATATCCTCTCAACAACATTTTATGATAGATGAAAAGTAATGTGGTCACAGGTCATTTTTCTTAGTGGTAAATGATTTAATTACTTTTTGATGATAACTGACTTTTCATGAAGGAAAATGTAATATTATTGTGAGATAAAGTAGGATCATATTAGGAGAATGGATTTATCCCAAAGGGATTAAGGATATTCTATTAGGGTAATACACTTATGAAAAGGTCATTGGGCGAGCACTTAAAGAGTAGTTTTCATAATGATATATAATAAAGGAGAGCTCAATCATCATACTTTAATGGAATGACTTCATGACTAAATAATGTTTTAATTAATAGGCGAAGAGCCAAATCTTAATTACAAATTATTTTAGCCTTAATTATATATGTCCAATCGGCCCCTCCACTAGCTCGAGATAACTAGAATTGAATTGCATGTAGAACCAATAATATGAAATGAATGAAAACAATGAAGAGAAATAGATCGCGTGTATCACTATCAACAGTGAATGCTTTTCTCGCTAAGTGCAAAAGATGAAAGATGAAGGATGTGGAGGATGTCATAGGTTTAGTTGTATCTGGTGAAAGATTTGTACTCAATTAATTGTGTGGGAGCAGAAGTTTGTGATCAAGTTTGTAGGTAGCATCGTAAGAGCTGGCAAGCGGGTGGGCCTGGGCGACCTCATTTCGGGCTTACCTCTAACGTGGATTTTCTCAAGCTCGGATCAACATCAGCTTGGGTTTTCTCTGACTCGGATCTATTATGAGCTCAAATGTTTTTGGGCTTGAGCCATTTCAAACTCAAATTTTTCGAGGTTGGAACAAGCCAATCAGGCTCTGTCATATTCAAATAACTTTAAATTTTATAAGTTATAAATATTTTAATTTCGAATATAATAACTTGTCGTAACCATTTTTTGTAAACAACGGGGATCGACTTTTGGTTTTGAAAACGAAAACGAAAAACGGGAGTCGCCACCGATCTTTATTTGGTGTGTTCGGATCACCTGTCTTAATAAAACATTTGGGTTTACTAAAACATTATTTTTGGTTTACGAAAGTTGAGAAAACGGGTTCGGGAGTCGGTTACGTGCGAGGAAGGATTAGCACCCTCGTCACGCCCAAAATTGGTACCAAATTGATTAATTAATGCCCTAATGTTGAAAATTGGAAGAGATTTTAAAATACGAACCCTTTTAGAAAATGTTTGGATAATTCGAGTTTGGATATCGAAATTCTCTTGTTCCAAAAAGATGAAATATCACATCCTGCACGATAGGATACGATGTTTCAACCCTCGATACCAAGATCATTTCATGATTTCCAAAATTCATACATTGCGATTAAAAAGGGTATTCCACTATTTGGCCAAACCAAAAACCGAAACCCAGCACGGTTGGGCACGATTCCTCGAATGTCCAAACTCGAAATATTGCCTTATTTTAGAAAAAATTCCTATCCCAAGTTAACTAAACGTCACATCCAGTGAGTTAGGACACAACGTTTCTGAATTCCTGAGAATAGATTTTTATTTAAAATTTATGCGTTTGCTTTTAAAGGATAATTGGTTCTTTAGACTCGACAAGAAAAATTGAAACCCAGTAAGTTAGGGTACGATTTCCTTCGGGTCTTAAAACGCGGAGTGTTTGCTTATTCAAAAATCGGATAGAACGTAATATGGTCGTAGTAAAATGGAAAATGAATTTTGATACTAATATGTGCATGATAATGACAAATATTAAAGTCAAAACAAACCAAAATAAAAAAGAAATAAAAAAAAGGATAAATAACAAGAGCAAAAATAAACAAATAAAAATAAAACAAACTAACTTAAAAAATAAGTTAGTAAATAAAATAAAAACTAAGGAAAATTTAATAGTGAATCAACAATTAGATAAATAAACGAGTACTAAGTAAAATTTTAGAAATAATAATAATAATAATAATAATAATAATAATAAATAATAATATAATAATAATAAGAATAATAATAATAATAATAATAATATTGTTAATAAAAAAGCAATAGTAATAGTGATAGTAGTTACAATAAAAATGATAAAAAAATAATAAGAGTAATAAACTAATATTTTAAGAATAAAATAAAAATAAATAATAATAGCAATAATAATTCTAAGAGTAATAATATTAAAATATAATAATAATAATAATAATAATAATAATAAGGAAGTTAGTTAAAAAATAATAATGGTAATTAATCATTAATAATAATAGTATGGCATAATAATAATAATAATACTAGAATATAATTATAATAATAGTAAAAATAATGGCAACAGAGATAAATAAAAATGATAATACGAATAGTAATAACAAATATGGTAAAAAAAACTAAACAATAAAATAATGGTAATTAATAAACAAATAATATATATTATATATATATATATATATAAAAATATAATAATAGCAACAACAACAACAACAACAACAACAACAACACACAACAACAAAACAACACAACAACAATAATAATAATAATAATAATAAACAGTAATAATAATTGCAAAAATAATAAGGGACTAAATTAGAAAATAAATAAAACCTAGGATCTGAATAAAAAGAAAATAAAACGAATTAGGGCCCGATTAGACGCGCGAAAAAATAAGGAGGACCATTCGAGCAATTATCTCTGGCCTCAATAAGCTGTGTTTTGCTCGGGACTACTTTAGAGCAGAAGAAAATCTACTGGTGCCAATTTGGAAATAACAAAAACTGGATTAAAAGAGTGAAAAAATGCGGAAGGGCTAAAGAGGCAAATAGCTCACTTGTACAAAATGCGCGGATCCTTCCCCGGGTCAGGTCATGCGCGCGGGTTGGGGCCTCATACGACGCCGTTTTGGCATTAGGGACCCTTGCCCAAAACGACGTCGTAATTACATATAAGTCAGGTTTTTTCCCAAAAAATCATTTTCACCTCCTTTTCAAAAAAAAAAAAACAAAAAAAAAAGAAATCCCTTTAAAATCCTCTCATGCCCTCTTTCAGTCGACCGATTGGTCTTTCTTTGACCCCCATTTCGCACCATTGTGCCACCACCGTATCGGTGGCCAGTGATGCCTACAACCGTGTAAGAGTATGCCCAAAGATCAATCATGAGATGGTTGTAATTACATACTTTATTTACCATATTTATTAATATAAAGCGTTGTCATTATTATTTCAATTTTTCTATCTGTGTATACAAATAAACTGTTTTATAATAATGTCCTGAGAATAATATGATTATTCTTAAAAGATCCTTAGTCGAGTATTATTGTTGACTAGGACAACAATAATGCATTAAGACTAACATGTAGTTGATTGATGATAAAGAGTTGTCATTGATGTGGATTGTCAAAATCAATGCATGAATATGTGTTAGAGAACAACATATTGGATTGACCCGTTATGGTATGTTTATTGGATTATTATGTAATTGTCACAACATTACTCATAGTGATTAATATGTATATGATCCTCAGACTTGAGATAATTATTATCTCAACATCGTAAGTTGTATATTTTGATACAGTCAAACGTACACCGTAACTGGTTGTTCTATAAAGGTGATGTGGATATACCACAAATTATGTAAGGGATATGGTTGATCAATATAGGATAAGTCCCTCCTACATAATGGAGTAATATCTAGGCCACTTGATTGAGTGAGACTAGAATGCATGGCCATGCTCAAATAAGTGACATGAGATGTCATACTAATTTGTATATCATAGTCTACTCAGATATCAAGAAACATGGGATGGACTATACAAGTGTGACTACTCCATGACTTGTGTCCATTCCAGAGATAAAGGACTTAAGGATTAATGCATGAAAGGTTAATCACAAAAAGTTATGAGGAATCATGACTTCTTGTAACTTAGGTAGCAATGATGCATTGCTAGATGCCACTCATTGTTTGTGACATAGAATCGTTCTATTATACTGGTAACGTTGCAAGAACCTACAGGGTCACACCCTATGGTTTAAATGAACGGAATAAAATAATTGGTATTGTTTTTTGGTTGTCACAAATTAAATTATTAAAGAATTAATTTAATTGGGCAATCAAATATTGAACATATTATATGTACAAGGATGTTGTACACATAATGACAACATAAGTCTATTATAATGAATTTGATTCATATATAAATTTAAATAAATATAGTTTACCGAAATCCTTATTATAATTAATGTAATTATAATTTTCGGATATAATTAATGTAATTAATTTTCGGTTAAAAACTTTATTGATTTTATTTAATCTTAGGATACATTCAGAGATACCAATATAAAAGGTATAAAAGGATACCAATTAAAGGGCCCAATGAAAAGGATACCCATTATAAAAGGTCCAATTAAAAGGAACCCAATATAAAGATATTTAAAAGAGACAAAGCTTATGGGAAAACCCTAAGTGATTGCTTGTTAGGTCTAGCAGCCGTCAGCAAATAAACATCCAAAATAGTTTTGGAGATTTCTTCCGTTCATAGTCAAACCGGGTGGATTACGTAAGGCCGACATCGGAAAAGGTTGTGGCTTGATTCGACAGTAGATCAAAACTCTTGTTGACAAGGCGTCGCTGTTACTCAGATTGAAGTTTTGGTAATTTCGAAACCTTTATTTCACCCCGATTCATTCCTCACACATGGATTCATGATTTGGATGGCCGATCTAATTTTATTCTGCTGCGCCATGGGTTATCCGGCGTTCCAACATTGGTATCAGAGCCACTTGTGTGATACGAACTCGGGTTTAAATACTTGGGGTGATGCAATTGTATGAGATCTGTTTTGATCTTATTGTATTTTCGATTGTTTAAATCGTTTAAGCATAACCTGATAAATTCCTTTCGGTAATTGATTAAATGTTAATCATGGTTGTATGGCCTATTCGATTTTATGTTATTACTGTTAAACTATTAACAAATCTGTAATAATGCGCGGTGGTGGGGTATTTATAGTTTCCAGTAAGTGTTAACTAGCTACTGGAACAAGGGGGTTTGTTCCGATATGAAACCTCAAGGATTAAAATCCTAAAAACACGATTCTGTTGATAAAAAGTTCTCAAATCGTGAGGTTTTATTTGACTGGGGTATGCGATTCGTACCGCGGAGGCTCTGCCCCGTACCCCTGGTCCATACCGCGGGGGCTCCGCCCCAGCACCCCCGGGATAGGGATCTGAGGACGGCTCCGGCCGCGGGCCTTCGGCCTGCTTCCTCCGACCTCCTCAGACCCCCGCAAAAAGATTTGTTAATGAAAGAAATTTATAAACTTGATGGGCCACAAAAGGTTGAAAGGATATTTTATCATTCACCTTAGCAAAAAACAAAAACCATTGAATTATGTATGCTATTTTTGACATGCACGATGTTTGAAATGCATAGTTATAGCCCAATGACCCATTCGATAAAAGGTTGTATTTTTTTTAAATACGGCCTGCGTGTCGTGCCTTACTATTATTCTTTTGTATTTCTCTTCTCATCTTATTCCCTCGTATGTAAAACGAGTTTCTGCATATTGTAATTTGCAAGAGTTGCTGTGGGCCAAACGAGAAGGAAGGTGGGAGAATGATTGTGAATGATAGCTTGTGAAAGGCTTACACCTTTAGGTTTCTTTTGGTTTTCCCATTTGGCTTGGGTTGAACCACTTTAGTTTATGGGCTATAACTATTGCATTTATTTATTGCTTTATTTATTCATGTATGAGATGCTAGGATGTCTAAAGCATGCCAATATATATATTAAAACTTGATGATAATAAACCCTATTAATTGATGAGATCGATTCGAGAGACTAAATGGGCTAAAGTAGACCATAATTGGTGAGATGCAACAACCTTAATAAAATCCCTCTATTAAAATATTAAGTCAATATGGCCTTCCAATTTTGCCCTCGTTAAGGCCTCGATCAATACTATGTAGGTTCTGCCAAAGCGAAGTACTAGTATTATCTTGGTTAAACGCGAAGAATAAACAAGTGATATCGCTGGTTAAAAATTGGTTAATGACTTAACTAGGTTACTCTAATAGGATTAGAAACCTAGAGGCAAGTAAATTGGATAAATCATAAGATGATTAGAACAAGAGTTGTTCACCAAATATTAGGAGTTACATATGATGTAATTAGCAATGTGCTTACCTAAATAACCATAATCTTAAGAGTAAAGCCAAAGCTGACTTAAGAGGTGGTGAAATATGGATCCTTAACCTACTAGAAATACTTTTGAGAAAGTTTTTCCGAAATTAATATACGAGGGTTATTAATTTTGAAATAAAATAGTGGGAATATCATTTAATAAAGTCTTTTTAATGATTGATATAAAATTGGTAAATTTACTCACATGCATATTTAATTTGTTGTAGATATATTATGGCTGCAAACACTAGTACACTCTCATTGCGATCGGTCCTTGAGAAGGACAAATTGAATGGTTTGAATTTTCTTGATTGGTTCCGTAACTTGAGGATTGTCCTTAAACAAGAACGGAAATATATGTCATTGAACAACCACTTCCTAATGAACCACCCGCTAATGCCTCGAGGACTGATAGAGATGCTTACAAGAAGTATCTCGATGACATGATAGATGTTGGATGTTATGCTTGCCACTATGAATCCTGAACTTCAGAAGCAACATGAGGACATGATTGCTTATGATATGATCGAGCACCTGAAAGAACTTTATCAGGGACAAGCACGGCAAGAGAGGTTTGATATCTCTAAGGCCCTATTCCAATGTAAGTTGGCTGAAGGAAGCCCAGTAGGACCTCATGTCCTTAAGATGATTGGCTATATTGAAAGCCTGTCTAAGCTTGGGTTTCCATTGAGCCAAGAGTTGGCCACTGATGTTATTTTACAATCGTTGCCGGATAGCTACAGCCAGTTTGTCCTTAATTTCAATATGAATGAAATTGACAAGACTCTACCACAATTGCTCAGTATGTTACGAACTGCTGAAGGCAACTTGAAAAAGGTTGGACCCAAGCCCATACTGATGGTCCGTAATAACAAGGGCAAGGGAAAGGCCAAAGTTCAAACAAAGCCCAAGGGCAAAGGTAAGCCCAAATTTGGAAAAGGAAAGGCTGCACTGAAACCTAAAGGTGGGGTGTCTAAGGAAGGAAACTGTTTTCATTGTGGTGTGACTGGACATTGGAAACGGAACTACCCTGTTTATCTTGAGGAAGTCAAGAAGGCTAAAGCAAGCGGAATGTCTGCTTCAGGTATTTATGTTATTGATATTAATTTATCAACTACTACTTCTTGGGTATTAGATATTGGTTGTGGTTCTCATATTTGTACTTCTGTACAGGGACTACAAAGGAGTAGGACTTTGGCTAGAGGAGATATGGACCTACGAGTTGGAAATGGAGCAAAAGTTGCTGCATTAGCTGTGGGAACATATACTTTATCTTTGCCTAGTGGACTTGATTTATGTTTAGAGGATTGTTATCTTGTGCCCAGTTTGACTAAAACATTATTTCAATTCTTGTTTAGACAAAATTGGTTTTGAGATAATTATTAAGAATAATTTGTTCCTTTTATCTCAATAATGTTTTTTATGGTTCGGCACATTTGATAAATGGCCTCTATATTTTAGATCAAACGAATCCCATTTACAACATAAATACTAAAAGATCTAAAATAAATGACTCAAATCAAACTTATCTTTGGCATTGTCGTTTGGGCCACATAAGTGAGAAACGCATATCCAAACTCCATAAAGATGGTCTCCTGAATTCATTTGTTTTTGAACAATTTGAAGTATGTGAATCTCGCTTATTGGGAAAAATGACTAAATCTTCTTTTTCTGGAAAAGGTGAACGAGCTAGTGATTTATTGGGCCTAATACATTCTGATGTATGTGGACCAATAAATACACAGGCCAGAGGTGGATTTCACTACTTCATTACTTTCACTGATGATTTCAGTAGATATGGGTATGTTTATCTCATGCGCCATAAGTCTGAGTCCCTTGAAAAGTTTAAGGAATTCAAAAATGAAGTACAAAATCAACTAGGCAAAACTATCAAATCACTTCGATCTGATCGAGGTGGAGAGTATTTGAGCCTAGAGTTTGATGATCTTTTGAAAGAATGTGGGATTGTCTCACAACTTACTCCTCCTGGTACTCCTCAATGGAATGGAGTATTTGAGAGAAGAAATCGAACTTTATTAGACATGGTTCGATCCATGATGAGTCATGCTGATCTACCGACTTCCTTTTGGGGACATGCACTTGAGACTGCTGCTTTCACACTAAATCGTGTTCCATCTAAATCGGTTCAGAAGACGCCATATGAGATATGGACTGGGAAACGTCCTAGTATGTCTTTTATGAAAATTTGGGGTTGTGAAGCTTATGTTAAACGTCAGACGTCTACTAAGCTTGAACCCAAATCTGAAAGGTGTATTTTTGTGGGGTATCCAAAAGAAACCAAAGGATATTATTTTTTTAATCCCCCTCAAAACAAAATTTTTGTTGCTCAGACTGGTGTCTTCCTAGAGAGAGAATTTACTTCTAGAAAAGGAAGTGGGAGAAAGATTGAACTTGAAGAAATTCAAGAATCACAAGATACTACTGAACCAGAGATTGAATAAAAGCAAATTCCACAAGAAATTGAGGAACAAACAACTGCTGTAGGAACACAACCACCGCGCAGATCTTTAAGAGAACGCCGTGCACCTGAGAGATATGGATTTCTCATTACAACGCATGGTGACGTTCTTCTTATAGATCAAGATAAGCCTAGGACTTATCAAGAAGCGGTGACGAGCCCAGACTCTGAGAAATGGCTTGAGGCCATGAGATCTGAGATGGATTCCATGTATGAAAACCAAGTATGGACTTTGATTGACCCACCCGAAGGGGTTAAACCTATAGGGTGCAAATGGGTTTTTAAAAAGAAAACAGACATGGATGGTAATGTACAAACATACAAAGGGCGATTAGTCGCTAAAGGTTTTCGCCAAATTCATGGTGTTGACTATGATGAAACCTTTTCTCCTGTAGCTATGTTTAAATCCATCAGGATCTTGCTCGCCATAGCTGCATTTCATGATTATGAAATCTGGCAGATGGACGTCAAAACAGCTTTCCTTAACGGGAAACTTGAAGAGGATGTGTATATGACACAACCTGAAGGTTTTGTAAATCCAAAGGATGCTAGAAAGATATGTAAGCTACAAAGATCCATTTATGGATTAAAGCAAGCTTCTCGAAGTTGGAATATTCGTTTTACGATTCAATCAAAGAGTTTGGTTTTATCAAAAATGAAGATGAACCATGTGTTTGCAAGAAAGTTAGTGGGAGCACTATCACATTCTTGGTACTATATGTGGATGACATACTTATCATGGGAAATGACATACCTACCTTGCAGTCTATTAAGACTTGGTTAAGAAGTTGTTTTTCTATGAAGGACTTGGGCGAAGCCACTTATATCTTAGGAGTCAAGATCTACAGAGATAGATCAAGACGACTACTAGGTCTAAGCCAAAGTACATACATAGATAAAGTACTGAAAAGGTTCAGTATGGAAGAATCTAAAAGAGGATTCCTACCTATGAGACATGGTATTTCACTCTCGAAGGAAATGTGTCCTTCAACTCCACAAGAGAGAGAACGTATGAGTAAAATTCCATATGCTTCCGCTATTGGATCTATCATGTATGCTATGTTATGTACCCGTCCAGATGTCTCGTATGCCTTAAGTATGACGAGCAAGTATCAAGTAGATCCCGGTGAAGGTCACTGGACCACAGTCAAGAGTATCCTTAAGTACTTAAGAAGAACTAAGGATACGTTCCTATTATATGGAGGTGAGGAAGAGTTAAGTGTAAAAGGTTACACTGATGCCAGCTTCCAAACTGACAAGGACGATTCTCGATCGCAATCAGGTTTTGTGTTTTGCCTTCATGGTGGTGCTGTGAGCTGGAAGAGTTCAAAGCAAAGTACAGTAGCCGATTCTACAACAGAGGCTGAGTATATTGCAGCCAGTGAGGCAGCAAAGGAAGCGGTTTGGATTAAGAAGTTCATTACTGGGCTAGGGGTTGTGCCTAGCATATCAGATGCTATAGAACTCCGATGTGATAACAATGGAGCTATTGCACAAGCTAAAGAACCCAGATCTCACCAGCGATCCAAACATATACTTAGACGCTACCATCTTATTCGAGAGATTATCGATCGAGGGGATGTAGAGATATGCAGAGTACCTTCAGATGATAACATTGCTCCCCTGACCAAGCCTCTGACACAGCAGAAGCATGATTGTCACACTAAGTCACTTGGTATTAGATATATGAGTGATTGGTCTTAGTGCTAGTGGGAGATTGTAAGAGTATGCCCAAAGATCAATCATGAGATGGTTGTAATAATATACTTTATTTACCATATTTATTAATATAAAGCGTTGTCATTATTATTTCAGTTTTTCTATCTGTGTATACAAATAAACTATTTTATAATAATGTCCTGAGAATAATATGATTATTCTTAAAAGATCCTTAGTCGAGTATTATTGTTGACTAGGACAACAATAATGCATTAAGACTAACATGTAGTTGATTGATGATAAAGAGTTGTCATTGATGTGGATTGTCAAAATCAATGCATGAATATGTGTGTTAGAGAACAACATATTGGATTGACCCGTTATGAGTATGTTTATTGGATTATTATGTAATTGTCACAACATTACTCATAGTGATTAATATGTATATGATCCTCAGACTTGAGATAATTATTATCTCAACATCGTAAGTTGTATATTTTGATACAGTCAAACGTACACCGTAACTGGTTGTTCTATAAAGGCTGATGTTGGATATACCACAATTTATGTAAAGGGATATGGTTGATCAATATAGGATAAGTCCCTCCTACATAATGGGAGTAATATCTTAGGCCACTTGATTGAGTGAGACTAGAAATGCATGGCCATGCTCAAATAAGTTGACATGAGATGTCATACTAATTTGTATATCATAGTCTACTCAAGATATCAAGAAACATGGGATGGACTATACAAGTGTGACTATTCCATGACTTGTGTCCATTCCAGAGATAAAGGACTTAAGGATTAATGCATGAAAGGTTAATCACAAAAAGTTATGAGGAATCATGACTTCTTGTAACTTAGGAGCAATGATGCATTGCTAGATGCCACTCATTGTTTGTGACATTAGAATCGTTCTATTATTACTGGTAACGTTGCAAGAACCTACAGGGTCACACCCTATGGTTTAAATGAACGGAATAAAATATAATTGGTATTGTTTTTTGGTTGTCACATGAATTAAATTAATTAAAGAATTAATTTAATTGGGCAATCAAATATTGAACATATTATATGTACAAGGATGTTGTACACATAATGACAACATAATTCTATTAATATATGAATTTGATTCATATATAAATTTAAATAAATATAGTTTACCGAAATCCTTATTATAATTAATGTAATTATAATTTTCGGATATAATTAATGTAATTATAATTTTCGGTTAAAAACTTTATTGTATTTATTTAATCTTATGATACATTCAAGAGATACCAATTATAGAAGGGTATTAAAAGGATACCAATTAAATGGGCCCAATGAAAAAGATACCCATTATAAAAGGCCCAATTAAAAGGATACCCAATATAAAAGGTATTTAAAAGAGACAAAGCTTATGGGAAAACCCTAAGTGATTGCTTGTTAGGTCTAGCAGCCGTCAAGTAAATAAACCTCCAAAATAGTTTTGGAGATTTCTTCCGTTCATAGTCAAACCGGGTGGATTACGTAGAGGCCGACATCAGAAAAGGTTGTGGCTTGATTCGACAGTAGATCAAAACTCTTGTTGACAAGGCGTCGCTGTCTACTCAGATTGAAGTTTTGGTAATTTCGAAACCTTTATTTCACCCCGATTCGTTCCTCACACATGGATTCATGATTTGGATCGCCAGATCTAATTTTATTCTGTTGCGCCATGGGGTATCCGGCATTCCAACAAACCGAGCCCTTCGTCCCTTTCTCGAAACCCCTTTTGAAGCCCCGAAAACCCAGAGAAGAACCCCCCTTTTCCTTGTCTTTGGTCCGGCTTCGACGATGGAGACGAGGCTCCGATGGCGCGCCCTGACAACTCAGGTATGGGTTCCTCGCTTTTCTTTCGATTTTGTTTATGAAAGTTCTTAAAAAAATAAAATAAAAAACACAATAGCAGTAACTAATAGAAAAGAAAGAAAGACTGAGATCAACCTTAGGATTTCTATTTTCTTTTTAATTTCTGATAGTTCGTATTCTTTTCTTTGAATTCGAAAAAATTCCTCCTTAACAAATGGTTTAGATCGGCTTTTTATAGCCGATTCTTACAATCTTTTGCTGTTCATTTCTATTCTCTTGCGTGTCTACCTTTTCTTTGCAGGATGTGGGCGGTGCTGATGAGACGTGGGAGGTGGTTGCAGGTGCGCCGAAGGCTGGCATGGCAGTGGTTAGATGCGCCACTTGCGCTGATGATGGGACAGACGTCAGAGGGCTGCGGCGCTAGGGTTTTTAGAAACCCTAGCATTCTGAAAATTTTTTTTAATCCTTTGGGCCTTTTGGGCCGCTTGTAAATTGGGCTTGTTTGTATTGGACTGCTGACATATTTTTTATTTTTGCTTGTCTGATTTAGGGTGTAGTAGGCCGGGCAAATTATAGGTCTTACAAACTCATTTTATTTTTATATGATGACACCACAATTCAAGTTTACCTTATGAAAAGCATAAATTATATATATTTAATATAATTCTTTTATATAAAATTATTAAACTGCTTATCATATTTAAAATTTATTATTCTATGATATTATATGAATTAACAAAAATATCTTTTATTGTTCATTATTTTATTGTACAATTAATTTTTTTACCTAACAAAGTACGAGTTTGGTTGTGTATATCAATTAAAATATGTCAACATTATTTTATAATTGTATATAAATTTAATTTTATGATTGATATTACAAATAAATTTATATATTTTTAATTCAATGTTTTATTTTATAAAAATAATATCTTAAAATATTATATGCGATATACAATTTCTTAGATTAAACATAGTTGAAAATGTATTTATGGAATCTATTAAATTTATTTTGTCTAAGTAATATATTAACAAACTATAAATGATTTAAAAGTTTAAGCCTTATTCATTATTAATTTATTTAATTTAAATTTTCTGATTTATAAATGATTTTTAAAACATATATAAATATATTAAAAATTAGATAATATTTCTCTCATGAATTTAATACATGTAAACCTACCGTACGAGTTTGATGGAATATATTAATTATAATACTAAATCATTTTATTGAAAATATTAATATTTCTATAATTTTATTCAAAATATACATTATCTTAGGATTAATTGTTTAATGTTGACCACTCTCGTACCCTTTGTAAAAAATCTTGATAAAAATTATATCTCATTTGGACATTTGTAATAGTTTTTACAAAATTGTATTTTAAATTTTAAATAATGTACAGATAAATGAAAAGTTATAAAGCAAAAATCTTTAAAAAAACCCTAATATCAAATCATGGATTAGATTAAATAAATTAAAAATTGAACCTTCAAGTTAATTATAAAAATTTAAGTGTTAGGATCTAGTGCCTTTAGTGTATTGATTTTATCTATATGTATTTGTAATTTTTTGAATAAATTGGCTTAATAAATTATTCATCAATATATTCATATATTATCCTCAATGGCTTTTGGACGTAAAGAAAAATGAAAGCAAATATTGATTCATTGGTTATCTAATATTTAACTAATATTAAGCGGTATTATGAAGTCGGATCGTAATATGAAAAGACAACTTATATTAGTAGATAATCTAAACATGTCCTTAGTTTAATCGAAATTGAGCAAGTCGATTGAAAAACTATTATGTCATATATAAAGTCCAATTAGGGAGATACATTGTCTTGGGTATCAGAGTGGATGACTTTCAAAAGATAGAGACATAAATGTGACTAAGTGGACTGATAGTACATTGGACAATACCCATATAGAATAGATCTTAGATCCGTTTATGGATTTATTCACTTATGATATTCATAGTGTAGCATACCTTAATCTTGAGTGGATGATAGACTATGTATGTGTGACTTGTATACTTTAATATAAATGAAAACCTAAGATCAAATAGATAAGAATTTGAAAGTTGGTGCCTCAGGTATATGAATTCTGCATGATGTAGCATTATTCCATGGTAGTAGACTCCATAACCCAATAAAGGGTAAATGATATCCTCTCAACAACATTTCATGATAGATGAAAGGTAATGTGGTCACAGGTCATTTTTCATAGTGGTAAATGATTTAATTACTATTTGATGATAACTGACTTTTCATGAAGGAAAATGTAAAATTATTGTGAGATAAAATAGGATTATATTAGGAGAATGGGTTTATCCCAAAGAGATTAAGGATATTCTATTAGGGTAATACACTTATGAAAAGGTCATTAGGTGAGCACTTAAAGAGTAGTTTTCATAATGGTATATAATAAAGGAGAGCTCAATCATCATACTTTAATGGAATGACGTCATGACTAAATACTGTTTTAATTAATAGACGAAGAGCCAAATCTTAATTACAAATTATATTAGCCTTAATTATATATGTCCAATCGGTCCCTCCACTAGCTCGAGATAACTAGAAATGAGTTGCATGTAGAACCAATAATATGAAATGAATGAAAACAATGAAGAGAAATAGATCGCGTGTATCACTATCAACAGTGAATGCTTTTCTCGCTAAGTGCAAAAGATGAAAGATGAAGGATGTGGAGGATGTCATAGGTTTAGTTATATCTGGTGAAAGATTTGTACTCAATTAATTGTGTGGGAGCAAAAGTTTGTGATCAAGTTTGTAGGTAGCATCGTAAGAGCTGGCAAGCGGGTGGGCCTGGGCAACCTCATTTCGAGCTTACCTCTAACGTGGATTTTCTCAAGCTCGGGTCAACTTCGGCTTGGGTTTTATCTGACTCGGATCTATTATGAGCTCAAATTTTTTTGGGCTTGAGTCATTTCAAACTCAAATTTTTCGAGGTTGGAACAAGCCAATCAGGCTCTGTCATATTCAAATAATTTTAAATTTTATAAGTTATAATTTTAAGCCAAAAGTCCAATTTACAACAAAATACTCCCAAAATAATAAAAATTAAATCAGTCCAATAACCGTGTGGTCATCGTAGAGTCCTCCGCTGCACCGATCCGTCTAATTCTGGGGATTACTTGTACAAATAAAACTAAAAGGGGTGAGTTTACGTAAACTCAGTGTGTAATCCCCACAAATCACATACATACAATCAGTTACAACAACAGTCAAATGCAGTCTGGGCCTAAGCCCATTTCAGTTTCAGTAGCAGTTCGGGCCTTAGCCCATTTCAATTTCAGTAATAGATATGTATTAAGGCCTGCGCCCATCACAGTAACAGTATCAGTAATGCAAACAGTACTCAGTAACAGAGTCCTACCCACCAACCTCTACACACCATCTTCGTACTTCCCTACACTCCATATAGAGGTTAAAACACCCATCCATCCCTACACTCCGAGCAGTACCGAGTGCGGCACTTATTCAGTATATTGCTGCTGAGCTACTAGATAATAGGCTTAAAGCCTTTCAGTACACTTCCTCCAAATATCATCATCCCAACCCAATGCAATGCAACAATACAATATGTCATGCTTTTATGCAACCATCAGTCATACATATACACACACACATATATATATATATATCAGTAATCATGCATAATTTATCATGCATCACAAACACTCAGATCATACATTTAGGGATCTAGGTAACGCTTACCGACCCTACCATAGGTTCACAGTCGACTTGGGTGACTCGTGCAACCTTAGGAATCATTTCATATAAATGGGCTCACATGCCCATGTGGCTTGCTCGTGGGGGCCCAGACACCCTTATGGCCCACACGACCCAAATTGGCCTTGGCCGTGTGGATCACACGGCCTGGCCCAAAATCCCACACGCCTGTGTGGACTACCTGTGTGGGCCCACACAGCCCAAATCGGTCTAGCCCATGTGTCGCACATGGCCTACCTAGCCATCACACGTCCATGTCTTGCGCGCACGGCCTGGCCTCGTCGATCGCACGCCCGTGTTATGGCACATGGCCTACCACACTAGCAACCACATGCCTGTGTAGCATCAACAGTGGGGTTTTTAGCTTTCGCTGAAACCCTGATTTCTGCGTAATCGGGTACACACCTGGTACGATTTCGATGCTACTGCAACTACGAACACTCCAGGACCTAAAAATCAGTATACCAACGTTTAGAAACTAGAACTATTACACATTTGAATCAAAATTCCAAAATCGATAACGACATCAATCCACCTTCAATACTTACCCCAACACCCTTAAATGATTTGATCATGTTTCCACACAAAGAGAGTCCCTTACGTCCTGGTTTGCTGCTACCAAAACAGCGAATTAGATTCCAACCAGAAAGAATAAAAAATTCAAGAACGAATTAAAAGGAAACCCCTATTCGCAGAATAATCTTACCAACACAAGCAACTGAAAAACCAGAATATAGGAGTAGAACAAATGTATTGACAACAATAGAAGAAAGCGAAAAAGAGGGAAAAGAGCATGAACGTCAGAATTTTGAGAGGAAAAGGGGAAGAACTGAAATTTTGGGAAGCACAAAATAAAAATATGATAACTTCCCCCCAAATCCATTAATTATCTCCACTACTCAGAATTCTTATTTGACCGAAACTCTCTCGGTCAAACGAGAAAAAATAGACTCCCACGCTCTCGCAGGGATTCGAACACCAGACCTTTAGCAAACTGATACTTAACTTAACCACCAGACTAGTAGGCCCATTCTGATATGGTTTTACAAATAATTAAATATAAGCCCCCACTAAGCAAGTGTAAGGCTTAAAAATACCAAAATTTTCCAAAGCTAAGGCTTGAACTTGGGACATTCCACTCACACCCAGAACACTTAACCACTGAAGCAGATACACAGTTGTGCCACTTTTTAACAGAAACAAGAATAAGAATTTTGGGGTGTTACAACTCTACCCCCTAAAAGGAAATTTTGACCTCGAAATTTACCTGATCAGAACAGATGAGGATACTGCTGACGTATCGTATCCTCAGGCTCCCATGTGGCCTCCTCGTTGCTATGATTCTACCACAGCACCTTCACTAAAGGAATGGACTTCCTCTTCAGGGCCTTAACGTCGTGATCCAGAATCTAAATCGGCTCCTCCTCGAAGATCAAATTTGGCCTAACCTCAATCTCTTCAACAAGAATAATATGAGTAGGATCAGAGCGGTAACGCCTCAACATTGAGACGTGGAATACGTCATGAATACGGTCTAGCTCTGAAGGTAACTCCAACTGATAAGTGACCGATCCCACTGGCTTCAGAATTCGATACGGCCCAATAAACCTAGGGCTCAACTTGCCCTTACGACCGAACCTCAGAACCTTCTTCCATGGAGAAACCTTAAGAAACACGAAGTCCCCCACAGAGTACTCAATCTCACGTCTCTTCAGATTAGCATAAGACTTCTGTCTGTCAGAAGCTGCCTTCAGATGATCCCTAACCAGTCATACCTTCTCCTCAGTCTAGAAAACCAATTTAGGACCCAGAACACGTCATTCACCGAACTTAGTCCCACACAAGGGAGTGCGACACTAATGACCATACAAAGCCTCGTAAGGTGCCATTTGAATGCTAGACTGGAAACTATTATTATAAGCAAACTCCGCTAGCGGCAGATACTCCTCCAAACTGCCTTGGAAATCGATAGCACAGCTCCTCAACATATCCTCTAGTATCTGAATCACCCTCTCCGATTGACCATCGGTCTAAGGATGAACGCAGTATTGAAGTCCAACCTTGAACCCAGAGCCTCATGTAGCTTCTTCCAAAACTAAGACATGAAGCGAGGATCCCTATCAGAGATGATCAAAACTGTACCCTGTGCAAAGAATAATATGTCCTAACTAGGATGAAGTGTGCAGACTTGGTCAACTGATCCACGATGACCCATACTGAATCCTTCTTAGTGGGTGTTAAAGGCAACCCACTAACGAAATCCATCGTTACACGCTCCCATTTCCATAATGGAATCTTAACCGGCTACAGCAAACCCGAAGGCAACTGATGCTCAGCTTTAACCTACTAGCATGTCAGACATCTAGCCACAAAATCGGTAACTTCTCGCTTCAATCCTGGCCACCAATACAACTCTCGAAGATCTCAGTACATCTTATTTCCACCAGGATGCATAACATAAGGGCTATTATGCTCCTCTCTCAAAATACACTACCTTAAATCAGTGCCATTTGGGACACAGATCCGTCCATGAAAATAGAGTGTAATAGCCCGATTTAGGGCCCAGTCGGAATAGTGGTTGCGAGACCACAAATTCGAAGTAGAAATATGTGTTTTATGATTTTTATGAGGCTTATGATGTGTTTGCATGATTGTGTAAAAATTTCATGAGAAAATTTTAATTATTAGTGATTAAATTATCCATTAGGACTAAATTATAAAGATTAGAAAATATGAGATTCTAGAAGATTTAAGTATGAAATAGAGTTATAAAAATTACTAGAGGTCATTATTTAGCAATTAGACCATTACATGTTAAGATGGACAAAAATGGGCATGAGAAGGAAAAATCAGAAGAAAGAGGCCTTAAGGGTATTTTTGTCATTTAGTAAATAAAAGATTAAAAAGGGAAAACAAAGTCAAAATTGTGTTCATCTTCTTCTCCCATGGCCAAAAATCACTAAGGAAGACATAGCGGGTTTGTTCATCTTTCAAGCTTGATTGTAAGTACCTCATAGCCACGTTTTTAATGTTCTTCGTATTTTTGAGATCCTCGTAGCTCGATTTAGCTATTTCTAGCTATATTTTTTGCTAGGGTTTATGTTCGAAAATTTACCCATATATGACATGCATGTATTTTGATGTTTTATGGAAGAATATGAAAGTTTGATGTATGATAAACATCTTTTTCTAAGTGATTTTCATGAAAAATGCATAAAAGGACCAAATTGTAAAAGTTATAAAATGGTCATACATGAGTGAAATAGTGGAAATTGGGGGTTGTTGTAGTTAAGAAAATAATTCAGCTAGGCTTAAAATACAAGAAAGTTGAATAAAAATCATTTTATGAGCCTAGGGGCAAAAGTGTAATTATGTGAAAGTTTAGGGAAAGTCATAATTTTGCCAAAGTATGATTCATTAATCAATTTAGTCAATGTGAGTATTAAACAAGTGATATTGTTATTATAGATCAAGAAACAAAAAGCCTAGACCGAAACCGAGGAAGAACAAAGTTGTGGACTAAATTGAACATCTACGCCTATTTTGAGTACCAAGGTAAGTTTGTGTGAAATTAAAGCTTCATAGTATTTTTATATTTTAAATTGCTTGATATTATTACAAAGAATATCATATCTATGAAAATCAACTAACGATGCCTCGATGAGAAAATGATGAGAATAAGTTAAGTTGAAGTCCCGGTTGAAGATTCGGAATAACGAGGATACCTATGTCACAACATGAGATAAGGAAGGTTCCGTATAAGACCATGTCTGGGACATGCCATCGACATCGAATGTAAGTCCCGTATAAGACCATGTCTAGGACATGTCATCAGCACCGAATGTAGGTCTCGTATAAGACTATGTCTGGGACATGGCATTGGCACCGAATGTAAGTCCTGTATAAGACCATGTCTGGGACATGGCATCGGCAATGAATGTAGGTCCCGTATAAGACCATGTCTGGGACATGGCATCGGCACCAAATTAAGTCCCGTATAAGACCATGTTTGGGACATGGCGTCGAACCGAATAAGGAAAGTCTCGTATAAAACCATGTCTAGGACATGGCCTCGGCACCAAAAGAAGATCTCGTGTAAGACCATGTCTGGGACATGGCATCGACACCTATATACGATCTCGTATAAGATCATATCTGGGATATGTCATCGACATCAAGAGGTGATCCCAAGTAAGACTATACCTGGGATATGGCATTGGCATCGTGATACATGTATGATGAGATTGAGTATCCTTCGATATTTCGAATAGTTCAACGGGCAAAAGAGCTAAGTTATGTAAAGATGATAAAGAGCTAAGTTATACAAAGATGACAAAGAGTTACATTTAAGTTAAGGATGATTGATTTAAGTTTATGTTCAAGATAGCATAAGTGCTAACTTATGTGATGAAGTGATACAGGTACCATGAGTAAAATACGAGTTATGAAACTATAATGTGATATGTGATGGGTAAGAGTAAGTATGAGTAAGTATGTCTAAGTACTTGAGAACTTGTGTTGTTATTGTTCTATGAGATGAATGGATTTTACCATGAGTACTTATGTTGCTATTTTAACTCATGCAAACTTACTGAGCTATATGCTTACCTCTCTAATTTCCCTTTTCCTTGTAGTATCGCCAAGCTAGCTCAAGGATTGTAGAACGTCGGAGCTCGAATCACACTATCAATCATTCTCTTGGTATGGTAAAGTTGATTTATTTTGGGTATGGCATGTATAGGAACTTGTTCATTTTGAGTTATGTCATATTTGAAAGCCAAAGTCTTGGTTACTAATGTTACTCACTCATTTTGTAAATCGCCACTGGGAATTGGTCAATATTTGTCAAGTTTCATATTTTTAATGATGATGAGTTTTATGAAGTGAAAGTTCATGCAATTATTGGAGTAAAATGTGAAGCGTATGAATGATGATTAGTGATTCTTCATATTTTTAATGATGATGAGTTCTATGAAGTGAAAGTTCATGCAATTATTGCTATGTTATGTGTTGCTTGTGTTGATATATGTGTGTCTATGTTTCAGGGTGGCAATTGGCTTGGAAAATAGTCTTCTAATTGTCCACATGGGTAGACACATGGGGGTATGTATAGGCTATGTGTGACACATGGTCAACCCCTAAGGGTGTGTTCATAGGCCGTGTGTCCCTTGTTTTCAATTATGAGAATTCGATTAGTCACACAGGCCAAGACACAGGCGTGTGCCTAGGCCGTGTGCAGTTAAGAAGAGGTTGCTATAACACCCCAAACCCGGCCTAGATGTTATGACCGGATCTGGCATGTCACTTAAGAGGGTTGTTTAAACGCTACGTGTCCGTTAAAAACTTCGTATTCTTTTTTAAAATTTTGAACCTTGTTGTTTGTGAAATTCAGATTTGCTTTAATGGTTTTCTTGTAAAAATGTTATTATTATTTTCGAAAACTTTGTTTATAAAAAAATTAGATTCAATGAGTTACAGAAACATGATATTTTGAAAACAGTTATTGTCGTTTTAGGAAAACCCAGAGTTAAATCATATATAGTTTAAGCATAACTGAAATGAAAGTTTACAAGAAAAATACAATTTCAAAGGCCTTATTACAAAATATTAACCCAAAATAAATAATCTTAAAACAAAGCTAAACTGAAATTTACTAAAGTTTATGAGAAATACTCCGATGTATGGCCACCACAGGGTCCTCCGCAGCCCCAAATCCTCTAACGCTGGGGATCACCTGCACAGTTAAAGTAGAGGGGTGAGTTACGAGAACTCAGTGTGTAATCCCCTAATCGGTCACTAACTGGGCCCAAGCCCATACAGAAGCAGACTGGACCGAGGCCCTATTGAGTGACAATCTGGGCCTTCGCCCTATAAACATGCTAATGCAAACAGAGAATGCAACCCAACCTAATCCAACCAAACACACCCTCGTACCAACCCTACACACCTGTGGGGATCAAGTCAACCCACCCAGCCCTACACACCAATATGGCAGACAAGCTACTAATCACAGAATTTGAGGCGGAGCCACCAGAATAATAGAATATACGTGGCATGGCCACTACACAGAATGTGGCAGAACCACCAGATTACACTTCCTCCGATCATCAAACTCAACCCATGCAACATATCATAAATGCAATGCATCATACGTACAAAAGTGTAAATAAAGCATATACATGCTAACCAACCATAATCAAGGGTATAACGGTCATTTACCCTCCAGGGGTGTTTCGATAATTTTACCCTCTAGAGGTATTTCGGTAATTTTACCCTTTATTGGCCTTCCTGGAGGCCTAATGTCGCCTCGAACGACTCGAGACCCCTTTTTGGGTCTCTGAGGTACTATTGGGCCTCAAATCCATTTCAAGCCCAAACAGTCCCACACGCTCATGTGGCCCATTTCGTATGGTTTCGGTCTCAGTTTTTCAGATTACGCAATCACACATGTCATTTGATAGTTTTCCAGCAATTTTGCCCATGTGGGTCGAATAGCCCATTGGGCCCATTTGGCCCGTTTCAGCTCGATCAGGCCCATTACAGCCTCAGTTTTGCAGGACTGCTCGTGACACTCTCAATGACTTACCGCCAACATTTACGTCTCGATTTGCCACTACGAGCGCTCGCACGCTCGTGCAGTCACCTTTACCGATTTTTCGGCTTTTCGGCTTTTAGCCGTTTCACAGAGCAACATATACAATTATCTAGTTTGGTGTGAGATTACACACCTATTACGAGTGTAGATTGAACCCTCGAGATTACGCACCTATGAGATCAAAACATCCCAATCCATTCGTCTTATCACCGGTAAAGCATAGTTAAAACTTGAATTCGAATAATCACCAACACCATTTACCATAAGATGTGACCTTCTTCAACCGAGTGACCACTAGTCGATTTTGCTTCTGTATTGGCTAAAGCGAATAACTCCTAAATTGGTTGGTTAACAGGGGTTAGCATCTACCAATACTCGGTACAAGAAAGAAATCCAACAGTGTTTAATGCTACTTACCCTTATAACCCGTGGAAATAGATCCCTTGAACAAAGGGAGTTAAGCACGTACACCCTCACTGATGATATCTAACTAAAAGAAAAAGGAGAAGTTAGAAGCGTACTAGGAACCAAACGAATTAAATTCGGCAGTTGGTCCCTCCCCCAAAGAGTTTCGGCTCTTACCAAAACTTCCCAAAACCCAAACGTTTAATGAGCAGAGAAGAGGGTAAGCTTGATCCTAAATAAAATCAACCTACACCACAAGAGAAGTGCTTCGGTTTATGCTAAGCAGAGAGGGGAGAAAACAAATAGTGAGTAAATGAGAGAATGTTGCATTTGGTCAGAGAAAGAGAATGGTGCGAAGAGGAAAGAAAGAAAGAAAGAAAGAAAGTGGATGAAAAGCTTACCAAGTGAGGCCACAAAAGAGAACCCAATCTCCCAACAGTTTGATGTACGACTTAAAGGGAAAACAAGTAGAAGGAGATGTGGCTATCCAGCTTAAGAAAAAAGAAGAAAGGTTGAAGGAAAACAAATGTACGAATGGTCAATTCTCAACCAGATTCGACAAAGATACCTTTGAGAGATAAGAAGGAAGAGAGAAAAAGTGTACAAAGAGAAGACAAAAATGTGCCAAATGAGAACCCCAAAATGCTCTAGCCGAAAATGCCAAAAACAGTACTCCGAAATGCACTTTGAGCCAGAAACGACACCCCTCTAAAACTGGCCGAATATGCACTTTCAAAATGCCAAAAACTTTGGCTGAAATTCTCTATACTCCTCCCCATATTCGGCCAACTCCCTACATTCATCCAACCCCATGATTCTCTCCTCTTTTTGCTCTACCAAACACTCTCCACCTCCCATTCAAACCATTTGACCAAGTCTTCTCTCTCTCCTGCAGAGTTCTAACCGAACTCTACTTCCTCCATCCAGCTAACAGAAAAATAAAAATCTTGACTTGACACAAGTGGGATTTGAACCCCTTCCCTTCAAGCTCTCTCATTGACGCCACAACTGTAACATCTGGGATTTAGGGGTTATGCGGTTATTGCATAATTCAAGTGATAGTGGGCTTGGTGTATGGTTGGGTGAGTTTTAGGGGTTTTGAGAACCCTAGGATGTAGGAGAGTGCCTTAGAAAAATAGTAGAGTTTAAGTCTTTAAAGAGGGAGCTAGGCTAAGGAGGCCTTAAGAAAATTTGTAGGGGAGTTAGGACACAAGAGGTGCCTTGGTGAAGTGGCTTGGAGGCGCCACTTAGGGCCTTGGAACGTGACGCCACAAGCAATGAGGAAGGGCCTAGGTTCGAATTGCAGAGGAAGCATTATGGGAGTTTCTTTTTGCGTCAAAGAGAAGGGGAGTTGGACGGCATGCAAACACTTCATGGATGAGGATTAAGACTTGGTCTTTTTATTTTGATTTCGGCTAATGTAAGTGGATGAGGGTTGGACTCATTCAAACTTTTTGAATGAGTATTGAAGAGAGAAAATAGGAGAAGAAAATGGGATTTGATAAGAGAGATAGTGGGGGGCCGAATGTGGGACTCTTTAGGGGTGGCATTTTCGGTTTTGAAGGGGTGGTAGTGTGAGCCGAATTTAGTCTTTGTGCGTGTGCTAAATTCTCTCTTTCGAACTTTCTTTTCATCTTAGTGTTTTGCCTAAATTTGCACCCTATTTTCCTTTGACAAAAGCCGAAAGTTAGAACCATGTGTACATTTATTTTCTTTCTTCTTTCACATCTTTTTCTTTAATTTATCCTTGCTTAAATCAAAATCTCTCTCAAACTTGCCATTGCTGAATTCTCCTAAGTCTCTCCTATTCTTTTCTTCAACTCTATACTTGTTCTTTTGGTAGCCGAATATTGCATCTCCCTTTTGTGAGCCATAGCCGAAACCTCTCCCCTATTGTTTTTCATTGTCGAATCTTGCAGTCTCTCATTCTCTCTTCTATTTCGCAAATTGTTGAGGCTGAATCTTCTAGTGTGGTGCCGTGACTACTTTCTTGTAGTCTCTTCAAGCAGGCGTTGGTGGTAAGTACCCCTCCTAGCAATCGGTTTTGGGTTCTTTTCATTTGGTGTGCCGAATCAAGTGATTAGGGCCTTGGTTTGGAGATGGCCGAATGTTTATTAAGCAATAATAAGTGTTTCATTTGTGTAGCCAACGTTAGGGAGCATCAAAGAAGTTTCTTGGATTCAATTCTTTAAGGTAAGCAGATATAGCATTCGGCCATAGGCCATTTTCATGAGTTTTGGGTTGAAACCGATTTTAACATTGGATTAGCAGGGATTTCGACAACTTCAGGAGCAAGCAAGGTTTCGGGATTTAGATTAGCAAGGTAAGTGGATTGGTGATATTCGGCCATAGGCCATTTTGGTTATGAAGGTTAGCCGATTTCTGACTGTGATTGTTTAGGGGCAGATCGACAGTGGTTAAGAGGAGCTTCCGAGATTTCGATCCATTTTGGTAAGATTATTCAATAAGTCCTAAGATTTGTTATGTTAGACTATGACTTTGGCGAATAACCAAATGTTCTGATTAAGTGACTTTCGATGGAGGCGAATACCAGTCAAGAAGGACAAGGGGTAGTCCCTATCCCTAAGTTTAAGAAGAGATCAGTCTCTGCAGTGCGGGATTGGCCACCGGGGTGTGGGCCAGCGTTAGAGCAAGAGCGTAGACAAATAGCTGTAGTTTTGATTAGTGATAGCATCGGGATTGAGAGCGTAGCACTTCAGGTTATCAGGTGTGTGATTAACCCACCGTTTTCTAGGTATGTGATTATATTTGTATGTGTTAAGTATGTGCTAATAAGTGCAGTGATAATTATGAAATGGATACCCTTAAGGGGTATGGTGATAACCAGGTCAGTGTTAATTATTGATGAGACTGTGAATATGCCTATGCAAATGTGATTGAATACCTGAATAACATGTACATGCATTATTATCATGACATTACTGTATGCTGCAGGTGCATGGGGTGGGATATGAATATGAAAGAAGGACAGGGTGTACTTTATGTACGTGGTTTAGTGATGGCTACGAGCCTCACGTGGATTGATGAGTGGCTCTGTGCCTCATCGTGGTTGATATCGGCTATGTGCCATATCGTGGTTGGTGATGGCTATGTGCCTTATCGTGGTTTTGATGTTAGCTACGAGCTACATCGTGGATTGGCGCTGACTGAGGTCACGTTGTGGATTATTTGTGATTTACACGTGGACGGCATAAATTGCCAAATTGGTGTGTAGAGGTTGGAGGGTGATTTAGTAATCCTCTGGTGTGTGGTGGCTGGATACGGGGGTGTGTAGAGGATGGACCCTAGGCTGGGTTGGGTGCATTTTGCATAAAACTGTGTGGTATGTGGACTGGTGTGGTAATGGGCCAAGCCCAAAATGTGATGTGGATAAATTGCATTATTATATGATATGTGGTGTGGTAATGGGCCAAGCCCAATAAGTGAAATCATGTGGATTAATTGCCTTATTATCTGATATGTGGTTTAGTGTGGTTGTGGGCTAAGCCACGTGGGTGGAAATCTGTGGACTAATTACACACTGAGTCTGTTTGACTCACCCAAATTTTTACCAACATCGCAGGTGATTCATAATGCTTGGACCGGGTTGGAGCGGATACAAAGGTGGCCGTGCAGAAGATGTTTTATTTAATTTTATGCACTTTATATTTTAAGTATTTCTGAATAATTATTTGATGTAATAAGGGCCACTTAAAGTATTTGAAGTTTGTTATTATGTTTTAGTTGGATTGACGATTAAGTTACTATTTGGAAATGATTTTATTTTTGGCAACTTATATTTTAAAAATATATATATAAGTTTTAAATCTGGATATTCTGTAACAATCAAATTTTTACTTGACATTTTAAACGAGCAATGCTTTTCAAATAACAGTAAACTTTCATGATTTATCTTTAAGACAAAATCTTTTCAAACGTTTTCCTCAGTGGCATTCTAAATTCGGTCGTGGTGTATGGGCCGGGTTTGGGGTGTTACAGTTTGGTATCAGAGCCCGGTTCAAAACTCGGCTTTGAGGGTTTTGGGCCCTGAAACATTTTTTTTCAAAAATGGGCTTTCCAAAAACATTTTAGATGGGCTTTTCAAAAATATAGGCTTTCATGAATTTTTCGGGTTTATTCTGACATGGCACCTGTATCTCCGACCCGAAGTCCACCAGGTAAGTACCCCTAGCTATTGAAGTGATTTGTATATGTGAACTTTATGGGCATTATGGGATCGTAGATTAGTAGATTAGGGCCATTGAACCCTAGGACTAGTCTACTCCAACACGGAATTACATAAAACTTAAGTCTAATTGAACAAACCTGTGACTAAATCGCCGAGATAGGGTGTGGCAACAGTTGTGCGCATGTCTAGGAGTGGATTCGGTGGGAGCTAGGTATTTAAGCAGTCCTAGCGACTCACCTCCTCTTCACTCAAATCCTACCTGGTGCGTAGTGACGGTTCACCCTAACCAAGAGGACTTGTTCACGGGCTAAACTCGATAATTAAAACCCGAAAAGGACTAGCCATACTATTTTATAATAACCCTAGTTTTAAAAATCCTCAAATTGCCCCTTTGAATTGTAAGAATTATTTTGAAAATTTTTCTAAAATATTTCCAATTTACAAAATTACCCAAATACCCTTGGTTTATTAAAAAAAAAAGAAAAAAAAGGCACGATTTTTACCAAGATAATTTTGTTTTACAAAAATACCAAACTCCTAATTTGCAAAATATCAAGATACCCCGTTTTGGAAAATTTTCTAAAACGCCCCTGACTTCCAAAATTACCAAATCAACCCCGATTTCCAAAATTTCTGCGATACTTTTGATTTGGAAAACTGTCAAAATACCCTCGAGTTTTAAAAATTCTAGAATGCCTTTGATTATAAAAATTATTTGTGAATCGACCCCGATTAATTACTAAAATACCCCTGTAGGATGAATGACGAAAATACCCCTGGGTTGGGAATGGAGAAAGATGCCTATAATAGTGTGATGAATGTTGTTGATGAATGAATGTGATTCTCTAAATTAGAATAGTGAACTTGAACTGAAAACTTTGGTTGATCGAAAGAACTACTTCTAAAAACTTCTTTTCATAAAACTGCTCGTGAATAAACAGTGGAACTAAAAGTAGTAATGCATAAAATTCTTTAAATCAGATTAAATCACGACGTTAGATATGAGTTCTAGAGGACGTGGTCGTCGTGGATGTGGTAGAGGTAGAATGATAGTATCGGAACCAGTAGGGTCTGGCCATGGGTCAGAAAATGATGTGCCGCCGCCAGCAGTGGGCGTAGAGATCAAGATCAGACTGGAGGAGATGACGCAGTATCGCAGGTTATGTTGCGAGTGCTAGAGCGGGTGGTAGGAGCCAATATGGGCAATGGAGCTCGGAAGTCAGTGTCTGAGAGGCTTAGGGCAAACGGAGTCGAGGTTTTTAGAGAGTGTCTGGGGTAGCTCCGAACGTGGCAGAGTATTGGTTAGAGGCAGTCGAAAGGATCATGGATGATTTGGACTGCACGGCGGAAGAACAGCTGAAAGGTGCTGTTTCGTTGCTCCGGGATGAGGCTTATCGATGGTGGCTCACTGTCAGACAGGGTACCCCTGCAGATCGAGTGGATTGGGGGTATTTCAAGGCTAAGTTTGAGGGGAAGTATGTTGGAGCTAGTTATTTAGACTCGCAGAGAAAGACGATTCTAAATTTGGTACAAGGGAGTAAGTCGGTAGCGGAGTATGAAGCGGAATTTCTGCGGTTAAGTCAGTATGCTATGGGGATCGTGGCTACTGATTACGAGAGGTGCATCCGATTCGAAGATGGGTTGCGGGATGAGCTGCGGGTGTTGATTGCTCCGTAGAGAGAAAGGGACTTTGCTATTCTAGTGGAGAAAGCTTGGATAGCTGAAGAAGTTAAGAGGACTGAGAGACAGAACCGAGATAAGGATAGGAATTGGAATAAGAGGAGTTTTAGACCGTCGAAATCATCTGGAGATTTTCAGAAAAGACCAAGGACTGAGAATTCTGTGCGTGCACCTGTACCAGTTGCTGAGAATCGGAGTCGTCCATGTGCTCCGTGTGGGAGAGCTCATGCAGGAGAATGCTGGGGAAATAGTAAGGAATGTTTCCGGTGTGGGTCCAAGGCTCATTTGGTTAGGAATTGTCCTCAAGTGATGGATAGGGCTTGAACAGGAGGCCAAGGTTTTGTGCAGCATGGCAGAGGTGGTCAGCAGGCAACAAGGAGTCGTGGTCTGAACCGTGGAGGGAATGGTTCCCCCCGAGGTCATGGAACACCAAGCAGAGGCACTGAAGGTTCAGATGCGAGGCAACCAAGGTTGGTTTAGGCAGTCAGTCGTCGCAAGGAGGAAGATGTGCCAGATGTGATAACGGGTACGTTCCTTATTTTTGGAATACCCTTTATTGCCTTGTTTGTTATAGAGTTAGCTCATTCTTATAAGGCTAGAGAGGTGCTTAGAACCTTGAATGTGATCCTTAAGATTGTATCTAGGAAAGAGATCGTACTTAGTCTTTAGAGTGATCAGTGATAGCAGACGTACTTTTTAGGTAAGTGCCTATAGAGGTTCGGGAAACGGCTGTAACCTTCGCTTAGTTTAGCCAAGTAATTTCGAGGACGAAATTATTTTTAAGGAGGGTAGAACTGTAACATCCGGGATTTAGGGGTTATGCGGTTATTGCATAATTCAAGTGATAGTGGGCTTAGTGTATGGTTGGGTGAGGTTTAGGGGTTCTGAGAACCCTAGGATGTAGGAGAGTGCCTTAGAAAAATAGTAGAGTTTAAGTCTTTAAAGGGGGAGCTAGGCTAAGGAGGCCTTAAGAAAAATTTGTAGGGGAGTTAGGACACAAGAGGTGCCTTGGTGAAGTGGCTTGGAAGCGCCACTTAGGGCCTTGGAACGTGACGCCACAAGCAATGAGGAAGGGCCTAGGTTCGAATTGCAGAGGAAGCATTATGGGAGTTTCTTTTTGCATCAAAGAGAAGGGGAGTTGGACGGCATGCAAACACTTCATGGATGAGGATTAAGACTTGGTCTTTTTATTTTAATTTTGGCTAATGTAAGTGGATGAGGGTTGGACTCATTCAAACTTTTTGAATGAGTATTGAAGAGAGAAAATAGGAGAAGAAAGTGGGATTTCATAAGAGAGATAGTGGGGGGCCGAATGTGGGACTCTTTAGGGGTGGCATTTTCGGTTTTGAAGGGGTGGTAGTGTGTACCGAATTTAGTCTTTGTGTGTGCGCTAAATTCTCTCTTTTGAACTTTCTTTTCATCTTGGTGTTTTGCCGAAATTTGCACCCTATTTTCCTTTGACAAAAGCCGAAAGTTAGAACCATGTGTACATTTATTTTCTTTCTTCTTTCACATCTTTTTCTTCAATTTATCCTTGCTTAAATCAAAATCTCTCTCAAACTTGCCATTGCCGAATTCTCCTAAGTCTCTCCTATTCTTTTCTTCAACTCCATACTTGTTCTTTTGGTAGCCGAATATTGCATCTCCCTTTTGTGAGCCATAGCCGAAACCTCTCCCCCATTGTTTTTCATTGCCGAATCTTGCAGTCTCTCATTCTCTCTTTTATTTCACAAATCGTTGAGGCCGAATCTTCTAGTGTGGTGCCGTGACTACTTTCTTGTAGTCTCTTCAAGCAAGTGTTGGTGGTAAGTACCCCTCCTAGCAATCGGTTTTGGGTTCTTTTCATTTGGTGTGTTGAATCAAGTGATTAGGGCCTTGGTTTGGAGATGGCCGAATGTTTATTAAGCCATAATAAGCGTTTCTTTTGTGTAGCCAACGTTAGGGAGCATCAAAGAAGTTTCTTGGATTCGATTCTTTAAGGTAAGCAGATATAGCATTCGGCCATAGGCCATTTTCATGAGTTTTGGGTTGAAACCGATTTTAACATTGGATTAGCAGGGATTTCGACAACTTCAGGAGCAAGCAAGGTTTCGGGATTTAGATTAGCAAGGCAAGTGGATTGGTGATATTCGGCCATAGGCCATTTTGGTTATGAAGGTTAGCCGATTTCTGACTGTGATTGTTTAGGGGCAGATCAACAATGGTTAAGAGGAGCTTCCGGGATTTCGATTCATTTTGGTAAGATTATTCAATAAGTCCTAAGATTCATTATGTTAGACTATGACTTTGGTGAATAACCGAATGTTCTGATTAAGTGACTTTCGATGGAGGCGAATACCAGTCAAGAAGGACAAGGGGTCGTCCCTATCCCTAAGTTTAAGAAGAGATCAGTCTCTGCAGTGCGGGATTGGCCACCGGGGTGTGGGCCAGCGTCAGAGCAGGAGCGTAGATAGATAGCTGTAGTTTTGATTAGTGATAGCATCGGGATTGAGAGCGTAGTACTTCAGGTTATCAGGTGTGTGATTAACCCACCATTTTCCGGGTATGTGATTATATTTGTATGTGTTAAGTATGTGCTAATAAGTGAAGTGACAATTATGAAATGGATACCCTTAAGGGGTATGGTGATAACCAGGTCAGTGTTAATTATTGATGAGACTGTGAATATGCCTATGCAAATGTGATTGAATACCTGAATAACATGTACATGCATTATTATCATGACATTACTGTATGCTGCATGTGCATGGGGTGGGATATGAATATGAAGGAAGGACAGGGTGTACTTTATGTACGTGGTTTAGTGATGGCTACGAACCTCACGTGGATTGATGAGTGGCTCTGTGCCTCATCGTGGTTGATATCGGCTATGTGCCATATCGTGGTTGGTGATGGCTATGTGCCTCATCGTGGTTTTGATGTTAGCTACGAGCTACATCGTGGATTGGCGCTGACTGAGGTCGCGTTGTGGATTATTCGTGATTTAGTTCACGTGGACGGCATAAATTGCCAAATTGGTGTGTAGAGGTTGGAAGGTGATTTAGTAATCCTCTGGTGTGTGGTGGCTGGATACGAGGGTGTGTAGAGGATGGACCCTAGGCTGGGTTGGGTGCATTTTGCATAAACCTGTGTGGTATGTGGACTGGTGTGGTAATGGGCCAAGCCCAAAATGTGATGTGGATAAATTGCATTATTATATGATATGTGGTGTGGTAATGGGCCAAGCCCAATAAGTGAAATCATGTGGATTAATTGCCTTATTATCTGATATGTGGTTTAGTGTGGTTGTGGGCTAAGCCACGTGGGTGGAAATCTGTGGACTAATTACACACTGATTCTGTTTGACTCACCCAAATTTTTACCAACATCGTAGGTGATTCATAATGCTTGGACCGGGTTGGAGCGGATACAAAGGTGGCCGTGCAGAAGATGTTTTATTTAATTTTATGCACTTTATATTTTAAGTATTTCTAAATAATTATTTGATGTAATAAGGGCCACTTAAAGTATTTGAAGTTTGTTATTATGTTTTAGTTGGATTGACGATTAAGTTACTATTTGGAAATGATTTTATTTTTGGCAACTTATATTTTAAAAATATATATAAGTTTTAAATCCGGATATTCTGTAACAATCAAATTTTTACTTGACATTTTAAGCGAGCAATGCTTTACAAATAACAGTAAACTTTCATGATTTATCTTTAAGACAAAATCTTTTCAAACGTTTTCCTCAGTGGCATTCTAAATTCGGTCGTGGTGTATGGGCTGGGTTTGGGGTGTTACAACAACCCTCTTGCCATATGCTCTCTTGTGTTAGCAAAACACAACCAAATTTCCTTAAGTCTTGCTTCCAACAGCCCTTGTGTCTAAGCCGTGTCAAAACAAGGCATACATACTGACTTGTCCACACGGCCGTGGGCACGCCTGTGTGCCTCACCCGTGGTCGCTACTGACTTGCACCACACGGCTAGTCACACGCCCGTGTGTCCAGCCTGTGGTCGACATTGACTTGATCCACACTGCCAGAAAGACGCCCGTGTGCCTTGCCTGTGGTTGAGTCTGACTTGTTTTGAAATGCAACCACGAAGGACATGGTCGAGCCACACGCCCGTGTGCTCAACTGTGTGGGCAATTATAGGCCATTTTCGAGGCCAAAATGCCACCCACACATTGGGTTATCCCTACAAGCAACATTCCAATTCAATTCATGCAAATTAACCAACTTTTCAAGCAACCAAAGGCATCTCAAGCATACCATTTTAAGCAACATTTAGCTCAACTTGTTCACAAGCATTTCCAAACATGATCCATTCACAAATTTACCATTAATAATATGCTAACTTGGCATCAAGTAACTTACCATTAACATGACCATTTCAATAGCCATCAAACCTCACCAAACAAGACATCATATAACAAGATTACTCAATTATAACACAACCATATATCTAGCCATATCACATGGCTATACTTATCTCAAACATACTCCAAAACAACTAGCCTATACATGCCATATTTAACTATATTCACATTAAAAAGTACCAAAGTAGAGTTTGACAGTGTGGTGATGATCCTCGACGATTCCCGAGCCTTTTATAGCTTTGACGACCTATAAAACAGAGCAAACACATACAAAGTAAGCTTTCCAAAAGCTTAGTAAGCCATATACAAATAAACTTAATATATAGGCATTCATTATTCATATCAAATATGAGATTACTACTAGCTCATTTGCACATTCACAATTCTTCTTGGCTCATTTATTTAGCCATTTTCTTACCAACATATTTATCACATTGTATTTCTTTAGATCATAGTCATTCACACATATATCACATTTTACCTCATCAAATCTATTCACATATCTCATCTAGGTAAGTTCATATACACACTTACCTTTCATACATTTGTTTAGTGTACAATTCAAACGTACCTGATTCGTTTATACATAGCATGTAGACTTTCATTTCTCGAATTTTCCCGTTGAACCCTTAGGAATCAAATACGATACTTAGAGTACTCGGAATAGTCGTACAATGCCAACGTCCCAGACGTGGTCTTACATGTACTCATATATCGATGCCACTGTCCTAGACAGGGTCTTGCACGAATTAATACAATCCCAATGTCCCAGACATGGTCTTACACGTAAATCTCATAACGATGCCAACGTCCCAGACGTGGGCTTACATGATATCACATATCCGAAACCTATGTCATGACATATGTAATCCTATCTATTCCTAGGTTCGTACGGGACTTTTTCTGATGTTGGCGCTATGTCGATACTATCTCGGATTTCTCGTACTCCTCATCTCGTACACATTCATCATTATGTTTCTTCATATAAACATACATATATCAATGTAAATACGTTTATTTGTATATAAACTTACCTCAGATTCGGATAAACGTATGGACTCGACTATTCGATCACTTTCAACTTTCTGCGATCTAAATCCGTTTTCTTCAGTTCTTGATCTATACATATTCAAATTTAATCCATTTATTCACCAAATCAATCAATTCAATCCAAAAACACATATTTAGGGAATTTACAAATTAGCCCTCACATTTTCACATTTTGACATTTTAGTCCTTATTTCACAAAATCACAAAATACACAAAATCTCAATACACCCATGCTTAGTCGAATTCTCTATAGGTCCCTAGCAACCCGTATTTTTCATTTATTTCACAATTTAGTCCCTCAAAATATTATTTTCTCAATTTAATCCAAATTACTCAAAATCATCAAAAATCCAAAGACAAAATATGTTAAGCTAACACATATATCACATTTTTCACCATCAAACATCACAAAAATCATGTGTTCATCAATGGCACATTTCAAAACTTTCATCAGTTCACAAAATTAAAGCATGGGTTTCAAAGTACTTGAAGCAACGATTACGAAAACGTAAAAATTATAAAAAAACCAAAGCAAAACATACCTTAATCTATTCAAAATGTGTGCCAAAAATCAAGAGAGCTTAGACCTTTCTTCTTCTCTTATTTTCGGTGGTGGATGGACATAAAATGATGTATAAAATTGTTTTATTTTATGTTTTAATTAACTTATCAATTCATTTACTAATTTATCCTTATAAACTTTATTATAAACCCATATGATAATAGTCCTTAACCATCCATCCTTAAGTACAATGGCCAATTTACAACATAAGACCTCATATATAGAAAGACACATCAATTAAGCACTTAACCAAATAGAAGGCAACTTTTACCTTTTATGCGATTTAGTCCTTTTATCAAATTAAGCATGCAAACGGCAAAAATTAATTCGCAGAAATTTCACACATACTAATTCACATGCTGTGGACACGGAAAATAAAATTAAAATATTTTTCTAACTCGGATCTATGGTCCCGAAACTACTATTCCAACTAGCAAAAACTTGATCGTGTCTGAAAGTCTTAATAATTATATATAATAAATGATCGAGCCTAGAAACTAACTATGACAACGATTTGAGGCAAGTTCACCTATCGTTTGGTAGTATAGTTATGGCAAGACTGGAAGTATCGTATCCTCAAGGACCAAGAGTACTAGTAATTACTATCTTTCTATTATTTAGCCTAAGAATTAAGGGAATTGTTGTTTAATCTAGAACTAACTAACTACTAAGCCAAAGATGCTAAGACACATAGAATGAATTGGGGAAAATACTTTTGGGGAAACCAATTGATTAGGACAATACCCGAGGAAGAATCCACCTAGACTTCACTTGTTATTTAACTCTGAACCAGACGATTTATTCACTTGACTTGATCCGTAGGATTCCCTAATTTATATTAATACCTCTCTCGAGGCTACTAACGTCTAACCCTAGGTTGATTAATTGAAACCTTTTTCTAATTAAAACCCCTAGTGTTGCATTAACTCGATCTATAGACTCCCATATTAGGTTTGACCCTAATCCAGCGGATTTTCGTCATCCTATCTCTAGGGGTGCGATCAACCCCGTTTAACTATGCTAGATCTACTCTTAAACAGGGAATATTCCTCCACTGCCTAAGCACATCAATACTTGAATCAATATCCTAAAATATTAAAACAAGAATTAAGAACATATAATTAAGAAAAAATCAAGTATTTATCATATAGTTCAGAAAACAATAACAAGATTCGTCTTAGGTTTCATCCCCCTCAGGTATCTGAGGGGTTTAGTTCATGTTTATAAAAGAATACATCTCAGAAGAAAATATAAAACAAAACATATGGAAAACCCTAAAACCCCCTAAAGGAAATTGAAGGGAAGATCTTCCGTCTTGAGTATGGTTCCGGCTTCTTGAGATGAATCAACTAGCTGTCTTCGAGTAAATCCCACAATTTGGCCTCTTTAGCTTCGCTTCTCAGCCTACCTGAACGCCCCCTTTTAGGTCACACTTAGAGTGTTTATATAGGCTTTCGAAATGTCTTTCTTTTCCCCTAAGTATCCTAATCTGGATGGAATTAAAACAGGTCACGGAAGGGACACGCCTGTGTGGCACGCCCGTGCAAATCGAGTCCAGGCCGTGTTCGGATCTACTAAAGAGGCACGGCCGTGTGGATTTCTCCAGGCCGTGTGAATTTTGTATTTTGGTCCATTTTCTCTGTTTTTGGCCCATTTCTCGTTCTTTTCATCCTCTGATGCTCTTCTAAGTATAAAACATGAAATTAAAGGATTTGGAGCATCAAATTCCACAATTCAGGGGATAAATCATCCAAAAGTATGCTAAATGTGGGATTAAAATATATACATATTACGATTTATCAAATACCTCCACACTTAAACATTTTCTTGTCCTCAAGCAAAATTCTCAACTCACAATTAAAATGAACTTTCTCAATTCATAATATTCATCAATAGTGTGTCATCATAATTCATAGGTAATTCATACATTGATAATTTAACCAAAAGGGTTCTAAAGATTCAAACAATCAACATCATAGTTTTTATAGTACGAAAATATAGGTGTTTTCTCCTTTCCTAAATAATTACCTCTGATTTGAAACCGACAAAAATTGATATCCTCACTAAAGATTCACTCAAATCACTCAAAAGTGTTTAAGGTTCAAAATTAAGCACTCAAAAGTCGAACATGAAAATTTAATCCCATAGGCTTGCATGAAAATCAAATCTCCACCACTATAAAATGAGATGATACACAAATCAAAAAGGTCTTTAAAAAGGGTTGTAATGGGGCTCGGGTTAAAGGTGTGGATAAAGGCTGAATTAAATGGTTAGAATCGAGATTGAATTTACAAATTACCTAACTTAGAAAGATGAACTAAGACTCGAATAATTACATCAACTAAAATTTCATAACACGAGCTTCTTCTCAAGATGTAGAATTTAAACGTATAATCTCATAGAACTAATAATGAATATACCTCATTTTTTTTCAAGAGAATTTAAACGTATAAGCTCATAGAACTAATAATGAATATACTTCATTTTTTTTTCAAGAACAAATCAAGTATCTAGATTCTAACAACCAAAATGAAGAATGTAGTTAGGCAACTAATCAAATCAAATCTCGATATAAGGGTAGTCAAGAGAAATGGTGATAACAAATACAAGGTAGTTTTTGGGTTAATATTAGTAGGTGAGTCAATAAACGGTTTGTTAAGATCAAAGGGGTTCACTAGGGGTTAATTATGAAGGTAGGCTTTTAGTGGAGTAAGTGGGTTAAATCCTAAGTGCCTTTATCATCTCTTTATATCAAATCAATGATGTGGTCTTGACATGTATAATCAAAGCAAGTTCTAGAATAAAAAATCAATGTTGACACACTCATAATCAATAAAGTGAGCAAGAAAAGATATATGCTCTAAAAGGCTCAAAATCTCACAAAAATTATGGGTTTTTGATATCAACCTTGTAAATTTTAAACTTCAAGGTAATAATTAGGTTCAGGTAGACAACCTAACAAAATTTTTAATTTTGAAAATAGACTTATCATGCTTGATTCTCTAGTCACCTAAAGTTTAAATCATCACTACACAATTATCAATGACTTAATCCAAAATATATCAATAAAAATCATGAATCAATAGAAGTTTCATTCTAATAGTAAAATGAGGAAATTGCTTAAGAACAAGGCATAATTCCGGGATTTTCAAATAAAACTATAGTTAAACCCCCCCACACGTAAGATGTACATTGTCCTCAATGTACAAAGATAGATAAAATGACAATATATTGAGAAAATCAAAAGATAGAGAGAGAAGTGAAACTTCTTGAAGTTTGGATGGAGTCAAAGAAAAGAAACAATGAAAATTCGGGCCAAGTTGGAGGATGATGCTCTGGTGGTGTGGTCGTTTGTTAACAGCCCGTTGAACCTAAATTAAGAAAATCAAAATATAATCATATAAATTAAAGATAAGAGAGATAAAAGAAAAGAATGAAAAGAAAAAGAAAAACTAAATGGACTCAAAAGTCCCCACGCCTGTGTGCCATGGGCGTGTTAGGTCACACGGCCGTATCGCACGGTCGTGTCAGGCTTCGTTTGTTTCTCCTACGACCGTGTAGTGATCACTACGCCCATGTTGATAAATCAGTGTCGACCACGGTTGTATCGCACGGCCGTGGCATTTTGTCGCCATCCGTGGTTCGGAGATTTTTCGTCCTTGGTTCGTACGATCTCTGCCATGCCGGTGTGTAAATATGTGGTGTCCACATAGCCACTGCCATGCTCGTGTGCAAGGCCGTGTGGTAGGAAACCTGCGCTCCGTTAATTTGGTTAGTTTGTAGTTAGGTGCTAAAAGTAAAAATAAAAATAAAAAATATGAAAATTAATGGGGTTAGTGTTCGGGTTGCCTCCCGAGAAGTGCTTGTTTAAAGTCTTAAGCTAGACTTACCTCTCAGTCGTGTATTCATGGTGGTTTGAGGAGTTGAAACTCCTCACCCCTGTTATTGGTTCTACGATTACTATATAGTTCGAGTCGAGTAACGTTTACCTTAAAAGTGCCAAACTTGGGATTAGTTACCTCGACTGTTTCGTGTGGGAAGATATTCAGTACCTCAAAAGGTATTTCTTCATTTGTATCAAGGTCTGAAGTGGCTATCCGAGGGTCTATTTTATTCAATAATACCTGATCTCTGATCTTAAATTTGTTTGTACCACAGAATGGCGTCGGTTCTGCTTCATGTATTCCTAGTTTCTCCTTGAAATGCGTCTTCCACTCGTCTAGTTCATTGATCTGAAGCCTTCGTTCCTCATGAGTTATTTCCTTGTTGGCATGAGGGCTAGCATCTAGTTTAGTTGTGTAGTTCCATGGTGTTTTCTGTAAAGAAGATTAAACCAAATGGTCATTAATAGAATTTATGTTCTCACCTTGATTAATTGATGTCCTAGCTGAATCAAGGGCCTGAAGAGTGATCGTTTCGTCACCTTCACGAAGTATAAGTTCACCTGTACCAACATCAATTTTAGTTCTGGAAGTTGCTAAAAAGGGTCTTCCTAAAATTAAAGGAATATTGTTGTCCTCATCCATGTTTAAAACGACAAAGCCTACTGGGAATATGAATTTGTCAATTTTTTACGAGTACGTCTTCAATTATACCCCTAGGAATTCTAATAGTTTTATCAGCTAATTGAATGCTCATCCTAGTTTGTTTGGGTTTCCCCAGACCTAGCTATTTAAACATTTTATAAGGCATAACATTGATGCTTGCCCCTAAATCAACTTAAGCATTATCAACAGATAAACTACTAATTAAGCATGGAATTGTAAAACTCATTGGACCTTTTAATTTTCGTGGTAGTTTATTTTGCAACATTGCTGAGCACACTGCGTTTAGTTCCACATGCGACTCTTAGTCTAACTTCCGTTTGTTTGTCAGAAGCTCTTTTAAAAATTTCCTTGAATCTGGCATCTGCGAAAGAGCTTCAAGAAACGGTAAGTTAATATGTAATTTCTTTAAAAGTTTAAAAAATTTACCGAATTTTTCATCTGTGTTGTCTTTCTTCATCGCATTGGGATATGGTACACGAGGTTGGTACTCTTTAATTACCGGTTTTGGTTTGTCATGGCTTACCTCAACCTTACCTTCCTCTACGACATTCTCTTGCCTTAATTTGGGCTCATCTAACCCTTCACTAACATGAGCTGTTATGGCTTGAAGTTGCTCATTTGGGGTTGTTTCAGTGTTGCTTGGCAAACTACCTTGTGGTCGTTCTGATAGAATCTTGGCAAGTTGTCCTAACTGGTTTTCGATCCCTTGAATCGATGCTTGTTGATTTTTAAGCGTTGTCTCGGTGTTTTGGAAAAGAGTTTCTGACATCGCGATGAATTTCTTCGGCATCTCTTCAAGGTTCGGCTTCTTTTCTTGTGGGTAGGGCTGTTGTTGAAAACTTGGGAGGGTTGTTGTCCTTGATTTCCTTAACCACCCCATGAAAAATTGGGGTGGTTCCTCCAACCTGGATTGTAAATGTTACTATAAGGGTTATTTTGAGGTCTAAAATTGTTACCCATATAGTGAGCTTGCTCGTTTTCAGCGTTCGGTTTGTAAGGCGGATATTCTGTGATGTTCATCCCTCCTCCATTCATATGGCACTGCATTGCTGGATGTACCTACGAAGAACCACATAAACCATCGATTTTTTTTATTTAACATATCTACCTAATTTGATAGCATGGTTACTGCGTCGAGGTTGAAAACACTAGCGGCTTTTGTTGGCCTAGTCCTCGTGACTTGCTACTGATAGTTATTCAGTGACATATCTTCAATGAATTTATAGGCAGCCTTAGGTGTTTTGTTATTCAGGGTTCCGCCGATGGCAGAATCAATCAACTGCCTGGTTGAGGGGTTCACACCGTTGTAAAAGGTTTGAACTTGGAGCCACAAAGGTAACCCGTGGTGTGGGCACCTTCTCAATAGATCCTTGTATCTCTCTCATGCATCGTAAAGTGTCTCTAAATCCATCTACACAAAAGAAGAGATATCATTCCTCAACTTGGCCGTTTTAGCCGGCGGAAAATATTTTAACAAAAATTTTTCGGTCATCTGCTCCCATGTAGTGATTGATCCTCGTGGTAACAAGTTCAACCACTGTTCGACACTTCTAAGCTAAAATTCAAGATCAAGAACAAAGAAAAATGGATTTGGACTGGGGAAAGACGAAGGTTATCGAATAGCTGGTTTACGCGGTCCGTCGACAGTCGAGGTAAGTCCTTAAGCAATTTTATGCCGAAGAATCATTTACGATAGTAGCATATTAGAAAATTTGGAATTTAAAGTATAAAAATACATGTTGGCTGAATACAGGGGTATGAGATTGTAATGAAATCATTTTGTTAAATGTGATGTTAATAAGTATGTCCGGTTAAAATGTGAAAGAGGCATGAAGTGTATGAGATGGTTGTGATATTAGCACTAAATAATGTGTATTGAAATGTTGAAAATGTTAATGTTTCGGGCTTTGAGCCTAGCAAGCTTTGAGCCGGTGATCTATTTCGGGCTTTGAGCCTAGCAGGCTTCGTGTCGGTGAATTAATTTCGGACCTCTGGTCTAGCAGGCTCAATGCCGGTGTATATGTCGGGCCTTGATGCCTAGCAAGCTTAATGCCGGTGGTAAGTTATAAATCGAGAACTCATGTAATAAACGAGGTGCGACATATTATTTAATGCTATGTGCTATTAGCTCAGGTAAGTACTATCCTACTAGTTTAGTATGGAGTGAAGTGTATAAGTGTAATATCTGTCGAGTTTATAAAGGATGAACGTGAACTATATATATATAGCTATGTATGAATTGAGCCTAACGTTTACATGTTGTTTTGATGATTCGGCTATAAATAAATCCATTAATGAGATATGAATTTGGATGATAATTTATATGCGTATAAAAAGAAGAATATGTGATTGATATGTATGATACATTCATATTACCTAGAAAATAGGTATATTTATGTTAGTTATAAGATTGAATAGTACAGATGAACATAATGATAAAGTGTTAATAATTAAGTATGGAATGTTGATGACATTCGGTCATGATATGTTTATTTATCATAAGGTTCATATTCATTTCTATGAATTTAATGACTAATAGATTAATTATATGAATAGTAATTTGTATTGGCTTAAGATTTACTAAGCTCGTAAGCTTACTCCGTTTATGTTTAATGTTCTGTTTATAGATTTTGGTCAAGCTACGGGCTCGGGGAATCGTCGGAGAAGTCAACCGCATTATCAACTATTTTGGTACTCATAAACATAGTTTTGATTCGAAAGGCATGTATAAGCTAGGCTAAGTTGTATCTAATGGTAACTAATTTTGTATATAAGTATAGCCTTGCGAAAATGGCTATTTCTTTTGGTTAAGTTTCACTTATGTGTTTCGGTATAATGATCTATGCAATTACTAATGAATGTTAGGTTTGGTTATAGTTTAAATTATGTTTGAAATGTGATTATATAATATAGATGATATGTATTTGATTTTGAAAAATTTGACTTTAGGTTGACTTATGTCGAACATGGTTGTTGAGGTTATTCTGTATGGTTGGTTGTGATCAAGTTGAAGTCATGAGCTACTTGTCTAACATGTTTATTGAATTCTAGTTGAGTTAGATAAGGGTTTCGGTAATATGGTAAATAGTGTAAGCTTGATGTGTTTGGCAACATGAAATGAAAATGTGAATAGGTGAACTTAGAAATGTGATATTTATGAACTCAATGAGATATGTATATGAAAGTTTTATAGATCTAATTGTTAATCGTAGGTTGGGTATATATATGTTTCTTGATTGGTTAGTTGCATAGTAAATTGAAAAGTGAAATTGAATGTTCAGTTAAGGTGAGGCTTTTATTTTGCTATATATGAAATTGCTGTCAAAGTAGTATTAACGGTTTAGTTGAGGTTATCACACGTATGTTTGTAACTTAAAAGCTTGATTGAAATTCGGATTTTGTTACATGAATCTTGTACAAATGTCAGGTATATGTTATAAGAAGATTTTGACTGGGTTAAGGTTTGAATGCATATTATTTATGATTACATGCGTATATGTATATCATGGAAATTTAAGTCATAATATGTGGACCTTTGTATGTATTGAGTTCTAGAAATAAAACTTATTGTACCTTGTTTAAATTGTTAGATTATAATGTTATACGAATCAGCAGAGGTACCATTTGCTTGTGTTGATTACAATTGAATGACTTTTCGGAGTTGAATTTAGTTTGGTAATGCCTCATAACCCTAGTCGGTGATGGGTACGGGTTTGGGGTGTTAGATTTGATTGGTATCAGAGCTTACGGTTTAGTCGATTCTAGGACTACCGTAGCGCGTGTGAGTCTAGCTATACATGCCTTTATTGTACATTTGATCGTGTGGTGACTTCTGACATTCCGAACTATGTTTTATATAGTAAATTGATTCCGATCCTGACAGAGCCGTAGCGGATGATGTAGAGAGTGTAGTGCCTGATCGCGCACGTAGATCAGTGCCGATAGACTCTCTACCAGTTTCGGGTAGCCATGAGAGAGAGGCTAAACAAGCCTTCTACCAGATGATGAACCAGTGGTTTACCCAGTTTATTCAGACTAACCCGGCTGTACAACAACCTCCACCCCCGAATAATCCAACTCCGGTACCTTTAGCACCCCCGATGATAGATCCGATGAGATCTAGTAGGCCGCCCGTTGATAAAATCAGGAAATATGGGGCCGAAGAATTCAAAGCTAATGATGATGATGACATAGAGCGAGCTGAGATGTGGCTTGATAACACTATTCGGGTACTTGATGAACTATCCTGTACTCCTGATGAATGCCTAAAGTGTGCTATATCACTACTATGGGACACTGCATATCACTGATGGAATACACTAGTATCAGTGGTTCTGAAAGAAAAAGTTACGTAGGATTTCTTCCAGATCGAGTTCCGTAAGAAATGCATTAACCAGAGGTTCATCGATCAGAAAAGGAAAGAATTTCTGGAATTAAAACAGGGTCGTATGACTGTGACGGAATATGAGCAAAAGTTTGTCAGATTGAGCCGTTATGCCCGAAAGTGTATATCAACTGAAGCTATTATGTGCAAAAGATTTGAAGACGGTCTGAATGAAGACATAAAGTTGCTTGTTGGCATTCTTGAAATCAAAGAGTTCGTGGTATTAGTCGAGCGAGCTTGCAAAGCCGAAGAGCTCAGAAAAGAGAAAAAAAAGGCTGAAATAGAAGCTAGAGACACTCGTAAAAGATCATCGAGTAAGACTTTCCATTCAGTGCCTAAGAAGTTCAGAGATGACTCCAGTCGACCTAAAGTTACTTTAGACCTGCCTAGACGAGATAAAACTCCAGTGAGTTCCCGAGCCACTTCGATGGCTAGTGTTGGTAATGCTCAGCAGAATCGAGTTGAATGCAAGCATTGTGGTAAGTGGCATTCTGGGAGTTGTAGATTCCGAGATCGGTCTTGTTTTAAATGTAGATCGTCAGATCATTTTATCAGAGAGTGCCCAATGTTAGCTGAGCAAAATACGGCTCATAACACTAAACCGAGCAGCACACCAGCACGGGGCAGACCACCCAGACATTCAGGCAATGTAGGTGGCAGTCAAAGAGGGACGAAGGACATTGTAGTTTGATCAGAGGCTCGAGCTCTAGCTAGAGCTTATGCTATACGAGCCAGAGAGGATGCTTCTTCCCCAGATGTCATTACTGGTACTTTCACACTCTATGATATTACTGTGATTGCATTGATTGATCCTAGTTCGACTCATTCATATGTGTGTGAAACTCTAGTATCCAATAAGACTCTGCCAGTTAAGTCTACTGAATTTGTGATCCGTGTGTCCAACCCCTTGGGTCGATGTGTACTTGTTGATAAAGTGTGTAAAGGTTGCCCGTTGATGATTCAGGATTCCTACTTTCCAGCTGACTTAATGTTGCTACCTTTCGACGAGTTCGACATAATTTTAGGAATGGACTGGTTAACTTTGCATGATGTAGTGGTGAATTGCAAAAGAAAGATTATTGATTTGAGATGTCAGAATGGTGAGATTATTCGGGTCGAATCAAGTGATCTGAACGAGTTGCCTACAGTAATATCCTCAATGCTAGCTCAAAAGTATGTGAGAAAAGGATGTGAAGCTTACTTGGCTTATGTGTTGGATAATAAAGTGTCCGAAAAGCAAATTGAATTGGTACCAGTTGTGTGTGATTATTCAGATGTGTTTCTCGAAGAATTATCGGGTTTGCTGCCAGTTTGAGAGACTGAGTTTGGTATTGAATTAGTACTGGGGACAACTCCAATTTCGATATCTCCATATCGGATGGCACCTACTGAGTTGAAAGAGTTGAAAGCACAGTTGCAAGAGTTGACAGATAGGGGCTTTGCACGACCGAGTTTCTCTCTTTGGGGTGCACCAGTTCTTTTTGTGAAAAAGAAAGATGGAACGATGTGAATGTGTATTGATTATCGGCAGCTGAATAAGGTGACTATAAAGAATAAATACCCATTACCTCGAATTGATGAATTGTTTGATCAGTTGAAAGGGGCTTCAGTGTTTTTGAAGATAGATTTGAGATCGGGCTATTATCAGTTGCGAGTCAGAGATTCCGATGTGTCAAAGACTGCATTCCGAACGAGGTACGAACATTTTGAGTTCCTAGTCATGCCTTTTGGACTCACTAATGCACCTGCTGTTTTTATGGATTTGATGAATCGAGTTTTCAGACGGTATTTGGATCGGTTTGTAGTAGTGTTTATAGATGATATCCTAATCTACTCCAGAGATGAAACTGAGCATGCCGAGCATTTGAGATTGGTGCTACAAACTTTGCGGGATCAACAGTTGTATGCAAAGTTTAGTAAGTGTGAATTCTGGATGAAGGAAGTCAGCTTTTTGGGTCACGTTGTTTTAGCATCAGGTATTCGGGTTGATCCGAACAAAATATCTGCTATACTTGATTGGAAGCCACCAAAGAATGTTTCAGAAATTCGAAGCTTTCTGAGACTTGCGGGATATTACAGACGATTCGTCAAAGGTTTTTCCACTATAGCTACACCTTTGATAAGGCTACTGCAGAAAGATGTCAAATTCGAGTGGTCGGAAAAGTGTCAGAAAAGCTTCGATCAGTTGAAAGCCCTTTTGACTGAAGCTCTAGTATTAGCTCAGCCTGAATCGGGTAAAGAATTTATTGTTTATAGTGATGCTTCTTTGAATGGTTTGGGTTGCATTTTGATGCAGGAGGGCAAAGCCATAGCCTACGCTTCGAGACAATTGAAGCCTCACGAAAGAAATTATCCGACTCACGATCTGGAATTAGCAGCCATCATTTTCGCATTGAAAATTTGGCGTCATGACTTATTTGGTGAGAAATGTCATGTTTACTCGGATCACAAAAGTCTGAAGTATTTGATGACTCAGAAAGATTTGAACTTGAGACAACGCAGAAGGTTAGAGCTGTTGAAGGACTATGAATTGCTGATTGACTATCATTCGAGGAAAGCCAACGTTGTTGTTGATGCTTTAAGCCGAAAATCATTGTTTACTCTTCGTGCGTTGAACGCACATATGGTTGTGACTGGGGATGGTTCGATCATAGCCGAGTTGAAAACTAGATCGTTGTTTATTCAGCAAATTAGTGATGCACAGAAAATTGACAAAGATATGGCTACTAGACGAGCTCAGTGTGAAAATGATACAGAGTCAAAGTTTCAAATAGATAAAAATGACTGTTTAAACTACAAAGGCTGAATGTGTATTCTGAAAAAGGTGGATCTGATTCAGATGATTCTAAATGAGGCTCATAATAGTCAACTATCGATACATCCGGGTACCACGAAAATGTATAATGATTTGAAACAGTTCTATTGGTGGCCTGGCATGAAACGGGATATATCTGAACTTGTTTTGAAGTGCTTAATTTGTCAGCAAGTAAAAGCAGAGCATCAAGTGCCTTCTGGGGTTACTTCAGATGATCATGATACCTGAATGGAAATGGGATAGAGTCACTATGGATTTTGTATCCGGTTTGCCTACGACACCGAGCAAGAAAGACACAGTCTGGGTTATAGTGGATAGACTGACCAAAACAGCTCATTTTGTACCGGATCGTACGGACTATTCACTCGACAAACTTGCTGAGTTGTATGTATCTCAAATTGTGAGATTGCATGGTGTACCGAGTTCCATTATTTCAGACAGAGACCCGAGATTCACATCACGATTCTAGAAGAAGTTGCAAGATGCTTTAGGTACTAAACTCCATTTTAGTATAGCCTTTCACCCGTAGACGGACGGTCAGTCTGAATGAACCATTCAGACACTTGAGGACATGTTGAGATGTTGCGTCCTCGAGTTTGAAGGTACGTGGGAAAGATACTTACCTTTGATTGAATTTGCTTATAATAACAGTTTTCAATCGAGTATCAAAATGGCACCTTACGAAGCTCTATATGGCCGCAAATGTCGTACACCATTATACTAGACCGAGCTTAGTGAAAATAAGATACACGGGGTTGATTTGATTAAAGAGGTGAAACAGAAAGTGGCTATGATCAGAGATAGTTTGAAAGCTGCTTCGGATCATCAAAAGTCCTATGCTGATTTGAAACGCAAAGACATTGAGTTTCAGGTCGGAGACCGGGGATTTTTGAAAGTTTCTCCGTGGAAGAAGATAGTTTGATTTGGTTGGAAAGGCAAACTAAGTCCGATGTTCATAGGACCGTACGTGATCATCGAACGAATAGGGCCTGTTGCTTATAGACTGAGGTTGCCCTCTGAATTAGAAAAGATACATAATGTGTTTCATGTTTCGATGCTCCGTAGATACAGATCAGATCCATCACATGTGATTTCTCAGTCTGAAATTGAAATCCGATCTGATATGACGTATGAGGAGGAACCGATTCGAATTTTAGCCCGAGAAGTGAAAGAACTGAGAAACAAAAAAATTCCATTAGCGAAAGTATTATGGAAACATCAAGGAGTTGAAGAGGCTACATGGGAGCCTGAAGATTCAATGAGGCAACAATATCCGACTGTGTTTAACGGTAAGATTTTCGAGGACGAAAATCCCTAAAGGGGGGAGAGTTGTAACAGTCCGAATTTGACCCTAATCGGAACGGTGGTTTTGGGACCACGAATCCGAGTCTGAAATATTTTTAAATGACATATTCTGTGTTTAATATATGTGAATTAATGTGTGTGAAAGTTTCGTAGAAAAATTAAATCGTTTGTGTGTTTAATTTAGAAAAAGGACTTAATCGCGTAAATTGTAAAAGTTGCAAACTATAGTGAAAAGTGCTAGAATGATAGTGGCTTTTTAATATGAGATATTAAAAGGGTAAATAACCCATTTTTAAGTTAGTGGGTGGTTTATGACAAGAATAACCTTAAGTTATATATTAGTTTTATTTTATTTGAAAGGTTAAATTTGTAATTAAATAATTACTTAATATATGTTAAAATAACATAAAACAAAGTCATCATCTTTTTCACTCTTTCTTGGCCGAATATTGGAGGAAGAAATAAAGCTTTGGGTTCTTTGATTTTCGGCACTTCTAGGCTAACATTCAAGATCAAGAACAAAGAAAAACGGATTTGGACCGGGGAAAGACGAAGGTTATCGAATAGTCAGTTTACGCGGTCCGTCGACAGTCGAGGTAAGTCCTTAAGCAATTTTATGCCGAAGAATCATTTACGATAGTAGCATATTAGAAAATTTGGAATTTAAAGTATAAAAATACATGTTGGCCGAATACAGGGGCATGAGATTGTAATGAAATCATTTTGTTAAATGTGATGTTAATAAGTATGTTCGGTTAAAATGTGAAAGTGACATGAAGTGTATGAGATGGTTGTGATATTAGCACTAAATAATGTGTATTGAAATGTTGAAAATGTTGATGTTTCGGGCTTCGAGCCTAGCAGGCTTTGAGTCGGTGATCTATTTCGGGCTTTGAGCCTAGCAGGCTTCGTGCCGGTGAATTAATTTTGGACCTCTTGTCTAGCAGGCTTAATGCCGGTGTATATGTCGGGCCTTGATGCCTAGCAGGCTTAATGCCGGTGATAAGGTTATAAACCGAGAACTCATGTAATAAACGAGGTGCGACATATTATTTAATGCTATGTGCTATTAGCTCAGGTAAGTACTATCCTACTAGCTTAGTATGGAATGAAGTGAATAAGTGTAATATCTGTCGAGTTTATAAAGGATGAACGTGAACTATATATATATAGCTATGTATGAATTGAGCCTAATGTTTACATGTTGTTTTGATGATACGGCTATAAATAAATCCATTAATGAGAAATGAATTTGGATGAGAATTTATATGCGTACAAAAAGAAGAATATGTGATTGATATGTATGATACATTCATATTACCCAGAAAATAGGTATATTTATGTTAGTTATAAGATTGAATAGTACATATGAACATAATGGTAAAGTGTTAATAATTAAGTATGGAATGTTGATGACATTCGGTCATGATATGTTTATTTATCATAAGGTTCATATTCATTTCTATGAATTTAATGACTAATAGATTAATTATATGAATAGTAATTTGTATTGGCTTAAGATTTACTAAGCTCGTAAGCTTACTCCGTTTATGTTTAATGTTCTGTTTATAGATTTTGGTCAAGCTACGGGCTCGGGGAATCGTCGGAGAAGTCAACCGCATTATCAACTATTTTGGTACTCATAAACATAGTTTTGATTCGAAAGGCATGTATAAGCTAGGCTAAGTTGTAGCTAATGGTAACTAATTTTGTATATAAGTATAGCCTTGCGAAAATGGCTATTTCTTTTGGTTAAGTTTCACTTATGTGTTTTGGTATAATGATCTATGCAATTACTAATGAATGTTAGGTTCGGTTATAGTTTAAATTAAGTTTGAAATGTGATTATATAATATAGATGATATGTATTTGATTTTGAAGAATTTGACTTTAGGTTGACTTATGTCGAGCATGGTTGTTGAGGTTATTCTGTATGGTTGGTTGTGATCAAGTTGAAGTCATGAGCTACTTGTCTAACATGTTTATTGAATTCTAGTTGAGTTAGATAAGGGTTTCGGTAATATGGTAAATAGTGTAAGCTTGATGTGTTTGGCAACATGAAATGAAAATGTGAATAGGTGAACTTAGAAATGTGATATTTATGAACTCAATGAGATATGTTTATGAAAGTTAGTTTTATAGATCTAATTGTTAATGGTAGGTTGGGTATATATATATGTTTCTTGATTGGTTAGTTGCATAGTAAATTGAAAAGTGAAATTGAATGTTCAGTTAAGGTGAGGCTTTGATTTTGCTGTATATGAAATTGCTGTCAAAGTAGTATTAACGATTTAGTTGAGGTTATCACACGTATGTTTGTAACTTAGAAGCTTGATTGAAATTCGGATTTTGTTACATGAATCTTGTACAAATGTCGAGTATATATTATAAGAAGATTTTGACTGAGTTAAGGTTTGAATGCATATTATTTATGATTACATGGGTATATGTATATGTCATGGAAATTTAAGTCATAATATGTGGACCTTTGTATGTATTGAGTTCTAGAAATAAAACTTATTGTAACTTGTTTAAATTGTTAGATTATAATGTTATACGAATCAGCAGGGGTACCATTTGCTTGTGTTGATTACAATTGAATGACTTTTCGGAGTTGAGTTTAGTTTGGTAATGCCTCATAACCCTAGTCCGGCGATGGGTATGGGTTGGGGTGTTACAACAAATGTCATTACATTAGGGTTTATGGAAATCATGTAAGACCATGTCAGGACATGGCATTGATAAGTTTCTATAAGGCAAAGGTCCCATGTAAGACCATGCCAAGGCATGGCATTGGTGAGTTCATGAGGCAAGGATACCACGTAAGACCATGTCAAGACATGGCAATGGTTAAGTTTCATAAGGAAAGGTGGGTGTATCCTTAGTATTCCAAGTGGTTCAACGGGAAAATTCAAAGAGTATACCAAAGGAAAGGTAAGACAAGTTCAAGCAAAAAAAGGTACAGGTAAGAATTTAAGACTTAAGTATATTAAATTAAAGGCTTAAATAATCTTGGTAAAGAAAGATTAAGATAATTCATTAAGAATGTTGTTATTTATTTACATGTAAGCTTACTAAGCTTTATGCTTACTCCCATTCCTTTTTCTTTTTTTTTATAGTATTACAAGCCAACTCGGGGATCGCAAGGACGTCGGAGTTCGTTACACACTATCAAAGGATTATATTGGTATTTTGTGACTTGAACGTTTTAAGTTATGGCATGTATAGGGACTTAGCCATTTTGTGTGTATGTCCTTATGACATGCCTTAATATTGGCTTGTAAATACTTGATAATGATTAGCCATTAAAATGGTTAATTAAGAACATGTTTTGGATGTTATGTATGTCTAGATGATAGTTTTTACAAAGAAATTATGAAAGAGTAAAAAATCTGCAGGGGAACAGTTTTGGACAGCAACTGTGATGTGATTTTGAAAACTCACTAAAAATAGTATAAATAGAATTATGGTTTAAATGAGATATATAATTAAAACTTATTGAGTCTATTTTTATATGAAGGAAACGATGTAGGCAAAAGAGTTGTATATTATGAGATAATTGATTTTTTGTGCTGCGGGGTCAGAACTATCGAACTGTGTAACAGGGGAGACTTTAACTAATAAACTATACTAATTGGCCTCACCAAAAATTATGGAAAAATTATAGTAAGAAGATGTATGAGTCTAGTTTTAGGGAAAATTTACGGATCTAAATATCGAGTTTCGTATCTCGAGTTATAGTCAATTTAGTGAACATGACGCAGATGGACAATTTCAATTTTTATGCCCTGAACTAGTAAATTAAGTCTAGTAATGCCTCGTGCTCGACTTCGGCAACGGTCTCGGGTAAGGAGTGTTACAGATATCTCTTCTTTTGTGCAGATGGATTTAGAGACACTTTATGATGCATGGGAGAGATACAAAGATTTGTTGAGGAGGTGCCCACACCACGTATTACCTTTGTGGTTACAGGTCCAAGCTTTTTACAATGGTGTGACCCCTTCAACACGGCAACTAATCGATTCAGCTGCCGGAGGAACACTGAATAACAAAACTCCTTAAGCGGCCTATGAGTTTATAGAGGAGATGTCATTAAATAACTATCAGTGGCAAGTTACAAGGACAAGGCCAGCCAAAGCAGCCGGAGTTTTCAACCTCGATGCAGTAACCATATTATCAAATCAGGTAGAGTTGCTACATAAAAAATTTGATGGTTTATATGGTTCTTCGCAGGCACATCCAGTTATGCAGTGCGAAACAAGTGAAGAAGTGGCGAATCCTGAGTACCCACCCTACGGAAAGGGCATGGAGAGCGAGCAAATGAACTATATGGGTAACAATTTCCGATCTAACAATAACCCTTATAGTAATACTTATAATCCAGGTTGGAAGAACCACCCCAATTTCTCATGGGGCGGTCAAAGAAATCAAAGGCAACAACCATCCCAAAACTTCCAACAACAGCCCTACACATAGGAAAAGAAGTCGAACCTTGAAAGATGCTGACAAACTTCATAGTAGCCTCAGAAATACGTTCCCAAAATACAGAAACACATTTCCAAAAGATAGAAGCAAAACTTGAGGCATTGACCCAAGAGTTCAAGGATCAAATCGGGCAACTTGCTAAGTAGATCTCTGAGAGACCACAAGGAAGACTACCGAGCAACACCGAAACTAACCCAAGGGAGCATATTCAAGCCATAATAGCTCAAGATAGTGAAGGGTTAGACGAGCTTAATTCAAAGAAAAAGAATGCGGTAGAAGAAAATATGGTTGAGGTCAATAACAAGATGAAACCAGTAGTCAAAGAGTACAAACCTCGCATACCATATCTAGAAGCGATAACGAAAGACGACACAGAGGAACAGTTCGGTAAATTTCTTAAACTTTTAAAGAAACTACATATTAACTTACCGTTTCTCGAAGCTCTTTCGCAGATGCTAGATTCTAGAAAATTTTTAAAAAAGTTATTGACAAATAAGTAGAAGATATACGAGGAATCACATGTGGAACTGAACGCAGTGTGCTCAGCAATGTTGCAAAATAAACTACCACCGAAATTGAAAGATCCAGGGAGTTTTACAATTCCATGCTTAATTTGTGGTTTATCTATTGATAATGCTTTAGCTGATTTAGGGGCAAGCATAAATGTCATGCCTTATAAATTGTTTAAACAACTAGGTCTAGGGAAACCCAAACAAACTAGGATGAGCATTCAATTAGCTGATAAAACTGTTAGAATTCCTAGGGGTATAATCGACGATGTACTCGTGAAAATTGATAAATTCGTATTCCCAGTAGACTTTGTAGTTTTAGACATGGATGAGGACAACACGATCCCCCGAATTTTAGGAAGACCATTCTTAGCAACTGCCAGAACTAAAATCGATGTTGATGCAGGCGAACTCATACTTTGTGTAGGTGAGGAGACAGTCACTCTTCAAGCCCTCGATTCAGCTAGAACATCAAATAACCAAGGTGAGAAAGTAAATTCTATTGATAACCATTCGGTTAACCCTTCTTTTCAGGAAGCACCACAAAAGAACACAACTGAATCTGATCCTAGACCCTGTACCAACAAAGAAATAACTCATGAGGAACAAAGGATTCAGATCGATGAACTAGAAGAGGGGAAGACGCATCTTAAAGAAGAACTAGGGATACACGAGAAAGAACCAAGGCCACCCTACGAGACAAACAAGTTTAAAATTGGAGATCAGGTATTGCTAGATAAAGCAGATCCACGAGTGTCCCCTCCTGATCCTAACACCAGCAAGGAAATCCCTTTCAAGGTAATCGATGTTTTCCCGTACGGAACGGTCGAGTTAAGTAACCCTGTGTTTGGCACTTTGAAAATAAATGCCACCCATTTTAAACTCTATCATGATAATGGAACTGCTAACACGAGGAAGGACTTTCAACTCCTCAAACTGCCATGAATATGCAAATGAGAGGAGAATCTAGCTTAAGACTATAAACGAGCACTTCTCGGGAGGCAACCCGAGTACTAACCCCATTAACCTTTCCATTTTATTTTATCTTATTTTATTTTATTCTTTCCATATAGCACCTAATTGTAAACTGACCAAAAACGCAGATTCATAAACCACACAGCCTTGCACACGGCCATGGCCGTGGCCGTGTGGGTACACTGAATCTCTGTATTGACATGGCAGGGATGGTACGAGTCAGAGCGAATCAATTTTCAAGTCACGGACCCCAACTACCATGCCACGGCCGTGCGATGGCCGTGGCCGACACTGTTAGATCTCACACGGGCGTGGCACTCCACCCATGGGCGTGGGAGAAATGAACAAAAGCACAACACAGTCATGCGACATGGCCGAGTGAATCGACACGCCCAAGGTACATGGGCGTGGGACGTATCATACCTCAATTTCCTATTTAAACCACCCACCTCCCTCTTCCAACCTACTCCCCATCTCCCTCTCTCCATATCATTTTCTTTTCCTTTTCAGATCTCTGACATCCCATATCATTCTTCTAATGGCCATGGCGAAGAAGTGGAAGGATTCACGCACAGTCTTCCTTAGGGAGACCAATTTACATAAGTTCACACCGGCCGCTTCATCCAAACGACAAGCCAAGGATCTTTGAGGCCATTTAATTTTCCATCTTCTTTACTCTCCCCCTTTATTTTCCTTCTCTTTGACCATCTTATGCTTAATTTAGTTTATTTTATTTTAGTTTCTTAGTGTCAGGTTCTAAAGGCTGCTAGGGAATTATGCCACTTACGCCACTGCCAGCACCTCTGCAGCCTTAGAAGTCACACCCACCTCGCGAATCATCCAACAATAATGACTCTTCGGTCCATTCATCTTTCATTTTAATTTTATTTACATTTCTATTTTCTTTCTCTTTATCTTTTTTGTCTTCAATTGTATATTTAGTTTATTTTAAATGTGTCATAATAATTCTTGGCTAATTCTCTACGAGCTCCCCAATTGCAGAGCTTGGTAGCAGCCACCACCCCTATCGACTTCCAACTCCAGGAAACCATCCAAATTCAGAAAGTCTCACCTCCCCCTCTCTCTTAAATTGCATATCTATCTTTGTACATTGAGGGCAATGTACATCTTAAGTGTGGGGGGTGAATATTTATTACGAGAAAGTGCTTAACTTTCTTCATTACTCTCAAATCCCTGAATGATATCTTGTCTTGAAGTAAGTTTTTCATATTATGGTTAGAATGAAATTTTCTTTGATTTATGATTTTTATTGATATGTTTTAGATTAAGTCATTGATAATTGTGCATTGATGATTAAATCTGAAGAATACTAGAGAATCAAGCATGATAAGTCTATTTTTCAAAAATTAAAAAGTTTGTTAGGTTGTCTACCTGAATCTGAATGTTACCTTGAAATTTGAAATTTACAAGGTTGATATCAAATACCTATAATTTCTGTGAGTTGTTGAGCCTTTTAAGAGCATACATTCTTTTTCGTGCTCACTTTATTGATTATGAGTGTGTCAACATTGATTTGTTATTCTAGAACTTGCATTGATGATACATGTCGAGACCATACCTTTGATTTGATACACAGAGATGATAAAGGCACCTAGGTTTTAACCCACTTACTCCACTAAAAGCCTACCTTCATAATTAACCCCTAGTGAACCTCTTTGATCCTAATAACCTTTTTCATTTACCCAAACCCTTTGTAATTGTTATTACCATTCTTTTTGACTACCCTTATATCGGGATTTGATTTGATCAGTTGCCTAATTATTTTATTTCAGTAGTAAATTCATCATTTGACTTGTTCTTAAAAAAAATTGAAGTATATTCATTATTAGTTCTATGTTAGCTGAGCTTATAAATGTAAATTCCAAATCTCGAAGAGAAAAAGCTCGTTTTAATTGATGTAAATTCCAAATATTTCTAGCGGTTTTTATTGAGAGAATTACTTCCTATTTGATAAACAGTAAAAGTAACATATTTTAAGCACACATTTAGCATGCTTTTGGATGATTTAAGCCTTGAATTATGTAATTTGGTGCTCTTAATCCTTTGTTTTCATGTTTTATACTTAGAAGAGCACTGAATGACGAAAAGAATGGAAAATAAGCCCAAAACAGAGTAAATGGGACATATCACGAAATTCACACGACCTGGGCCCAAAACCACACGGCTGTGCCCCATTCAACAGCCTCGAACACGGCCTGGCCACGACTTACACGGGCGTGTGCCATGGGCGTGTCCCTGTCGTGGGAAAGAAGAGTTTCACTCAGATTTGGATACTTAGGGGCAAAGAAACATATTCAGAAGCATATATAAACACCCTAAGTATGACTAGAAAAGGGGGAACCCAGGGCTTTAGTCAGGGGCGTCCAACTAGGCCAAAGAAGGCAGATTTGTGGGGATTTACTCGAAGATAGCCAGTTGATTCATCTCAAGAAGTTGGAATCATACTCAAGACGGAGGATCTCTCCTTAAATTCCTTCAGGGGGTTTTAGGGATTTCTTATGATTTGTTTTATCTTTTCTTTTGAGATGTTTTCTTTTATTGTTATGAACTAAACCCTCAGATACCTGAGGGGGATGAAACCTACGATGAATCTTGTTATCGTTTGCTGAACTATATGATAAATATTTGACTTGTTCTTAATTATGTGTTCTTAATTCTTGTGTTGATATTTCCGGGATATTAATTCAAGTGTGATGTGCTTAGGTGGAGGAGCAAAAGTCCCTGCCTAGATCTAGCATAATTAAGCGGAGTTGATCGCATGCCTAGAGATAGGGTGACGAGATTTTGTCGGATTTCAATTAATCAACCTAGGGTTAGACGTTAGTCGCCTCGAGAGAGGGATTAATTATAACTTAGGGAACCTTACGGATCAAGTCAAATGAATAAATCGTCTGGTTCAGAATTAGATAACAAGTGAAGTGTAGGTCGATTATTCCTTGGGTGTCATCTTAATCAATTGGTTTTTCCTCAAAGTACTTTTCCCAATTTCATTCTTCTTTGTTTTAGAGTCTTTAGTTTAGCAGTTAGTTAATTTTAGATTAAATAAAAATCACTTTAATTCTTAGGCTAAATAATAAGGAGAGAGTTAGTATTAGTACTTTTGGTTCCTTTGGGTTCGACATTCCGGTCTTGCCTTAACTATACTACTATTCAATAGGTGTGCTAGCCTCACATCGTTGTCATAGTTAGTTTCCAAGTTTGATCATTCTTTTTATAAATTTTAAGACTTTGGCATTGCGAAAAACAACGATCACTATTTCAAGTAATAAATTTTTTTTTCTTTTTCTATGTTTGGTTCATGTTGCTCGAGCCCACACTTGATGCAATTTGAGGTACAAGGATAGTAGAAAAGGTTGTTCGATTGTAAGTCTAGAACAATTGAAATTTGTCTCGCTCAAAGCACAAGTACTATTCGGTAAAAGTTTATTTCTATAAATATCACAAACCAGCTCGATTTTCAAATATTTTAATTTTCGTTGTAACTTAAAATCATTTTCTTAACTAGATTTTTCCAAAATTTGGTATCAAAGCTAGGTTGTGCTATGTTTATAGTATAAATTGATACTGAATTTTCCCTCTTCTTCATGTTTGCTTATTTTTCATAAGAAGTGGAATTCTTATAGTTATATGCATATTTTGGGATATGTATGCGAATGAATATATTTTTATTATATTATTATATGTATGATAAAGTAATATTTCCAAAGTTATGATTCTTAGAAATTAGATCGAGTGTAATTTTTAGGTATTTTTAGGTCTTATTAATTTTTGGGATATGTAATTAGATTGTAAACTATATTTTCATATAGGTTTTAATTTTAATTTTTTAGAAGAATTCACGTGAGTTAGAAACGAACATAGGTTTTAATTTTAGTTTTTTAGAAACCCTCTACAAACCTTCGGTAGTATCCGGCCAAACCCAGAAAACTCCGAATCTCAGCCACTGACCTAGGTGGCTTCCAATCCAAAACTGCCTCAATCTTCCGAGGATCTACTCTAATCCCCTCAGCTGACACTACATGACCCAAGAAAGTCACTTCTCTAAGCCAGAACTCACACTTACTGAACTTAGCGTAGAGCTACTTTTCCCTCAGAATCTGCAGCACCACTCGCAAATGTGCATCATGCTCTTCCTCTGTCTTCGAGTACACTAAGATGTCGTCTATGAAAACCACAACGAACTGATCCAGATACTGCTGAAACACCTATTCATCATATCCATAAATGCTGCAGGGGCGTTAGTCAACCCGAACGGCATTACCAGAAATTCATAGTGCCCGTACCGAGTCCGAAATGCTGTCTTATGGATATCAGCCTCCTTAACCTTTAACTGGTGATACCCAGACCTCAAGTCGATCTTTGAAAATACCGCTGCACCCTTCAGCTGATCAAACAAATCATCTATCCGTAGCAACGGATACTTGTTCTTAATCGTCATCTTATTCAACTGGCGGTAGTCTATGCACATCCGCATCGTACCGTCTTTCTTCTTGACAAAGAGCACCGGCGCACCCCACGGCGAAACACTTGGCCTGATAAAACCTCGATCCAATAACTCCTGGATCTGAGCCTTAAGCTCCACCAATTCCTTTGGCGCCATCCTATACGGAGCAATAGACACTGGCGCAGTCCCGGGTAACAGATCTATTCCAAACTCTACCTCGCGATCCGGCGGCAACCCCGGAAGCTCCTCAGGGAACACATCAACAAATTCCTTAACTGTACGAACTTTCTCTACAGCAGACTCTTTAGCCTCCAAGGCATACACATGAACCACATATGCTTCACAGCCCTTCCTGACCATCTTCTCTGCTTTCAGAGCAGATACCACATTTGATAAGTAATCTCTCCTATTAACTATCATAGCCACTTCATCACCCTCAACCGTCTTAAGAACCATGCGCTTGGCCGCGCAATCCAACCTCGCCTGGTACTTGACCAGCCAATCCATCCCAAGAATCAGATCGAACTCCCCAAACGGCAGTTCCATCAGATCAGCAGCAAACACTACCCCTTGGAGTTCTAGGGGTACACCTTTAAACAGCTTATCTACTACTACAGAGTGACCTAAAGGGCTAATCACAGTCATCTGCCTAGAAGATATCTCAGAGTCTAAATCCATGGTCTCTACTATACTACTAGCAACATAAGAATGCGTTGAACCCACATCAATCAAAGCAGTAAATGGAGAACCAAAGATCAAAAACGTACCGGTTATGACGTCCGGTGCGTCGCCCTCCTCTCGGCGCCTCTCAGCATACACTAACCCAGGCTGTCTGGCCTCAGAACTACCCGCACCTCTGCCCGGTGCTCCACGGCCCCGACCAGAACCATTACCACCTCTGGCATTACCACGGCCCCTCTACTGTGGCAGTCCACTACTCCTGAACTGATTACGGCCCTGACTCTCAGACTGAATCCTAGCCAACCTACGCGGATAGTCCCTCACACGATGATCCAGAGAACCACACTCAAAACAACCTTTTCCCCCGGTCCAGCAGCCACCCCAATGAGATTTCCCACACTGGTTACACTGCGGCGGTCCCTGCCTAGCAGCAACAAACCTACCTGGCTGATTTGACCCACTCGGTCTAGCCCTTTTCTGTGGATTACCCGACGATCCAGAAGATCCGAAGCTCCTCTTATGCCTGTTTCTGTCCATACCCTGCCTCACTGACTCCTTAACACCCTCGGCTACCTTAGCCTTCTCAACTAAGACAGCAAACTCACGCTCCTGCTGTGGAGCAATCAGCAGTCTCAACTCATCTCTCAGACCATCCTCGAAACGAACACACCTCTCATGTTCAGTGGCCACAATACCCCTGGCATACCTACTCAGTTTCAAGAACTCAGCCTCGTACTCGGAAACAGACTTACTCCCCTGGACTAGCCTCAGAAATGCCTTTCGCTGAGAGTCAATATAACCAGCTCCAATGTACTTCTTCTGATATGCAGCCTTAAAATAATCCCATGTCAGCTCCTCTGCTGCCATACTGTCCCGAACCGTGAGCCACCACTGGTATGACTCATCCCGAAGGAGCGATACTATGCCCTTTAACTTCTCTTCAGCAGTCAGGTCCAGATCATCCATGATCCGCTCAGTTGCCTCCAGCCAATACTCAGCAGTGCTGGGAGCAACACCAGAAACACCTCGAAAGAATTCAGCCCCGTTTGCCCGGAGTCGCTCAGGCACAGATTTCCTAACTCCTGCACCTCCACCTACCCCGGCTACCCTTTCTAATACTCGCAGCATCGCCTGTGACACTGCGTCATCCCCAGTCTGATCTTGAAACTCACCACCTCCAGCTGGTGGCGGAACCGGTATCTCATTTTCTGACCCCTGACCAGATCCTACGGGTTCAGAAACCATCATCCTACCACGACCTCGTCACGAGTATTACGACCGCGTCCACCTCGAGTGCTCATGACTAGAATTTCTACGTATCTGATTTAAGAGTTTTATGCATCAGTATTTATTCCACTGTTTTAAAGCAAAGTCTTATGATTATTTAAGAAGCTTTGTTTTCGCGAGTTCACAGAATCCTATCAGTCTCAATCTCTAAAGTAATACACTATTGCTAATTACCCAATCATATTATATCCAACAAATCACAAGCAATAGTAAGGGGTACTTACCTGGGCGAACTGGTGTCGGAGACTCGGTGTCTTGCCCTTCAAACCAAGTTTTCAAAACCAAAAACACTTAAAACAACTTTTGAAAACATTTTGGGCCTCAGGCCCACAGCCGAGCTTTTGAACTTGGCTCTGATACCACAATTGTAACACCCCAAACCCGGTCAAACACCACGACCGAATCTGGTATGTTACGAGGAGAAACGTTTTTGAGAAGTTAAATTTTTCGCTTAAAAGTTTGATGAAAACTCTTTGAGAGATTTGGAGTTGTAGAAATCTTGGGCTTGATTGTTGAAAACTTCATATGTCATTTTGAAAACATTTTAAGAAGTTAAACAAGTTTATTACATTTGGTAACTCAAGTTGCATCTCTTTGTTACTTAAAACCTTTTGACTTGGTAGAAAATCGAGTCTTGATTTGGAAATCCTTTGAGTTTCTTTAGTATCAAATCATAGTGTGATACCCGATGGTATAGTTTAAAAACACATTGCGCTATAATTTTGAAATCATTGTCTTCCTAAGTTTTTGGCATATTTAACCTCAAATCGTTGTTAAGACATATTGCAAATATACTTTAAACATAACATAGCAAAATATAACTTAAAGGCCTTTTACAACCCAAAATAAAACCAAATAATAATGATAATAAGCTAAAGTACCAAATTTATTAAGTCTGAGCAAATCTTTATTAAGCATGGCATGGGCACTCCGAGTCCATCCCGGCTCCATGTCCGCGTCTAAGAGTCACCTGAAAAGTCAAAGGAGAGAGAGTGAGTCGCAAGACTCAGCGTATAAATCTCCCTCCCGATAAAACAAAATGCTAACACACATCAAGTCATAACAACATGGTCAATGCACCCCGATCCTAACCATCCGTATCGCCTTTTCTACCCCGTGTGGTACCAAACCACTGGTGGTGCCAAACCACTGGTGATCCAAAGTCACGATATCCATAAGTGTGGTGCCAAACCACTGGTGACCCAAAGTCACGAATAATCCAATGATGGGGCCAACCCATCGTGTGATACCCAATCACTAGCGACAATCCCGTATCTCATAAGTGGGGCCAACCCACGGTGGTGTTAACCACAGGGACGAGTCGCAATGAGGTGCCCAACCTCTGGTGTCCCAAAGACACATGTGATACCAAATCACTGGTGACCGCAGTCACAATCCGATGATGGGGCCAACCCATCGTGTGATACCCAATCACTAGCGTCAATCCCGTATAATCAACCGTGGGGCCAACCCACCGTGGTACTAAGCCACTGGGACGAGACGCTGAGGTGCCAAACCTCTGGTGACCCAAAGTCACAATAATCAATCTGTGGTACCAAACCACTGGAGGTGCCAAACCTCTGGTGTCCCAAAGACACAGTGTCCCAAAGACACGGATATCATCATCCCCCTCCACTCATATCACCCATACATGTCATACTAATGCGTATCATGTAAGTCATGCACTCATGCCAATATGTTTAACATCATATCACATACATCCATAATCATGATATCATATAGATCATCAGTAAGCTCACAATAACACTGACTTACCCGAGTCCGAGATCACACCCAATAGGGTATCATATCAATCCTTCAAACTGTCTTGACTTATTAATCAAACAGATTATTAACACATATTACTAGATACAAAGTGTGTTAGTTACACACCTGAAATAACGAAGGTCTACCCAACGAAACGATCTACGATCCTTAAACCCCTTGCTCCTAGAATCGGCCAAACATAGGGGTTAGTAACCAAGACCATTCGGCCAAAGACTTTTAAGCCAACAGGAGTCATTATCAATCCTTACCTTCACTTGATTTGGTTTCTTACCCAACCCGAACCAACAATGGTTCTTTGACAATCGGCCACCACCTTAAAGAGAATAACTGTTAATCCTTTGTCATCCCTGACTTAATCGAACTAAACAAATAACCAATAATAACAGAACCACTCACTTACCACTGCTTACCAATCGGTTTACAAAGAAGGAAGACTCCTCTTGATTACTTCCAAAATCCGAAGGCCCTATCATGGATTCGATTCCAACATAAGAGGTTAACTCCTTTCAACATATGCCCAAAATGGGCTATTAACCCAACCAAAACCGATAAATCATAAGAGAGGGAAGAAATGGCCATTCGGCCTAGCACTTACCCAACACCAACCAGTATTCGGCCTACACAACCACCAGGAGAAGGGAGATATTCGGCTAAGTTAAAGACTAATAGAAGAGAAAAGAGATTCGGCTAAAATAAGCAAAAGAATTTTTGTGTCCAAAAGAAAAAGAGAATCGGCCAAGGTCTTGAGAAGAGAAGAAAATGGAAAAGAGAGATAGGTGCTTTTCGGTTTTGGAGAAAAAGAAAAGGAATAGATGAATGAAGATTTCGGTTTAGGGACAAGGTAAGTTTCGACACAAAAAGAATGGAGAAGATAAATGGAGAATTCGATTGAGAAGGAAATGGTAAGTTTCGGCTCTTATGAAAATAAAGAACTTATGAGAGGGAGAGAAGAGAGCATTCGGCTATATTGGAATTAAGAGAAACAAAGGCAAGTTTCGGCTAAGGTGTATGTTGCTTACACTTTCGGTTTCAAGGGAGAAATGGAAGACTTACTTGAATATTGGTAACAAAGAAGAAACTCTCTTGACATTCGGCTAACAACTTGACCAAAAGGGAGAATTTTAGCTAGACATACCAAGACCGAAAATGAAAGAAAAACAATAGAAATGCCAAAAGCATTTTCGGCATAGCCACTTCTCACACCAAGCCGTCACTCCCCCCCCAAACTCCTCCTAAAAATTTGGCCAAATCTCCCCATTCACTCACCACCACTCCTTCAAACTTGCTTGACCAAGTCTTCCTCCTAAACTTCCTCTCCACCCTCCATTTGAATGTGTAGACCAAGTCCAAGGAAGAATTCGAATTGCCTTCTACCTCTTCCTCCATGCCGTCCAAAATGAGTGACAAAATAGGGGATCTCTGCGACTTGAACTCAGGATCTCTCCCCCTTGTAGATGACGCCACACTCAGCTCCAAGTGGCACATGCCTTGCCACTTTGCCAACCTCATTTTTGTGTAACAAACTACCAAATAAAATACATATCCCTCAGCTCCAACAGCTCCCTACACCTAAGGCTCAAAAACTAAATTTTTCCCATTCACTCAGGCATACTCCTAGCCTACAACTAAGCCCCTAAGACATAGAAATAGCAACATAGCACACCAACACATGCAATATCATGCAACAACAAAATAGCCCCTAACCCGGGATATTACATTTCCACTTTGGCCCAATTTGGTCCGTTTTAGGCCCGTTTCTTGTTCTTTCCATCCTCCGGTCTTTCCTGAGTATAGGACATGAAAAGAAAGGATTAACAGCACCTTTTTACATAAATCAAAGGATAAATCATCCAAAAGTATGATAAATGTGGGATTAAAATATGTTACTTTTATGGTTTATCAATTTTAGACACAAAAGGAGCTTGTGTTATGGTGGCGTAGCGTCTGGAGCATAGGAGAGGGCAAGGGTTCGAATCCTATTGCAAGCAAAAAGGGATATTTATTTTGCTAAGTTGGGACGACAAGTGGTTGTGATGGATTTAAACTGTGCTGAATGAGGGATCCCACATCGGGAAGCTAGCATGAGGGATGCTGAGAAGCTGGCTTTAAATAGAGCAATCCATGAGGAGAGTAAGCATACCTTGGTTAGAGTTTGGGCATAGGAGTGTTCGGAGCGCGGGTCAACTCCAGATTCCTATCAGGTGTGTATTTCTCACTACTCTAGCTGTAGAGCGGCAAATACCGAAATGCCGGTCACACAGCAATGGTAGCCACACGAGCGTGTGAGGGCACGTGTAGGGGCTTCAACGCGATAGTTGAGGCCATCATGAGTGTTCTTGTGGGTTTAGGCTATTTGGGCCTCGATGGGCCGACAAGGGCCATGTGGGGCCAATGGGCCCGTGGGCCCATATGAATAAATTGTATGATTATGTAGTAAATATTGAATTGGTCTATGTGAATCTCATATCTATGGCTAGATTTGGGCTAAATGGGCCACACGAGCATGTGGTACCACTTGGGTTGAGAATGGGCCTTAGGCCCATTCGCATCGTTATCTCTGTTTAGAATACCTTGGTTTACAAAATTACTGAAATACCTTGGTTTACAAAATTGCTGAAATACCTTGGTTTACAAAATTACTAAAATACCCTTGGTTTACAATATTACTAAAATACTCTTGGTTCACAAAATTACTGAAATACCTTGGTTTACAAAATTACTGAAATACCCTTGGTTTAAAAAATTACTGAAATACCCTTCGTTTACAAGATTACTGAAATACCCTCGGTTTGTAAAATTATCGAAATACCCTCGGATTGTAAAATTATTGAAATACCCTTGATTTGTGAAATTACCGAAATACCCTCAGATTGCAAAATTATCGAAATATCCCTAATTTGTGAAATTATCGAAATACCCTTGGATTACAAAATTACTAAAATACCCTTAATTTACAAAATTACTAAAACACCCCCGGTTTGCAAAATTACTAAAATACCATCGGTTGCAAATTTACTAAAATACCTCCGGTTTGTAAAATTACTGAAATACCCCTGTAGGATAGAATTACCGAAATACCCCTGAAGGGTAGAATTATCGAAATACCCCTGAAGGGTAGGATTACCGAAATACCATTATAGGGTAAATTACTGTTTTGCCCTTGTGGGTAAATGACTAACTTGTGCTATGGTTTGACTGATTTGACTGTGATCGTATGACTGTGTTTTAACTAACTTGACTGTGGTCGTGTGACTGATATGCTTGTAATATATGTTTTAAATGACTGTTACTTAGTATGGTCATTCTGCATACACCTGTGATGATTGAGCATGACATACACGACATATTGCATGGGGTTGGGACAAAGTTACGGAGGAAGTGTACGGCCTATTGCCGTTCTGTACAAGGCTTTTAGCCTTTCTGCGATAAATATGGCTCTGTGCCATCTTGATTATGGCTTTGTGCCAACCGTATTTACCCGTGGCTATGTGCCTAACATATATATTGACGACTCTGTGTCGATCATAATTACCTGTGGCGATATTTATGGCTTTTAGCCATTCTGTCTACGGCGCCGAGACGTTCTGTTGACTTAGTGCCGCAACCAGTGCTAAGCTTGGTGTGTTGGTTGGGTGGGTTGACATGGTCCCCACATGGAGAGACTGGTTGGTACGGGTGGAGAGTTTGGTTGGTATGGGTTGGGTACATGTTCATTGCATTGATATGATTTTGGGGCTTAGGCCCAGACTGTTATCGAATAGGGCTTAGACCCAGACTGATACCGTATGGGCTTGGGCCCAGACTGTGACTATAATAGGGGATTACACACTGAGTTTTCATAAACTCACCCCGTTTTTAACTGTGCAGTTTGTAACACCCCAAACCCGACCTAGAAGTTAGGCCCGAATCTGGCGTGTCACATGGAATTGTTTTTGAAAACCCTATTTCTTGTTGGTAAAACTTGTTTGAGAGTTAAAGCCTCTTTGTTAAAACTCAAAACACTTAAGCAAATTCTATCCACTTGAAAACTGAATTACTTTTAAAACCTTATCTATTTAAAATAAACAATTTACAAAAATGTGATGTTTAGAAATAGAGTTGCAGAAGCATTTTGAAAACGTTATGGAAACGTAGTGTTTTGAAAACAGTAACCGTTTTGGAAATCATATTCCACCTTTAGCAGTTAGAAAACATCATAAATTAATATCAGAAATAATAAATAAAGAGGCCTTATTACAAAATTATTAACCTAATAAATTAAAAGAAAATGAAATAAAGTTGCTAAGTTTAAGTTTAAAGCATATCTGACATGTGGCCACCTCCGAGTCCCTCCCAGCTCCGAACCATCTAAGACTGGGGATTACCTGCACAATTAAAAATGGGGTGAGTTTACGAAAACTCAGTGTGTAACCCCCTTACTATAGTAACAGTCAGTATACAGAAACATAAACTGAAACAGTCTGGGCCATAGCCCACTACCATATCATTTGGGTCACAACCCATACAGAATCAATTGGGCCTAGCCCAAACCAATAATAGAACAAGCGGGCCTAAGCCCAGTACAGTGACAGATCTTATAAACAGATATGCAATAGTATGAGGATGCATCCCACCACGATCTAGCCAACATACCACTCGTACCAACCAACACACCATGTGGGGATAAAATTGACCCACCCAGCCAACACACCAAGCTTAGCACCTGTTGCGGCACTAAGTCAACAGAACGGCTCGGCGCCGTAGATAGAACGGCTAAAAGCCATAAATATCATAGCAATGCTGCCAGTTAACAGAACGGTTAAAAGCAGTAAATAGAATGGTTATAAACCATAATCAGGATGGCCCAGAGCCATAACCACGATGGCATAAAGCTATCGGTGACTGTAATAAGTTTCGCACATAGCCATCAGCAACGGTAATATAACCGGCACACAGCCACGGGCAATTATGATCAACACAGAGTCATCAATATATATGTTAGGCGCATAGCCACGGGTAAATACGGTTGGCACAAAGCCATAATCAAGATGGCACAGAGCCATATTTATCGCAGAAAGGATGAAAGCCTTGTACAGAACGACAATGGGCCGTACACTTCCTTCGTAACATTGTCCCAACCCCATGAAATATGTCGTGTATGTCATGCTCAATCATCACAAGTGTATACAGAATGACCATACTTAGTAACAGTCATTTAAACATATATTACAAGTTAGTTAAAACACAGTCATACGATCACAGTCAAGTCATGGCACAAAATTAGTCTTTTACCCTTAGGGAAAAATAGTCCCACACACTCGTGTGGCCCATTTAGCCCAAATCTAGCCATAGATATGTAATTCACATAGACCAGTTCAATATCTACTACACAATCATACATTTTGTTCATATGGACCCATGGCTTTCAGCCCGTCGTGGCCCAAACAGCCTAAACCCACAAGAACACCCATGATGGCCTCAATTATCGTGTCGAAGCTCCCACACATGCGCTCGTACGCTCGTGTGGCTACCATCACGCGTGACCGGCATTTCAGCATTTGCTGCTCTACAGCTAGAGTAGTGCGAAATACACACCTTATAGGAATCTAGAGTTGATCCGCGCTCCGAACACTCCTATGCCCAAACTCCAACCAAGGTATGCTTCTCTCCTCATAGATTGCTCTATTTAAAGCCAGCTTCTCACCTTCCCTCATGCTAGCTTCCTGATGTGGGATCCCTCCTTCAGCAGAGTTTAAATCCATCATAACCACTTGCCGTCCCATCTTAGCAAAAGAAATATCCCTTTTTGCTTACAATGGGATTCGAACCCTTGCCCTCTTATATGCTCCAAACGCTACATGCCACCATAACACAAGCTCCTTGTGTGTTTAAAATCATGCGCAACTAAATATAAGTCTATGGACCAAAGTCTAAGTTCATTTAAAAGGAAATCAAAATGAATTGCAAGCGCCAAGACTTGAACCTTGGACCCCTTGCTTCCTCTATGGCGTCACTTCCTTGTCTCCCATGTGGCGCCATTTGCCACTAGACCACAACTCCTTTTGTGTCATTTTTCTCCACATTTTATTCTTGAAGCCTACTTACTAACTCCCAGGATTTTATTCACCTAAAACCAAAATTTTCCTAAAGTCCTGGTTTTATCCCGAGACTTCACGGGAGCCCCCTAACCTTCCAAAATCACTCACCTAATAGGTCCAATTTGCATTAGTGCCGTTCTCTTATTCTAAAAAATTTTAAACGCTCCTGTGCCTAAGGCCCAAGGGCCCAATTCTACTAGGCCCAAATTCGGGTCGTTACACAGGTAATCCCCAGCCTTAGAGAATTTGGAGCTGCAGAGGACTCAGAGGTGGCCACACGTTGGATATTGTTTAAAGACTAAACTTAGCGATTTTAGTTTAATTTAGATATTTTAAATTATTGGGTTAATAATTTTTGTAATAAGGCCATTGGGTTTTTCCTTTTAACTTTTATTTGGTATTTCTTTAAATTACAAACTGCTGGTCTGTTAAACACGGACTATAACCACTGTTTTCAAAATATCATGTATTGCAAATGTTTGAATCAAACTTTCGCAACAATCAAGGTTTTGAAAGTAGTAATGATTTTGCAAGAGAATAACTTTTAATAAACTACGTTTTGAAGATAAGCAAACGAAACCTAAGGTTTTACATGGCAAAAAGTTTTAAATTCTTTAAGAAGGGTTTCTAATGAAAGCATGGTGTTCAAAAAACTCTTAAATGTGACACGCCAGATTTGGGCCTAACTTCTAGGCCGGGTTTAGGGTGTTACATTTATGGTATCAGAGCCCGGTTGTAAAACTCGGCTGTGGATTAGGTTTATAAAATTGAATTTCTGAAAGTATTGTTTCAAAAAGGCTTGAAAATAAAAAAAGCTTGAAAAGGTTTGATGCTCTGAAATTGGATTGACCGTTTTCTGAAAGTGTGGTACACCGAGTCTCCAGCTCTGAATCTGTAAGTTTTTGAATACTTTTGTCTGTTTAGAAATTTAAATATAGTAAGTTAGAAATATGGTAGTTCTTTAGATATTGGTCTGTATTTTTTTTTGGTATTTATTCTGTGTGTGTTTTGTTTGGATGTGATGTTTGAATATAGAAATTGTATGCATGTGTGATAAATATCTGTTTGTTTCTGTGGTTAGATGTTTGGTTGTGTGTAAGAGATTTCAAGATTAAGTTAAAAGTGTATTAGTGTTATTGGGATGAGAGTGCACAGCGTAGAGTAGTCTGTGTTAAATGACTGTTAGGTAGATAGAAATTTCGAGGACGAAATTTCTTTAAGGGGGTAGAATTGTAACAACCCAAATTTGGGCCTAGTAGAATTGGGCCTATTGGGCCTTGGGCTTGGGAGTGTTTAAAATTTTTAAGAATAAGAGAACGGCACTAGTGCAAGTTGGACCTATTAGGTGAGTGATTTTGAAAGGTTAGGGGGCTTCTATGAAGTCCCGGGATCAAACCTGGGCTTTAGGAAAAATTGTGGTTTTAGGTGAATAAACCATGGGAGTTAGTAAGTAGGCTTTAAGAATAAAATGTGGAGAAAAATGACACAAAAGGAGTTGTGGTCTAGTGGCAAATGACGCCACATGGGAGACAAGGAAGTGACGCCATAGAGGAAGCAAGGGGTCCAAGGTTCAAGTCTTGGCGCTTGCAATTCATTTTGATTTCCTTTTAAATAAACTTAGACTTTAGCCCATAGACTTATATTTAGTTGCGCATGATTTTAGACACAAAATGAGCTTGTGTTATGGTGGCATGTAGCGTCTGGAGCATAGGAGAGGGCAAGGGTTCGAATCCCATTGCAAGCAAAAGGGGATATTTATTTTGCTAAGTTGGGACGGCAAGTGGTTGTGATGGATTTAAACTCTGCTGAAGGAGGGATCCCACATCGGGAAGCTAGCATGAGGGAAGGTAAGAAGCTGGCTTTAAATAGAGCAGTCTATGAGGAGAGTAAGTATACCTTGGTTGGAGTTTGGGCATAGGAGTGTTTGGAGCACGGATCAACTCCAGATTCCTATCAGGTGTGCATTTCGCACTACTCTAACTGTAAAGCGGCAAATGCCGAAATGCCGGTCACACAGCAATGGTAGCCACAAGAGCATGCGAGGGCACGTGTGGGGGCTTCGACGCGATAGTTGAGGCCATCATGAGTATTCTTGTGAGTTTAGGCTGTTTGGGCCTCGATGGGCCGAAAGGGGCCATGTAGGGCCAATGGGCTCGTGGGCCCATATGAATAAATTGTATGATTGTGTAGTACATATTGAACTAGTCTATGTGAATCTCATATCTATGGCTAGATTTAGGCTAAATGGGCCACACGAGCGTGTGGGCCCACTTGGCTGAGAATGGGCTTTAGGCCCATTCGCATCGTTATCTCTGTTTAGCATACATTGGTTTACAAAATTACTGAAATACCTTGGTTTACAAAATTATTGAAATACCTTGGTTTACAAAATTAGTGAAATACCCTTGGTTTACAATATTACTAAAATACCCTTGGTTTACAAAATTACTGAAATACCCTTGGTTTACAAAATTACTAAAATACCCTTGATTTACAAGATTATTGAAATACCATCAGTTTGTAGAATTACCGAAATACTCTCGGATTGTAAAATTACTGAAATACCCCTGATTTGTGAAATTACTGAAATACCATCGGATTGTAAAATTATCAAAATACCCCTAATTTGTGAAATTACTGAAATACCCTTGGATTGCAAAATTACTGAGATACCCCTGGTTTGCAAAATTACTAAAATACCCTCAGTTTGCAAAATTATTAAAATACCCCCGATTTGCAAAATTATCGAAATACCCATATCGGGTAAAATTACCAAAATACCCCTAAAGGGTAGGATTAGCGAAATACTCTTATAGGGTAAATGATTGTTTTGCCCTTATGGGTAAATGACTGACTTGTGCTATGGTTTGACTGATTTGACTGTGATTGTATGATTGTGTTTTAACTAACTTGACTGTGATCGTGTGACTGATATGCTTGTAATATATGTTTTAAATGAATGTTACTAAGTATGGTCGTTCTGCAAACACCTGTGATGATTGAGCATGACATACGCGACATATTGCATGGGGTTGGGACAAAGTTACGGAGGAAGTGTACAGCCCATTGCCATTTGTACAAGGCTTTCAGCCTTTCTGCGATAAATATGGCTCTGTGCCATCTTGATTTTGGCTTTGTGCCAACTGTATTTACCTGTGGCTATGTGCCTAACATATATATTGATGACTCTGTGTCGATCATAATTACCTGTGGCTGTGTGCCGATTATATTACCATCGCTGATGGCTATGTGCCAAACTTATTACAGTCACTGATAGCTTTGTGCCATCCTGATTATGGTTTATAACCATTCTGTTTATGGCTTTTAGCCGTTTTGTTAACAGGCAATGATGCTGCGATATTTATGGCTTTTAGCCATTGTCTACGGCGCCGAGCCGTTCTGTTGACTTAGTGCCGCAACTGGTGCTAAGCTTGGTGTGTTGGCTGGGTGGGTTGACATGGTCCCCACATGGAGAGACTGGTTGGTACGGGTGGAGAGTTTGGTTGGTATGGGTTGGGTACATGTTCATTGCATTGATATGATTTTGGGGCTTAGGCCTAGATTGTTATCGAATAGGGCTTAGGCCCAGACTGATACCGTATGGGCTTGGGCCCAGACTGTGACCGTAATAGGGGATTACATACTGAGTTTTCGTAAACTCACCCTATTTTAACTGTGTAGGTAATCCCTAGCCTTAGAGGATTTGGAGCTACGGAGGACTCGGAGGTGGCCACACGTCGGATATGGTTTAAAGACTAAACTTAGCAATTTTAGTTTAATTTAGATATTTTAAATTATTGGATTAATAATTTTTGTAATAAGGCCATTGGGTTTTTCTTTTTAACTTTTATTTAGTATTTTTTTTGAAATTACAAACTGCTGGTCTGTTAAACATGGGTTTTTAAAACTATAACGACTATTTTCAAAATATCACATATTCGCAAATGTTTGAATCAAACTTCTGCAACAATCAAGGTTTTGAAAGTAATAATGATTTTGCAAGAGAATGACTTTTAATAAACTACATTTTGAAGATAAGCAAATGAAATCTGAGGTTTTACATGGCAGAAAGTTTTTAATTCTTTAAGAAGGGTTTCTAATGAAAGCATGGTTTTTGAAAAACTCTTCAATGTGACACGTTAGATTAGGGCCTAACTTCTAGGCCGGGTTTGGGGTGTTACATCTATTGTACAAGCTAGAGGTGTCTAATAGCTATAGAATATTAAATTGGAGGTCCTTAATGTGCAATTAGGCCATTGGGGAAGTGATGGCCGGCCATAGGGACAAGAAAATTAAATGAATCAAAGGTTAGGTGAGTTTTGGTGACTTAATGAATAAAATAAGAGAAAAATAAAAAAAATCATCTTTTCTCATTCTCCCTACCACCGAAAATTTCAACAAGATGAGGGGTTTAGAAGCTTGAAAATTTTCAGTCACTTCAATCCTTGCTAGTAAGTGTTCTTGATGGTTATTTTTGATAATTTTTGTATTTTTGGAACCCCTAAAGCTTAAGCTAGCTAATGAGGAGACTATTTTGCAAAATGATTGAAAGTTTAAGGACTTTCCATGAGAGTACTTATATTGTTTGCTGAGTTTTAGGGAAGAAAATGAATCTTGGGTGTTAAATACACAATTGTTGTGAAAGGTGTTTCCATGAAAACACCTAAAAAGGGACCTATTTGTAAAGGTGTAAATTGAGTAGTAAATGCACGAAATGATTGGTATTATGAATTGTTATGAGAGAAATAAATGTTCAGCTAGGCTTATTTAATGAGGAAATTTGATGAAAAGCGATTTACGAGCCTAGGGGCAAAATCACAATTTTGCCAAAGTATAAGGGTAAAATGGTCATTTTTGCCAAAATAAGAATGTTGGAGTAATTTGATTAATGTGATTGTTTAATGAGCTAAATATGCCATTATAGATCAAGAAGAACGTGGAATCAACCTTGACCGAGGAAAGGGCAAGGTTTCGGACTAAACCGCTAACTAACATATTTTGTATTGATGTAAGTTTATGTGTAAATGATACATCTATATTACTTATGTTTTACCTATTAATGCATTGTGCGGATGTGATTGATTATTGGTGAGAATTATTGAAATGATAGAAGATGAGAAATTCTCAGATAAACCTCTGGGATAGAAATATGGGCACGGATAAATAATCGTAAACATGTAAATATTGGTGGGCTGTGTGTGATACCACCTTGTTAATTATTAATGATTTGCTATGTACGATACCATTGTATTTATTATCATTTTGGTGGGCTATGTGCGATACCACCGTAATTATTATTGTTGGTGGGCTGTGTGCGATACCACCCTATTATTAATTAATAGTGGGCTGTGTGCGAAACCACCGGGTATCTTGTACCATTCTGAAGGGTTCATCGAGAAACTTGTTTAAGTAAATATTCATGTGGCTTTGTGGTGTTAAGTGCAAGGTATATGTGCAAGTAAATGTAAGCAATGTATATGATATATGGTAAGAGTTGAGATGAGTAAGCGTGAATATGAGAATATGAGTTGTTCATACATAATATGTGATGTTTTTGATTAATTAGCATATTGTATGATACTTATTGTTTACATATAGATTTACTAAGCTTGAAGCTTACTCCCTTCTCTTTTCTCTTGTTTTATAGTGTCGAAGAGCCAGCTCGGGATACGGAGATAAGCAAATGATCACCCACACTATCAGCACATCTTAGTATAGTTAGACCTAGCATTTTTAGTATGACATGTATAGGGACTAGACTTAGTTGAATGTCATATTGTTTTGGCCAAATGTGTTGGCTCAATCAAATATAAACTCTTTTGTATAAGGCCTTAGTTGATGGCTCTTTCTTATTAATTTATGAGAAGATGAGGCTATTCATGAATGTGCAAGATGTATGATTGGTTTACTTAGTTTAATTATGCATGAATGGGTTGAAGGTTTAGTGTGATGTATGTTTGTATGAGTTGGGGTGATAGGGAGAGCTTGGGAAATAGCCTTATTCTTGTCGACACAGGTAGACACACAGGTGTGTGTCTAGGGCATGTGTAACACAAGGTCAGCCTCATAGGCATGTGGTTAGGTCATGTCTCCCCATGCATGCTAGGTTTGCAAGTCAGTATGCTTAGTAGTAACCACACGGGCAGAGACACGGCCGTGTGTCTCAACCGTGTGGGAGGCACGACCATGGACAAGGGTGTGTGCCTAGGCAGTGTGAAGTCTGCACTTGAAATTAGGAATTTAATTCGCCACAAAGTCGAAGGACACAGGCGTCTTCCTTGGTCGTGTGACATTTATGGGGTCATAACGTCAGAAACAGAATGTTTAGGTTTTTGCACACGGGCTCGGACACGGGCGTGTCGAGGCCGTGTGAGGGACATCGGCTGGGAACACGGGCGCGTGTCCAGCCGTGTGAAAAACCCCTGTAGGTTCAAATTGAAAAATAAATTCACACGAGTGTGGAACACGGGCATGTGATATGCCACACGGACGTGTCCCTTCCTCCACAGTGGTGTGTGGACTATTTAGAGAAAATTTTCTAAGATTTTCTGGAGAGCTTCAAAGGGGTTCAACTTGATCCCAAACCATTCCTAAGGTGTGGTTTGGGCCTCGTAGGCTTGTTTAAGAAGTTTTACGGAAAGTTTTAATTTGGAGTGGAAAGTCAGGTCTTGGTATTGTGTAATTGTTGTGTACAAGTCAAGTAATGCCTCGTACCCTGTTCCGGTGTCGAATACGGGTAAGGGGTGTTACAATATATAACCTTAGAAATAAGAAACTAATGCCTACACAACTCATGAAGAATTACAATCCTATGAGATGTTGAATGGTGGTCAACCAATCTGAAAAGCATAAGCAAACTTAGTGGTTGGTTCTTCTTCTAAAGGGAAGGGAAACCATGCTAAGAGGAAAAAGTGATGTGATCCAGCTTGGGTTAGTCGAGTCGTTTCACTTGTTTGCCTGATCATCGACGAGGAGAAAATTCGATGCGTTGAAATTGTAAGTTGGGTTGAAAACATGCAGAAGCTAACAAAGTGGTTTGAAGATGAAAGGTGGTTTTAGTTTGAATGTAGTAGGCTCGTTTAAGAATAAAATAAAGATAGTTAATTTTGGGATAAATGGTGGTTATGGAAAATGAACTTAAGCGGCAAGTTCGATTCGATACTATAGCGAGTATCGCCCCGGGACTTATATGGCTTAAGGTGAATGATGGAAATAAAAGATGGACCTCGACCCATTACTTAGCAAAGTAGGAACCGAAGGTATGAAAAGATGGACGAATGCCATACCAGGGTTGGTGATAAGTTCGGAAGGATTTCGGTTGACACCACTAGCACGCTAGATAAGTAAATTTGAGACTCACATGTAGTATGAGAGGGAGAACCTCACAAGAATAATAGTTCATTCAATAATTTGGCAAAAAGTCCTCTTACAAATGAAATAACAAAATATTTATAGCCTAACATAAGGCTAGCTGAATGGTCAACTTAATGGCAAAGAAATTCAGCCATGAATGTTCTAAAATATTCTAAAAGAAACCATTAAACATTAATGGCTAGATTCGGCTGAATGGATCTTCAAAAGGCAGCTTCATGATGAAGGAAAGTGAACTTGGTGAAGATGAGTGCATGGAAGGCCAATGGCCATGTCTAGGTTCGGCTGAGACCTTAATGGACAGCATTGATGATGGGCTGGTTCATGAATGGTAGCATGTAACTTTGTAAATTCGTCCTCCCCTTTGCGCATGCACATTATTCATTCAATGTATTGAAATAAGGTGTTATATCCCTCCTTGGACATTCATGACTCTACCCATGCATGTATCTTCTTCATTCGTTGTAAGTTGCTGTTCATGTATCATGCATTTAACTCCTTCATGAATGTGTCTTTAAGTTGGTAGCTACTCCTTGGCCGAATAGATGCTTGGGAGACCAATGATCAGCCACCATGCATTGTAGGAAGACAGCATGCATCGTCACATACATTGAATCCACCATGCATGCACCTTGCTTAATTGCACCTTCATGCATTCGGCCATCCTACAAAAGGCATGACCCATTTCAAAATAAGCCAAATTCGGCTGGACATAATTAAAACATAATTTTGACATTTTAAATAAACACATAATTAAACTAGAAAAAATTAATAAAGTCTTTAACAAGACATATTAAATTCGGCTAAGACACATTGAAAGCATGTAATAAGTTAAGACATAATTATGAGCTGTAATAATTTAAACTAGATTATTGAAATACTTAATTTATTCAAACATTAAAGTAAATGAGCTCAAATGAACTTAAGCCGAGCTCAAACGAGCTGAATTAAGCTCATGTGAGCTGAACCGAGCTAAATGAAGCTTGAGAATCTAGATTCAAGCTGAAATTAGCTTGTGTTAAGGTGCGTAAACTCCTTGCTTTGCTAGTCCGAGCTAGTTTCAAAGTCATTTCGCACGGTCTCATATATTTGTTGCTCGAATTGAAATAGTCCTCGACTGTGCTCATATCAAAAAGGCTAAGTCTTCTCGGCCACATAAAGTGGAAAGGAAGAGAACTAAGAAACCTAAAGACTTATCTAAGTCTAAGTGTTTCTTCTATAATAAGAACGGGCACTTCAAGGCAAACTGCAAAGAGTGGAAGGATTACCCAACCACTAAGGGTAAAGTTATAATTTTTTTTATGATAGAAATTTGCTTAGTGGAAGATTGAAAAGACCACTAGCTCATTGATTCAAGAGCCACCAACCATGTATGCACTTCTCTATAGGGGTGACCGCCTCCAAACATACGAATGTTTAGAGAAAAAATCATGCAAATAAAAATATAAATATTTAAGTGTGGTATTTGCAAGTGAACATATCAAATTGTAATATAGTTTGGTTTACAAGGAAACACTTGGTAAGTATTCCAAGGATCATACCCAAGAGATTGCAAATTGGAGAAATTATTATTAAAATAATTATAGAAAATAATTACTAATCTAATCAAGTCACGAATTAGTAGTGTTAATCCAAATTGAAATATTAATTAAACTAATTAAATTAATTAACCTAGCTAACCTAATGGAATTTCATATTCTTAGTGTCAACGATGTGAGCCTCTAGCCTATAATCGATTAAATCCCTAATTATCGAATTAGATAATTAATTATCCTCGATTGAGTTATTTATCACCCTTAGTTAAGAATACCCTTTTGGCCTCATTTTCACTAAGGATTACCACCTAAGTCACCCTTCTGATCTCTTTCTAGGACTCTCCTAGTCTCAACGCTTGGCATAAGTTATACATGATAGGATACCCTTTCGGTCTCACATGTCTAGATATTCTATTAGGGGCACCACTTCCTGATATACTAAGTACTCTTGAATAAATAACCAATTTCAAATAAATAATTACTTAACGGATAAATCAATTTAATAATTAAATCATGCAAGATATAAATAAAGCACAATAATAAATCCTAATATTCATACAAACATTAATTGACCAGATTAATGAAAGATAACTAAAAGAATATAAGATAAGAGATAAGAAAATGCTCATGAATAAATATATTGGTGCACGAGTTTTCAACAATCTCTGCTCACAAAAGTCTTCAGATCAAAATAGGATCTTTCGAATATGAAGGAATAAAAGAAAACAAAAACTAAAGAATTGAAAAAAGAAAACTGTCTATAGAAATCTCTGTGTTTGATGGATGGATGCCCTAATTTGTGTACAAAAGCCTCCTATTTAAATGCTAAAATATGTGCACTTTATTCCTGATATGCCTCTGTACTAATAAACATGAGATATAAAACAGTGATGATCATTAAACTAACTATAAATATGACTAAGGCGAGCGCACCTATCAAAAAATAGTATAGTTATGGTGAGTAGGGAATATCGTATCCATGATGACTAAAAGTATTCGTAATTACCGTTTTTCTATTATTTAGCTGACAAATTGGAGTGATTGTTTTTAATCTAAAATTACTAAACTAATCTAACAAAAAATGGAACAGAGAATGAAATAGGAAAATAATCAAAGATAACCACTGAGATAGACAATACCCAGGAAACAATCCACCTAGAATTCACCTATTATTATGAATCTGAATTAAACGATTTATTCACTTGTGTCTTCATCAGTAGAAATCCCTAAATTATGTTAATATCTCTTTCAAGAGTAAGAAAAACTAACTCTAGGTTGATTAATTGAAATCTCTTTCTAATTAAAACCCCTATTGTCGCATTAACTCGATCTATGGATTCCCCTATTAGATTTGACTCTAATTCGGTAGATTTATGTCGTCCTATTTCTAGGATTGCATGCAACTCTACTGAATAATGCTAGATCTACTATTACACAGGAACTTTTTCTCTACTTAAATAAACACATTAAACATGAATTAATATTCCAAAAATATTAAAATAAGAAATAAGCATATATAATTGAGAACAAGAATCAAGCATTTATCATGTAAATCAGAAATCAAATTGTAACAGTCTGGTTTAGACCCTAGTTGGAATAGTGGTTTTGGGACCACAAATTCGGGTTAGAAAAATATTTTAATATTATTTTCTGTGTCTTCAATATATGATTAAGCATGCGTGAAAGTTTCGTGATTTAATTTGATCATTTGTGGGCTTAATTAGAGAAAAGGACTAAATTGCATTAAATGCAAATTTAGCATGTCATATGAGTAAGTATCTATTTGCTATGGCTTTCCTTATATTAAGTCCTTGTATTTTTATTAAACCATATGAATATTTGACGGACAAAAATGCCTTAAGATAGTGGAATTCTAAGGAAAATAAAAAGGCTAATGTGGTAATTGTTAAATAAAAGATAAATTGGTTAAAAATAAAGACCAAATAATGGCCATCATGTGTTCATCCATCGATTGTAGAAGAAAGAAAATAGGTTTTGAAGCTTTTGAAATATTCGGCCATTACTAAGCAAAATTAAGGTATGTTTTGGTTTCGATTTTTGATAATTTTTACGTTTTTGAGATCGTTGCTATGAAAACTACAAAACCCATGCTTAATTTTTGTGAATTGATGATGATTTCGAAATGTGCCATTGATGAATTCATGAGCTTTGTGATGTTTGGTGATGAAATATGAAATATATGTGTTAGATTAACATAGTTTGTCTTTGGATTTTTTGATGAAATTGAGTAATTCGGACTAAATTATGAAAATAATATTTTGAGGGACTAAAATGTGAAATAAATGAAATGTATGGTCTTGTATGAGCATGGGTAATATTCGGCCTAAGCATGATGTGTGCAAATTTTGTGTATTTTGTGATTTTGTGAAATAAGGACTAAAATGTCAAAATGTGCAAATGTGAGGGCTAAATTGTAAATTGCCCTATATATGTGTTTTTGGATTGAATTGAATGATTTTTTGAATAAATGGGTTAAATTTCAATATGTATAGATCAAGAACCAAAGAAAACGAAATTAGATCGAGGGAAATCTAAAGTGATCAAGTAGTTGAAATCGCTCATTTATTCTGAATCCGAGGTAAGTCGATATACAAATAAATGAATTAGAATTGGTTTATTTCTGCACCTATGAAATTTGGATTGCAATGAATATGTTCGAGATGATTTGTATATGAAATCCAATGAAGTATCGACAATGTGTCAAAGTCTGAAAAGTCCCGTACGAACCTAGGAATAAATAGGATTTTATATGTCATGACATATGTTTCTGATATGTGATATCATGTAAAACCATGTCTGGGACGTTGGCATCAATTTGATATTTGCGTTAAGACCATGTTTGGGACATTGGCATCGTATTTATTCATGTAAGACCCTGTCTGGGATAGTGGCATCGATGTTTGGTTACATGTAAGACCATGTAATAGCCCGGCTTAGACCCTAGTCGGAACAGTGGTTTTGGGACCACATATTCGAGTCAGAAAAATATTTTAATATTATTTTTGGTGTTTACAGTATGTGAATTAATATGTGTGAAAGTTTCGTGTGAAAATTTTATCGTTTGTGTGCTCGATTTTATAAAAGGACTTAATCGCGTAAAATGAAAAATTACCTTGCTATTTGTTAAATTGCTATATTGCTATGTTCTTTTAATGTGGAAACCTTAAAATGAAATTGGGCCATTAAATGATAGAATGGACGGTGGTGGACAACCATTTTTAAGTTTTTATATTATTTCATTAAGGTTAAAAAGGTAAAATGGCATATTAATAAGAAATAAAATAAAACAAAAACATAAAATGGCCATTATGTTCATCTTTTGGCCGAAAATGGAAGAGAAAAATAAACATTTGAAAGCTTTAAAGATTCGGCACTTTGAAGCTCAAATTGAGGTATGGATTTTGCTCGGTTTTCGATATTTTTTATGTTTTTGAGATCGTTGCTTCGAATACTAGTAAACCCATGCTTTAATTTTTGGAGTTGATGATGAATTTGATATTTGCCATTGATGTTAGCTTTGTAATATCTGGGATTTAGGGGTTATGCATTTTCACTTGAATGTGTGCAGTAACATGTTGTGTGCTGTTTGTATGTGTTTTGAGGTCTTAGGAAAGCTTGGGAGGTAGGTAGGAGTTATAGGAAAATATTAGATTTTAAGCCTAAAAGGGAGCTAAGCAAGAGAGGCCTTAAGAAAATTTGTATGGGGGTTTAGACACAAGAATTTAGTTGGCAAAGTGGCAAGGGAGGCGTCACTTAGGGCCTTGGAAAGTGACGCCACAAGCAGTGAAAAGGGGGGGCCTAGGTTCGAGCAGCGTAAGCAACATTTTGGCCTTGCATTTTACGGCAAAGAGGAGTAATGATGGACGGCACAAGGACTTTAAGTGGATGAGGATGAGACTTGGTCATATTCTTTTAAAATTTTGGCTAAAGGGAGGAGATAGGTGTTGACTCATTCAAATTATTTTGAATGAGTAAAGAAGAGGAAAAATAGAAGAAAAGCAAGGGAAAGCTAGTGTTTGAGTGTTAGCCGAATTTAGGAGAGGGGAGTGAGGTGGGGTGTAATCGGTTGGGGGTAGGCTAGTGTGCCGAAAGCTTAAGGCCATCAAAGTGCCATTTTGGTCACTTTCTTATGTCGATTTTCAACTTCATTCTCTCCTAAACTTTCACCTTTTTCTTTCATAATCAAACCACACCTACTCTTTTTCCTCTCTTTTTAGACTTTGGCCGAACCTCTCTCTCTCAAAGTTCACCATTGCCGTAACCTCTTCAACCAAAATCCCACCATGGCCGAATCTCTCTAAACTTCACCCTTTTCTTCTTATTTGTTAAGGCCGAATCTCCCTTTTGACACCAGGGCCAAATCGCATCAAACTTCAATTCCTTCTCTTCTCTTCTCGCGATTCATCAAAAGTCAAAGGTATTCGTAGACTATTATTCTTAAGCACTAGAAGCCCAAAACCAAAACATCTTTCTCCTCTTGTCGACATTTTGAGCTAGAGAACCATTTGCGTTTTGGTCACTCTATTCGGTAAGGATTTCTTCTTTGGTGATTTCTTGTTCTATTTCTTTCTCTGACTATCGAAAATCAAGACTTTAATCCCTCCTCTTCTCTTTGGTCGAAACCTTGAAGGGGGATTTCGGGATTCTTTTGTAGCCGACAATTGGGAGGAGATCATTCGGGATTTGAATATCCAAGGTAAGTGAGGTGTGATCTTAGGCCGAAGGCCATTTATTTTTGTTCATCAAATGTTAGAATCAAATCTAACATATACTATATAGGGATTTCGATAGACTCCATAGGCAAGTGACAGTTTCAGGATCTAGACGAGCAAGGTAAGGGATATTGAGTATTCGGCCAAAGGCCATACTGTCTATTGAGGTTGGCCGATTCTGACTATGATCTTTTAGGGGCAGATCGACAGGGATTAGGAGAAGTCTCGGGGGTTCAGATCTTTTCGGTAAGGTGTTTTAAGTTATAAACTACGTTCGTTTAAGATCTCGTATGTTAGTTAACCGGGTTTTCTGATTAAGTGTTCCTCAATGGATGCGAGTACCAGTAAAGGGAGAAAGGGGTAGTACCTACCCCTAAGTTCAAGAAACGCTCGGTTTCTGCTGTTCGTGATTGGCCACCGGGGTGTGGGCCAGCGTCGGAAAGGGATAAGCAGTTCATTGTTATCCCTACTAGCGAGAGTGTCGGTATCGATAGTACTGTACTCACTGTTATCAGGTGTGTAGCCCTACACTAAATCTCTGATAGATTGATAGTATTAATGTTAGCATGTGTTAATAAGAAATATGTATGATAATGGCTGCGGGTACCATTCAGTGGTACATGGTATTCAGGTACGATAACCCCCTAATACTTCGTTAGTAATGTTATAAGCATGGATATGAAATGTGTATGGTTCCGTTAAGACTTTGGGGTATTGCATAATATCTGAATGATAATGTATGTTGCATGAGCATGTGGGTGATATTGATAAAGGGGAAGTGTTCCGGTGGTTTTTACCACATAATCCGGTGACTTATGTCACATATTATGTATCCGGTGACTTTTGTCACATATTATGATTCCGGTGACTTTGTCACAATTATCTGGTGGCCATGCCACAATTTATAAGGGCGATGTATAGTTGACTGCAGCGACTGCCTTCGATGGTGTGTAGCAGATGGAGGGTCGATTTAGTAATCCCCACAGTGTGATTGGCAGGTACGGGTGGTGTGTAGCGGATGGATATCTAGGTGGGCTCGGGATTGCATTTCACTTGATATGTACATGTGGATTATGATTCATTATGCTATGTATGGGCTTATGGCCGAATATGTCTAAATGGGCTTTGCTGAATGTTATCATTAAGGCTATGATCAATTGGGTTTTAGTGTACTGTTATGCATTGAGTCTGTTGACTCACCCTTCGTGGGATATCTTTTTCAGGTAATACTTAGCGTGTTGGACCGGGTCAACGGGGACTTTGTGGTGGCCATGCTCGACTCAGTATTTCGGGTTTCCTTTTAATTAAACTTACTACGTTTTCCTTTATTATTTCGGGATTTATTTTGGGTTATGTTTTTGTGATAAGGCCGCCATTAGTTGTGTTATTTATACGTTTTAAGTTTTTATTCTGCTACGATCAACATCAAACAAACAATTAAATATTTCTCGTATAACAACCTAAATTGTTTTGACACCTAAACACCTAAGGTTTCAGAGATAATATAAGCTCCAAATTTGGTTTCATTTCTATAAAGTTTCAAAAATCATGAAGATAATGTTTTAATGAGATACAAATTTAGATCACAACACGGTTTTTAACAAGATCGTACTTCAAATCTATTTTCTTTCCTCGAAATCACCAAGTTTTCCAAAATGACGAAACGAGTTTTACTCAAGGAGCATGCCAGATCCGGTCGGGGCTTGTGGGCCAGGTTTAGGGTGTTTTAACTTGGTATCAGAGCCAGGTTTCAGACACTCGGCTTGGGGTTTTGAAGCCCACAACATTTTCAAAATTTAGCCCAAATGAGTTTTGAAACTTTTTGTTAAAATAGCTCTATGGAAGCATGGCACCCGAGTTCTCGGCCCAGGTCCGCCAGGTAAGTTCTTCTAATTGGTTTGTGTATGCTGATGTGTGATACTTTAGCAGATAGGCCTAAGAAACTATACCTTAGAGACGCAGACCCTAGGTATATGTGTGCTTCTACGGAAAAACCACTGATTAAAAACTCTCTGCATAAAATTTCTCTGTAAAGAAAGAAAGTGAAAAGACTCTAACGCATAAAATTTCGTAAAACAGATAAGTCGCGACAGTAGACATGAGTTCTAGGGGACGTGGTCGCCGTGGGCACGGCAGAGGCAGAATGACTGTGTCGGAACCAGTTGGGTCTGGTCAGGGTTCCGAAAATGAAGCACCGCCACCGGCTGTAGGGGCAGAATTTCAAGAGCAGACGGGAGGAGATGACGCAGTATCCCAGGCTATGCTGCGAGTTTTAGAGCGAGTAGCAGGAGCTAGTATGGGAAATGGGGCTCAAAAGTCAGTGTCTGAGAGACTTAGAGCAAATGGAGCCGAGGTTTTTAGAGGAGTATCTGGGGTAGCTCCGAATGTAGCGGAGTATTGGTTAGAGGCCGTCGAGAGGATCATGGATGATTTGGACTGCACTGCTGAGGAGAAGCTGAAAGGTGCTGTTTTGCTGCTTCGTGATGAGACCTACTAGTGGTGGCTCACTGTCAAAGAGGGTACCCCTGCAGATCGAGTGGATTGGGGGTATTTTAAGGTTAAGTTTGAGGGGAAATACGTCAGAGCTAGTTATATAGACTCGCAGAGAAAGGCGTTTCTGAATCTAGTGCAAGGAAGTAAGTCGGTAGCGGAGTATGAAGCAGAGTTTTTACGGTTAAGCCGGTACGCTAGGGGGATTGTGGCTACTGATTATGAGCGGTGTGTTAGATTTGAGGATGGGTTGAGAGATGAGCTGCGAGTGTTGATTGCTCCGCATCGGGAAAGAGACTTTGCAGCCTTGGTGGATAAGGCACGGATAGCTGAGGAAGTTAAGCGGACTGAGAGGCAGAACCGGGACAGAGGTCAGAATAGGAATAAGAGGAGCTATGGGTCTTCAGGGTCATCTGGGAATTTTCAAAAGAGACCTAGAGTTGATGGGCCGCGAGGTCAGCAGGCTGTTGTGGGAGGACAGTACCGTACTTGTGTTCAGTGTGGAAAAATGCACCCGAAAGAATGTTGGAAAAAGACAGGGGATGTTTTAAGTGCGGGTCCAAGGATCATATGATTAGGGATTGTCCGATGGATACGGATAGGAACCGCCCAGCAGGTCAGGGTTTTAGTCAGGCTGGCAGAGGTGGACAGCGGCCGTCGAGGGGACGTGGTCTGAATGGCAGAGGTAATGGTTCTGGTAGAGGTCGCGAAACTCCGAGTAGAGGTGGTGGTAACACGGAGGCGAGACAGCCAGGTCTAGTATATGCGGTTCATCGGAGGGAGGATAGTGATGCACCTGATGTCATAACGGGTACGTTCCTTATTTCTAGATTACCCTTTATTGCTTTGATAGATATAGGGTCAACTCATTCATACATTGCTAGTGAAGTATCTGGAACTCTGCATGTGAACTCTGAAACTGTATCTAGGAAGATGACTATACTTAGTCCTTCAGGACAGACTGTAATAGTAGATAAGCTCTTTAAGAAAGTGCCTTTAGAAGTTCAGGGGACGCAGTTTCCGACTGACTTAATGGAGTTGCCGTTCGGTGAATTTGATCTAATTCTGGGCATGGACTGGTTAGTGAAGTACCATGCGAATGTGGATTGTGCTGCTAAGCGCATGTCATTGAGAACTTCTGACGATAATGAAGTTGTGGTCGTGGGCGAGAGACGGAATTACTTGTCGAATGTAGTATCTGCCCTTAAGGCAGAGAAGATGGTAAGGAAGGGATGTCTGGCTTTTCTGATGTTGGTCAGTGCCTTGGAGGCTAAGGAAGCAATTGTTGAAGGGGTTAGGACTGTAAGAGAATTTGTGGATGTCTTTCTGGAAGAACTTCCAGGGTTGCCTCCGGATTGTGAGGTGGAATTTGGGATTGATTTGTTACCTGGTACAGCGCCAGTATCTATCGCTCCGTACAGAATGGCACCAAAGGAGTTGGTTGAGCTCAAGGCTCAGATTCAGGAGTTGCTTGATCGTGGGTTTATCCGACCCAGTGTGTCTCCATGGGGAGCACCAGTCTTATTTGTGAAGAAGAAGGACGGGACTATGCGTATGTGCATAGATTATCGACAGTTGAATAAGCTGACCATCAAGAACAAGTACCCTTTGCCAAGGATAGATGACTTGTTCGATCAGCTTAAGGGAGCTGCGGTATTCTCAAAGATAGATCTAAGGTTGGGATATCATCAGCTTAAGGTGAAGGAAGCAGATATCCATAAAACAGCTTTCCGGACAAGATATAGGCATTATGAGTTCTTAGTAATGCTGTTCGGATTGACGAACGCCCCAGCTGCGTTCATGGATATGATGAACCGGGTTTTCAAACCCTACTTGGATCAGTTTGTCGTTGTGTTTATAGACGACATCCTAGTGTATTCCAAGTCTGAGGAGGAACATGATGAGCACCTCCGGATAGTGTTGCAAGTGTTAAGGGAGAAGAAGCTTTATGCCAAATTTAGCATGTGTGAATTTTGGCTGAAGGAAGTTGCGTTCTTAGGGCATGTGGTGTCTGCGGAAGGAATAAGGGTGGATCCTCGGAAGATTGAGGCAGTGCTAGATTGGAAACCACCTAAGTCTGTGGCGGAGGTTCGCAGTTTCTTAGGGTTAGCAGGCTACTACAGAAGGTTCGTAGAAGGGTTCTCGTCTATAGCTGCACCTCTGACGAAGTTGTTGAGAAAGGAGGTACCTTTCGTATGGACAGATAAGCAGCAGGAGAGCTTTGAAAAGCTTAAGAGGGTTTTGACTGAAGCTCCGGTTTTGATTCAGCCTGAGGTAGGGAAGGATTTCATGGTGTATTGTGACGCTTCTCACACAGGATTGGGATGTGTTCTGATGCAAAATGGGAAGGTGGTCGCATATGCGTCTCGGCAACTAAGGCCGCATGAGGTTAACTATTCGACGCATGACTTAGAGTTGGCAGCGGTGGTTTTTGCTCTTAAGGTATGGAGGCATTATTTATATGGAGAGAAGTCAGTGATCTACACGGACCACAAGAGTCTTAAGTATCTGCTGACTCAGAAGGAGCTGAATCTGAGACAGCGAAGGTGGGTGGAATTGTTGAAGGATTACGATTGTTCTATAGAGTATCACCCGGGCAAGGTAAATGTAGTGGTAGACGCCTTAAGTCAGAAGGTAGTGTCGGATCTGAGGGCGATGTTCGCTCATCTTAGCCTGTATGACGACGGAAGCTTGCTGGCAGAGTTACAAGTAAAGCTGTCATGGTTGAGTCAGGTGAAAGAGAGTCAATTGGTAGATGATAATTTAAGAGCTAAGCTACGGCAAGTGCAGAATGGGGAATTGGAGGATTACGGTGTGAACAGTGACGGAGTGTTGAGTTTCAAGGGAAAGGTTTGTATGCCAAAGGATGAGGAACTTAGGCGGAGGATTCTTCAGAAATCGCATAGTAGTCCTTATGCCATGCATCCTGGAGGTAGTAAGTTGTACAGAGATTTACGGGATCAGTTTTGATGGCCTGGTCTTAAGCGGGAAGTTACAGAATTTGTGGGGAAGTGCTTGACGTGTCAGTAAGTCAAGGCTGAACACCAAGTACCTTCGGGATTGCTTCAGCCGATAAAGATTCCGCAGTGGAAGTGGGAGAGAATTACCATCGACTTTGTTAGTGGGCTTCCCCTTACGCCTACTAAGAAAGACTCGGTATGGGTAATAGTGGATCGATTGACAAAGTCTGCGCATTTCATACCAGTGCGGGTCGACTATTCTCTGCAGAGGTTAGCAAATTTGTATGTGGCAGAAATTGTGAGGTTGCATGGAGTGCCGGTGTCGATTATTTCGGATAGGGATCCGAGGTTTACGCCTCGGTTTTGGAAGGCATTACATCAGGCTTTGGGCACCAGGTTAGATTTCAGTACGGCATTTCATCCACAGTCGGACGGACAGTCTGAGCGAGTAATTCAGGTGTTAGAAGATATGTTGAGGGGCTGTATGATAGACTTCAGAGGAAGCTGGGAAGAATTTTTGCCTTTAGCGGAATTTGCATATAATAACAGCTATCAAGCCAGTATTCGGATGGCACCGTATGAAGCGCTGTATGGACAGAAGTGTCACACTCCTACGTGTTGGACAGAATTTGGGGAACATCAGGTTCTGGGTCCAGAGATTGTGGCAGAATCCGAAGAAAAGGTTAAGGTAATTCGGGCACGGTTGAAGGAGGCATCTGATAGGCAAAAGTCGTATGCGGATCTTAAGAGAAAGGAGATAGAGTTTGCTGTGGGGGATCAGGTGTTTCTAAAAGTTTCGCCATGGAAGAAGGTAATGAGATTTGGTCGCAAGGAAAAGTTAAGCCCCAGGTTTATAGGGCCTTATCGGGTTTTGAAGCGAGTTGGACCAGTGGCATACCAGTTAGAGTTGCCTATGAAATTGAAGCAGATGCACGATGTGTTCCACGTTTCAATGCTACGTCGTTACCGATCAGATCCACATCATGTAATGCCAGTCGAGGAGGTGGAGCTAAGACCAGATTTGTCCTACGAGGAGGAGCCCATTCAGATTTTGGAACGGGATGTGAAGATGTTGCGGAGGAAATCAGTTCCTCTAGTCAAAGTGTTATGGTGTAACCATGGATCGGAAGAAGCTTCGTGGGAAACGGAAGAAGCAATGCAACAGCAATACCCTCACTTATTCTAGTCAGGTAATTTCGAGGTCAAAATTATTTTAAGGGGTAGAACTGTAATATCCGGGATTTAGGGGTTATGCATTTTCACTTGAATATGTGCAGTAACATGTTGTGTGCTGTTTGTATGTGTTTTGGGGTCTTAGGGAAGCTTGGGAGGTAGGTAGGAGTTATAGGAAAATATTAGATTTTAAGCCTAAAAGGGAGCTAAGCAAGAGAGGCCTTAAGAAAATTTGTATGGGGGTTTAGACACAAGAATTTAGTTGGCAAAGTGGCAAGGGAGGCGTCACTTAGGGCCTTGGAAAGTGAGGCCACAAGCAGTGAAAAGGGGGGGCTTAGGTTCGAGCAGCGTAAGCAACATTTTGGGCTTGCATTTTGCGGCAAAGAGGAGTAGTGATGGACGGCACAAGGACTTTAAGTGGATGAGGATGAGACTTGGTCATATTCTTTTAAAAATTCGGCTAAAGGGAGGAGATAGGTGTTGACTCATTCAAATTATTTTGAATGAGTAAAGAAGAGGAAAAATAGGAGAAAAGCAAGGGAAAGCTAGTGTTTGAGTGTTAGCCGAATTTAGGAGAGGGGAGTGAGGTGGGGTGCAATCGGTTGGGGGTAAGCTAGTGTGCCGAAAGCTTAAGGCCATCAAAATGCCATTTTGGTCACTTTCTTATGTCGATTTTCAACTTCATTCTCTCCTAAACTTTCACCTTTTTCTTTCATAATCAAACCACACCAAAATCTACTCTTTTTCCTCTTTTGTTAGACTTTGGCCGAACCACTCTCTCTCAAAGCTCACCATTGCCGCAACCTCTTAAACCAAAATCCCACCATGGCCGAATCTCTCAAAACTTCACCCTTTTCTTCTTATTTGTTAAGGCCGAATCTCCCTTTTGACACCAGGGCCAAATCGCATCAAACTTCAATTCCTTCTCTTCTCTTCTCGCGATTCATCAAAAGCAGAAGGTATTCGTAGACTATAGCCGATTATTCTTAAGCACTAGAAGCCCAAAACCAAAACATCTTTCTCCTCTTGTCGACATTTTGAGCTAGAGAACCATTTGCATTTTGGTCACTCTATTCGATAAGGATTTCTTCTTTGGTGATTTCTTGTTCTATTTCTTTCTCTGACTGTCGAAAATCAAGACTTTAATCCCTCCTCTTCTCTTTGGCTGAAACCTTGAAGGGGGATTTTGGGATTCTTTTGTAGCCGACAATTGGGAGGAGAACATTCGGGATTTGAATATCCAAGGTAAGTGAGGTGTGATCTTAGGCCGAAGGCCATTTATTTTTGTTCATCAAATGTTAGAATTGAATCTAACATATACTATATAGGGATTTCGACAGACTCCATAGGCAAGTGACAGTTTCGGGATCTAGACGAGCAAGGTAAGGGATATTGAGTATTCGGCCAAAGGCCATACTGTCTATTGAGGTTGGCTGATTCTGACTATGATCTTTTAGGGGCAGATCGACAGGGGTTAGGAGAAGTCTCGGGGGTTTAGATCTTTTCGGTAAGGTGTTTTAAGTTGTAAACTACGTTTGTTTAAGATCTCGTATGTTAGTTAACCGGGTTTTCTGATTAAGTGTTCCTCAATGGATGCGAGTACCAGTAAAGGGGAGAAAGGGGTAGTACCTACCCCTAAGTTCAAGAAACGCTCGGTTTCTGCTGTTCGTGATTGGCCACCGGGGTGTGGGCCAGCGTCGGAAAGGGATAAGCAGTTCATTGTTATCCCTGCTAGCGAGAGTGTCGGTATCGATAGTATTGTACTCACTGTTATCATGTGTGTAGCCCTACACTAAATCTCCGATAGATTGATAGTATTAATGTTAGCATGTGTTAATAAGAAATATGTATGATAATGGCTGCGGGTACCATTCAGTGGTACATGGTATTCAGGTACGATAACCCCCTAATACTTCGTTAGTAATGCTATAAGCATGGATATGAAATGTGTATGGTTCCGTTAAGACTTTGGGGTATTGCATAATATCTGAATGATATGTATGTTGCATGAGCATATGGGTGATATTGATAAAGGGGAAGTGTTCCGGAGGTTTTTACCACATAATTCGGTGACTTATGTCACATATTATGTATCCGGTGACTTTTGTCACATATTATGATTCCGGTGACTTTGTCACAATTATCTGGTGGCCATGCCACAATTTATAAGGGCGATGTGCAGTTGACTGCAGCGACTGCCTTCGATTGTGTGTAGCGGATGGAGAGTCGATTTAGTAATCCCCACGGTGTGATTGGCAGGTACGGGTGGTGTGTAGCGGATGGATATCTAGGTGGGCTCGGGATTGCATTTCACTTGATATGTACATGTGGATTATGATTCATTATGCTATGTATGGGCTTATGGCCGAATATGTCTAAATGGGCTTTGCTGAATGTTATCATTAAGGCTATGTTCAATTGGGTTTTAGTGTACTGTTATGCATTGAATCTGTTGACTCACCCTTCGTGAGATATCTTTTTCAGGTAATACTTAGCGTGTTGGACCGGGTCAGCGGGGACTTTGTGGTGGCCATGCTCGACTCAGTATTTCGGGTTTTCTTTTAATTAAACTTACTACGTTTTCCTTTATTATTTTGGGATTTATTTTAGGTTATGTTTTTGTAATAAGGCCGCCATTAGTTGTGTTATTTATACGTTTTAAGTTTTTATTCTGCTACGATCAACATCAAACAAACAATTAAATATTTCTCGTATAACAACCTAAATTGTTTTGACACCTAAACACCTAAGGTTTCAGAGATAATATAAGCTCCAAATTTGGTTTCATTTCTATAAAGTTTCAAAAATCATGAAGATAACGTTTTAATGAGATAGAAATTTAGATCACAACACGGTTTTTAACAAGATCGTACTTCAAATCTATTTTCTTTCCTCGAAATCACCAAGTTTTCCAAAATGACGAAACGAGTTTTACTCAAGGAGCATGCCAGATCCGGTCGGGGCTTGTGGGCCGGGTTTGGAGTGTTTCAAGCTTGATGTTTTTGTGGTTTGATGATGAAATATAAATTTTTGTTGATAGATTATTATGGTTAATTAAGTGATTTTTGATAAAAATGTGTATTAAGGAATAAATTGAGAAAAGTGTAAAATTCAAGTTTAAATGTGTGAATAAACTAAAAATATGGGCTGCTAGTAGTATGGGTAGAATTTGGCCTGACAAGGTTTTAGTGAAATGTTGAATAAGTAAGTTAATTTTGATACTAATTAGATTGGCAAAAGTGGAAATCAAATTTGGATCGGGAAAATCAAAAGTTATCGATTAGTCGTTTCGGTCCGTTCGCGTCCGTACAAGGTAAGTTCATAAGTAAATAAATGTCGATTAATTCTATTGTATTCATTTTAATAGTGCCGAATTGAATTATAACTTGTGTATATAATATGCTGAAATTAATTGAGCAAGGGAACAATATTCACAAGCCTAAAATGATCGAGTTTCGACATCCGAAAGCCCCGTACGAACCTTAGGAGTAGTTAGGATACATATGTCATGACATAGGATTTCCATATGTGTTATCGTGTAAGACCACATCTGGGACGTTGGCATCGATTTTAGATTTACGTGTAAGACCATGTCTGGGACATCGGCATCATATTTGATTTCGTGTAAGACCCTGTCTGGGATAGTGGCATCGATATTGATTTCATGTAAGACCACGCCTAGGACGTTGGCATTGTACGAGTTTTCTGAGCTATCCAAGCATCCTATTTGATTCCGAATGGTTCAACGGGCATTCTGAGAAATAAATGAGTATATGACTGTGCATCCGAATCAGGTATGTTACGATGAATATGAATTTGAGCAAAGAAAGTGAGTATGATTATGATTAGTTGTTATATGATTTATGTGAAAATGAGTTGTGGATATTAGCTAGTGAACTATGGACAAATGAACCATATAAGAAATATAGAATTGTAATTGTGTTTTGCCATATATGATTCAGGTACATATGATTTGTATATGAAATTCTGATATGAAATGTGAGTATGATTAAAATGATGGTATATGTGAAATATAAGATAATGAATGATGTGTTATATATGTTCGTTAAATGAAATTACGGTCCTATGTTTCAGACATGAGAATTATGAAACACGGGACATAGTTTTGATGTGCGATTTGTTATGGTTATTCGGGTTTGGAAGTGTGTAAAAAGAAATTGATATATTTTTATGAATAATCTGTAATAAATGACCATGATTCGGTTGGTATGTAATGAAATTGTGAAAGCTTAATTTTATGAATGAGCTAATAGTTGATATATGAATTTTGAAAACATTGTTTATTCATTTATAATTAAGCCTAGTGAAGTTACTTAATGTGGCCTTAAGAAATTACAATTATGATGAATGTATATGTGGTTGAGATGTGTTAAATTCGGCCTAGTTAAATTGAATTATAAACATTATTGAAATGATTTATTTGCTTATGGCTTACTAAGCTTTTAAAGCTTACTTTGTGTGTTTTCCTATGTTTATAGATTTTTCGGAGATTAGCTCGGGTTGGAAGTCGGCGGAGATCTCATCACACTATCCAGTATTTGTTTCTATAATTAAATGCTTTGAGATTGGGTTATGTGGCATGTATAGGCTAGTTTTGATATATTTGGATTTGAAATTTGTATATGTATATAGCCATGCGAAAATGGCTTGTTCATGATGCAAATGTTGGTAGCTATATTTGGTTTTGCTATAAGCTTAATTGAGAGGTATGATTTAAGGTAAAAATGTCATGATGTTGGTTATATGAGTTGGCAATGAGGAGTGGTAAGTAGGGTGTATATTCGGCTTATTAATTAACTCATTTTGGAAGCATGAAAAGTGGTATAATATGGTTTGGTAAAAGGGTCATTTGAATAACTATAAATGAAATATTGTTGTGATGTTAACATATGAGACAACATGTTTAGCTTTTAGATTGAGTGATGGAAAAGCTATGATTTATTGAGTTAAATTTGATAACCGAAAGGTTGTTTATTTAAATTGTTGGACATATGTGATATGAATACATATGCCTATTTAATGTTTGCATGTAGTTCGGTTTAAAAAGATCAAATCGTTGGTTCAATGAGCGATTATAAAATGTGTAATATATAAGTAGTTATATGTTCGGCTATGGTATTTGACTATTTAGGCTCGGTTTTGAATGACAAAGAATGTATATGATTTAATTGTTATATGGAAGTTAAATTGATGATCGATTATTAAATAAATTAATTGGTTGTGTATATGAATTATAGGCATGAGAATTAGCATGAGAATTAGGTATGTGGTTCATGTGTGTGGTTGAATATAACATGTTAGATATGTTATTTAGCTTGCAAATTAGATATTTTATGACTTGACATTGGTATTCGAAAATGGCTAAATTTGATTTAGTAAAATGTACATAAGGTTAAAATGTTTAAAATGATATGATTTGGAAATTGTATTTAGAAATGACTTTTGTTTTTAGGGTGTTATGTGCATGGTTGGATGAAGTTAAAAATGTAGCTAGTCATGTATAAAGTTACCTAATGTAACACCCCAAACCCAGCCTAGACGTTATGGCCGAATCTGGCATGTCACATCAAAAGGTTGTATAAAACCACACGATCATTAAAACCTTTCTTCAATTCCAAAAACTTTTTATCAATGAAAAACTCCGAGTTTCGTTGACAAATAAGGTTTGCTTAAAGTTGTTTCCTTTGCTAACACAATATTATTTTCAAAACGTTGTTTGTTGCAGAAGACTGACTTTTAAAGTTACGAAAGCGTGATATTTGAAAATAGCAGTTATTATTTTAAAAACCCGTGTTTGAATGTTTGGCAGTTCATAATTAAGAGAATTACCGAATGAAAGTTAAATGAAAATCCCAATAGTCGTATTACATAAATTATTAACCCAACAAAAATATAGAAATAGATTAAACCCAAAAATTGCTAAGTTCTGTTTATTAACAAATCCGGCGTATGGCCACCTCCGAGTCCTCTGCAGCTCCAAATCCTCTAACACTGGGGATTACCTGCACGGTTTAAAAGAAAAGGGTGAGTTACGAGAACTCAGTGTGTAATCCCCTGTAACGGTCATTATCTGGGCCCGAGCCCATACGGTGTCGGTCTGGGCCTAAGCCCTATAACATATCAAATGCAATGGATGTGTGCCCACCCCAATCCAACCAAGCTCTCCACCCGTACCAACCAAACTCTCCATGGGGACCACGTCAACCCACCCAGCCAAAACTCTCTGTAACATCTAGAAATTGGGCCTAGTAGGATTGGGCCATTGGGCCTTGGGCGTAGGAGTGTTTAAATTTTTTTTTTTTTGAGAACAAGAGAATGACATTATTTCAAGTTGGACTTATTAAGAAGATGATTTTAGAAAGTTACGGGGTTCTATGAAGTTTCGGGTTCAAGTTGGGCCTTAATGAAAGTTTGTGTTTAAGCCTATTAAAGAGAGATAGTAAGAGGCATCAAAGCTTATGGAAATAAGTGAGTAAATTGTTATCATAAATGAACTATTAGTAAAGAGGTTATGGCATCAAGTGGAGAGCATGGAGGGAAGGGGTTCAAATCCCATATTTTGCAAATTTTGGATTTATTTTTTTTTTGTGTGAGTGTCAACTAATATTATTAAAGGAAAGAAATAAAAGAAAAAAATGAAATGATGACTAAAAAGATAAGGTAAGGAGGAAAATAAGGAAAAAGAAAGGAAAGAAATAAAATAATTTGAGGAGTGGAGTAGGTGGATGAAAAAGAAATAAAAGAATTTGGAGAGTGGAGTAGGTGGATAAAAAAAAAAAGAAGAAAATTTATGGGAATTGAGGTGAGAAGTTTGGATAGAAATTTATGGATAGAAATTTGGTCAACACTCTAGCACATTTGCTCATCTTTCTCCCTTGTTTTGCCTAAACTCTCAATCCACAATCACTCTTTCATAAATTCTTTCTCATTTAGGTAGACACTCTTTTCTTCGATTAAATCGTGTTCTAAGTGGGTGGCCGTTACCATTCTAGCCATAAGTCAAGCGGTGGAAATCAAATCCAATGTCAACAAGGTAAGGAATTCTTTATAGATTATTTGATATCGTTCATTATTCGATTGGTTGCTAAATGGATTAATAGTTTGGACTAATCGGTCACGATAGGAATCAAATCGCTTGATCACCTATCCCTAGTAATAAGTGACTCGTATTTTTGGTGCCGCGGAGAGCATCGCGTTACGGATTCCGAATAAGGTGTGTAATCTCATACCCTTCCATATACATATCTAAAATGGTGTGTAATCTCACACTTCTTTGAAAGTTTGTATGAAATATGCTGTTAATTGGTAACCGAAGAAAACTAAAAACCGGCATCCGTGATCACTCGGGCGTGCGTATGATTGTAGTGGTAATCGTATTTCGTAATAAAATAGTTTCAGTTAGAAGCAGTGACGTGTTTTTGAAAAATCACTAAAAATAGGAGAAAAGGAATTAGAAAGTGAATAAGATATCAAATTTAAGCTTAATGTATCTATTTTAATATGGAAGAAACGAAGAAGGAAAAGAAATTTTATATTCTGTGATATGTTAATTTTAGTGAGACTGGTTCTGATGGACTTCGTGGCTCCCTGATCTGTATTAGAAAAATCATATAAAATTTTACAAAGAGAATTATGGGTTATAAGTTATATGTATGGGTTCCTTAGTGATTCTATTTTCAAGAGAAACAAGTTGGAGCAGTATATGAAAACCTTACAGTGAGATATTTGAAATTAAGTTAAGAGAGGTCAGAATCTTTGGACAGTGAAACAAAAGAAATTTTAAGGAATAAACTGTACTAAATGGCTAGGCCAAAAATTCTGGAAATATTACAGTAAAAAGATATATGAGTCTAGTTTCAAAGAAAATTTACGGATCTAGATTTCGAGTTTTCTAACTCGAGTTATAGTCAATTTAGTTAGTATGACGTAGATGGACAGTTTAAATTTGTATGCTCCAAATTAGTAGTTAAGTCCAGGGTTGCAAAATTACCAAAATACCCTTGATCGGTAAAATTACCGAAATACCCTTGGGTTGAGAAATTACCAAATTACCCTTAGAGGGTAAATTACCGAATTACCCTTGGTGGGTAAAAATACTAAATTTACCCTTAGAGGGTAAAGTACTGATTTACTCTTTGTGGAAAAAAATTACCGAAACACTTCTAAATGGATGATGATGATTGTTATACTCTTGTTCATGATTAAATATTGTGTGTATGAATTGATTATACTTTGTACATTGAAAGTATGTGGCATTTATCTCAGTATGATATTATGTTGCATGGGTTTTGGGAGATGATGAAAGGGGAAGTGATATTCTGTGACTCTGTCACAAGTGGTCTGGGACCATAGTGGTTTGGAACCACGTATACATATGATTATCAGTGACTTGTCTCAGTGGTCTGGGACCATAGTGGGTTGGCCCCACGTTTATATATTCTATGACTCTATCACAAGTGGTCTGGGACCACAGTGGCTTGATGCCACGAGTGTTTGGCGATTCAAGAGACCTAGAGGATGGAAAACTAGGTTGGGCTGGGCTGCATTACGTACATCTTTAATATGCTATATTGTGTGGGCTAAGGCCCAAAGTGCAATTGTGGGCCCGATTGCTTTATAAGGGGAATTACACACTGAGTTCTTGTAACTCACCCCCTTTCTCTTAACCCTTTCAGATAATACTCAGTGACGTGGACTTGGGCCATGGATGACTCGGTGGAGGCCATGCTTTGGAAATAACATTTTCAAATATTAGTAAATTACTTTTCCGTCTATTTGATTACTTTTACTATTTTTCAGTTTTAAAGTTGTAATAAGGCCTCTGGTTTATTCTATATTGCTTTATGTGTGACGTATTTATATTTTGCTCAAATTACTTTAAATGGGATTTTTCTAAAAACTTAAACAAAGATTTCGGAAATGGTAATAATAATGTTTTTGCAAGGGAATGATTTTTAATAAAATACATTTTGAAAATGGCTAAACAAAATTTGAGGTTTTGAACAGCAGAAAGTTTTAAATTCTTTAAGAAGAGTTTCTAATGAAAACATGGTTTTCGAAAAACTCTTCAATGTGACATGCCAGATTCGGGCCTAACTTCTAAGCCCGGTTTGAGGTGTTACACTCTCCAATAGTGCAGTCACGCTGCTAATAATGGTATGTGGCTATGCCACTCAATAAAGTATATGTGGCGAAGCCACTATAACGGTATGTGGTGATGCCACTAGAACGGTATGTGGCAGTGCCACTAAACGGGACTTCCTCCAATCAACAAACCCAACCCAATGCAAGATGTTATGAATGCAGTGTATTACAGTTATAAACAAATATACAAAATCACATAAACATGTAAACTACCAGTAAGGGTATCATGGTCATTTTGTCATTTAGGGGTAAAACGGTAATTTCACCCCTTGGGGGTATTTCGGTACCCATCGAGGGATTTTGGTAATTTATCCACTGAGGGTATTTCAGTAATTTGCCCATTGAGGGTATTTCGGTAATTTTCCTACTAAGAGTATTTTGGTAATTTACCCGCTAACGGCCTTTCTGAAGGACCAATGTCCCCTCGGACGACACATGTTCCCTTTTTGGTCTCTACGGTGTAATTGGGCCTAAAGTCCAATTTCGGCCCAAACAGGCCCACACGCTTGTGTGGCCCACTCAGCTCGTTATCGGTCTTAATTCTGCGGACTTCGCACTCGCATCACTCATTTGGCAATTTCCATCGATTTCACTCATGTGGCCTGTTAACCTATTGGGCCCACTTAGCCCGTTCCGACCCAACTAGGCCCATTACGACCTCAAATCTGTGAGAGAGTTCGTGACACTCTCAACGGTCTATCGCCATCACTAGTGACTCGGTTTATCTTTGCGAGCGTTTGCACACTCGAGAGATCTCAAATGTCGATATTCGACTTTTCGTATTTCGGCTTTCGGCCGATTCACATAACAGCGCATACAACACAAGGAAGGGTGTGAGATTGCGCACCTTAGCGAGACGCACGATTAACCCTTCGTATCAACCCTACACATCATCAGATTCCTTATTAGCTAAACATTGCTTAAGGTTAAACACTTAGAGAACTAAGCCCAAAACGTTCTCCTTACCTTGTTTGAGCAACCGGCCCTACACACCATGATTTCTAAACACGGTTGATTGACTTCACGTCCTTAACAAGAGCCCGTACCAAATGAAACCCATAAGTATGACTGAAAATCGTATACCACTCAACACAACACATGGCACATTCGGCCAAACCAAGTATTATGACGATATTCTTACCTCCCTTGAACGATGAATCCACAATCAAGGTTTGATTAATACAAACCACTTGATCCCCTTCACCTTATAAAAATCTCTAACTCGACGATGGCCAAAACATAGTAAGAAACGTATTTTTAGCCACAGTGTGCAAGAAAGAACATATGGTTATTAAAGAAGAAACTGAATGGGAACAGAGTTACCGATAAAAAGAACTATAACTTACCAATTATCACACTTCTTGGAAAACCATAGATGAGGAGAAAAGAAGCTAGTTGAAGACTAAAGGAAAAGGAAATAAGTATTTGGCTATGGAGAAAAGACAAGAAAATAAGATGAGAGGAAGAAAAAAAAAGAACGGATGAAGAGAGATGGGAAGAAGAGTTTCGGCCAATAGGTGTTTAGGCTAATCGCACAAAAAAAAACACATAAAAGGTAAGATGGAGATGAGGAGAAGAGACTAAGAATTCGGTAGAAGTAAATTGAAGAGAAACTGACCCGAAATGCACCAGAAAATGTAACCCAAAATGTAAAAACTTACCAAAGAATACTAGAGAATATCGGCACACTCTCCCCTCTCCCTATCGAAAATGCTATCAAAACACACCTCCTCAGCCAAAATTCCCCTTAGCTAGACCCCCACTTTCGGCCAACTCTTCCCACACCCCTCAAACCCTTGATTTTCTCCCTTTTTTCCTCCTAAAATTCCTCTCCTTCATCCATTTGTATATGAAATCCAAGGAAGTATCGACAAGGTGTCAAAGTCTAAAAAGTCCCGTACGAACCTAGGAATAGATAGGATTCATATATCATGACATATGTTTCTAATATTTGATATCGTGTAAGACCACGTCTGGGACGTTGGCATCGATTTGAGATTTACGTGTAAGACCATGTCTGGGACATTAACATCATATTGATTCGTGTAAGACCCTATCTAGGACAGTGGCATCGATGTTTGGTTACATGTAAGACCACGTCTAGGACGTTGGCATTGTACGACTATTCTGAGTATTCCGAGTATCCTATTTGATTCCGAATGGTTCAACGGGAAATTCTGAGAAACTAAGGACGATGTGAAATGTATAATCGTTTCAGGTACATTTGAGATGTACACTATGCATGTGTATGGAAGGTAAGTATATATACAAATTTACCTAAGTGAGATATGTACATAGATTGCAGATACAAAATTGGATATATGTATGAAAAAACAAATATGATCTATTGTTGTATATGGAGATGAGTTGCTAGTGAGAAATAGCTAAACAAATAAGCCAAAGAAAATGCTATGAATTTGCAATTGAGAAACATAAATGATATTGTATTGATATGATTATGTGCATTTTATGTTAAGTTTATTTGTATATGGCTTACTAAGCTTTTGAAAGCTTACTTTGTGTGTGTGTTTGCTTTATTTTATAGATCGTTAAAGCTACGAAAGGCTCGGGAATCTTCGTTGGTCGTCATCACACTATCCAATCACATTTTGGTACTTTATGATCATGCGAATATTAAGTATGGCATGTATAGGCTAGCCACTTTGAATTATGTTTGAGATATGTATATGGCCATGTGATATGGCTAGATAAATGGTTGTAATATGAATGAGTAGTCATGTTATATGATTCTTTGTTTGGTATGGTTTAATGACTAATGAAATGGTCAAAGGAAAGGTAAGCTTATTGATGCAAAGTTGGTATATTATTGATGAGTAGATGTCATATTGTAGTGGTAAGTTGTGGATGATTTATGTTTAGAAATGCTTGTGAATAAGTTGAGCTAAATGGCGTATAAGTTGGTATGTTTGAAGTGTACTTGAATGAGTTGAAAAGATAACCATTTAATATGTTTTTGGTTGCCAACTGTGTTTGGAATAATGCTTGTATGTGCTGGTAGGAATGACCCAAAGTGTGGGTGGCATTTTGGCCTTGCAAATGGCCTATAATTGCCCACACGGTTGAATACACGTGTAATATCCTGAAATAGGGGTTATTTGTGATTGAATTGTTTTGCATGAGTATGGACTGTTGTGTTGTTATTTGAGGTGTTTTAAGAGCTAGTTATAAGTCTAGAGTAGGCCCGAGTGGCAGGAAATTTTTGCTTTTAAGTTTTAAGAAAAGGGAGCTAAAGGAGCTAGGGGTTAAGTGTAATTCGTGGGGTATTTTAGCACAAGATTGGGCTTGGTAAAGTGGCAAGGAGGCGCCACTTAGAGCCTTGAGAGTGACGCCACATGCAAGGAAGGGAGAGCTCAGGTTCGAGCAGCAGAAATCTCACTGTCTGCTTATTATTTTGACGCCAAGGGGGGAAAGAGTTGTGCTCAGCACAAACTCTGTCAGATAAGCTTGGACTCAGTCAAATTAATCTAAATGGGTGGCAAGGAGAAAATTTAGGAACTTGTGGAATTCAAATTCATTTGAATTAGTGGCCAGGAGGAATTTGGGGAAGTGGCCGAATTTTGAACTCCTGCTTAGGGGGAGTGTTCAGTTTTGGAGAGCTGAGTAGAGGGGTTGCCGAAATTCCTTAGTGGCTAGATGACATTTTCGGCTAGCCTTTTTTTTGTGTATCAAAAGCCGAAAACCCTTTTGTGCATTGCCGAAATCTCCCTAGTGTACCATATTGGAGAAAGCCGAAATTTCCTTTTTGTTTTTGCACCTAGCCGAATGTCCCTCTAAGTTCTTTGATTTTATTTTATTTCATTTCTTTTCCCCTTCTCAAGGTGTTTGGCCGGACTCTCCCATCTCTCTTTTTCTTTTTCATTTTTGCTCAAAAGCTGAAAGTGCCCATCTCCTCCCTTTTATCTTTTTCTTTTCTTCTCTCAAACTCTTGTGCCGAAATCCTCTCCACCTTCCTTTGCCGAATTCCATCTCTTCCATTTTACTTTCTTTTTCTTCCTCTTTTTCCACTCTAGCAGAATCCCATCTATTTGTTTTCTATCAACCATAGTCGAAACTCCCTTCATCATTCAACTCTTTGTCGAAATTTCTTTCTTTCTTTCTTTGTTGGCCGAATATCAACAAGGGTAGATCTTCTTTGGGTTCTTCTCTATTCGATTTTGAAGAAGGGTAAGTGTTCGTGACTAAAATTCATTACTTCTTTTCTCTCTTCTCTGTCGACTCATATGGTAGGAAAAGCCGAACTTCGGCATTTGTTGATGTTTTTGTTAATCATCTTTAGGGATCGATTTCTTTTAGGATCTCCGAGATTTTGAAGAAGTCGATCTAAGCCCTTTTATTCTCTGTCAATCGGATTTGGTAAGTCAAGTGGTAAGGATCTATATTGGTTCATCATTCTTTAAGTTGTGAAAAGCCGAAGGCTATTGAGGCTAAGGGTTGTTGTTGGTCGAATGTAGGGGGAGGATCAGTTTCGCATATCGGGTGTTGTGATTAGTATTCGTAAGGCAAAAAAGACAAGGAGATCTAGTGCGGTAGATCGGGTCTTCGGGATTTAGTGCTTGCGTTAGTGACAGGTGTGTAACTTACACACTTTATAACTTGGTAATATATTAATAACCTAATCATGATTAAAAGCCGAAAACTGTGAGATCTTGATATGATGCCTTATAGGTGTGAGCAAGGATTCGGGTAAGTCCGTTTCGATATGATTTTTGCTATATGGTGCATAATAATATGATTTATGATATATTTGCTTTATGTTGCATATTAAAGCATGATGGCATGATTTGCACTTATAATGCATTGGTATGGGTGATATGAGAGGAGGGGGAAGTATGATATCCGTGACTTTGGGTCACCAGAGGTTTGGCACCTCCAGTGGTTTGGTACCACAGATTATTTTGTGACTTTGGGTCACTAGAGGTTTGGCACCTCATAGCGACTTGTCCCAGTGGCTTAGCACCACAGTGGGTTGGCCCCACAGTTGATATTTTGGGATCTCGCCAGTGATTTGGTATCACACGTGGGTTGGCCCCACACTTGGATTATTGATATTTTGTGACTTTGGGTCACCAGAGGTTTGGCACCTCCTAGCGACTCGTCCCAGTGGCTTAGCACCACAGTGGGTTGGCCCCACATTTCATATTACGGGATTGTCGCCAGTGATTTGGTATCACAACGTGGGTTGGCCCCACAGATGGATTATTTGTAACTTTGGGTCACCAGTGGTTTGGCACCACATTATTATTGGATATCGTGACTTTGGGTCACCAGTGGTTTGGTACCACATGGGGTAGATACGGAGTTATGGATGGCTAGGTTTGGGTGCATTATATATATTGCTTGGTTATGATTTGTGTAAGTATGTTGCATTAACCGGGATGGGGATTATGCACTGAGTCTTGGTGACTCACCTTCTCCCTTATCTTTTCAGGTGATTCATAGACCGCGGATGAGGAGCCGGGCGGACTCGAGGGGGCCATGCATTAAATAAACTTGGTTTTACATGGACTTTGGTTTGGGTACTTTATTTTATTTAAATTTTGTTTCATTTTTATTTTGGGTTTGTAATAAGGCCTTTTTAATTATGTTTTTGGTTTATTTATATGCTTTGGATTTGTTTTAAACTTGGTTAAATAAATTACATGATGGATTTAATAATAAGAGCGCAAGGTTTTCTAAACTACAAACGAAATGGTTTTCCAAACGTTACCATCGGGTAATACAAATCAATTGATAACAACAACTCAAATGGATTTCAAAATTAAGTTTTCCACATTCAACTCAACTGATTTCTAAATAGCTAAGAAGGGAACATCGGGTTTTAAAATGACATAAACGTTCTCTAAACCTATGGATCGACAACTGAGTTTTAAAGATTTATTCCAGGATTTCAAAGTATCGGTTTTTAACTAATCATACACCTGATTTCTACAAACATAAAACAACAAAGAGTTTTTCACTAAAATTTAACCGTTAACCTGTTTCCTTCAAAAAGATTTCCTCTGTGACATGCCAGATTCGGTCGTGGTGTGTTGACCGGGTTTGGGGTGTTACAACACGGGCGTGTGGCTCGACCGTGTCCTTCGTGGTTGTATTTCAAAAACAAGTCAGACTCGACCACGGGCGTGTGACTGGTCGTGTGGTGCAAGTCAATAGCGACCACGGATGAAGCACACGGGCGTGTCCATTGCCGTGTGAACAAGTCAGTATGTATGCCCTGTTTAGATATGGCTTAAACACACGGGCATGTCTGAGGCCGTGGGAGGCACACGGCCTGCCCACACGGGCGTGTGACCTCTGTAACTTTGAAAAAATTTTAAATTTCTGAAAATTTCCGCATGTGTTTGGTTTAGTCCCGGCCCTTTTCTAAAGCATGTTTAATGTCTCGTAGACCCAATTAAGGGACACTTTGATTTGATTCGTTGAATTATATTACAAAATACCCGTAAAAGGTTCCGTTTTGTTTGGTAATGCCTTTAACCCTAGATCGGCGATGGTTACGAGTTAGGGGTGTTACACAAATAATAAGATTCATCATAGGTTTCATCTTTCCTAAGTATCTAGGGAATTTAGTTCATAATCCTGAATAGAAACATCTCAAAGTTAGGATAACCACAAGACATAAAGAAACTCAAAAAAACTTCGAAAGAAATTAAATGGAGATATTTGATCTTGAGGGAGATTCGCTTCCGAGTTGATTCTGATGGCTTTCTTTAAGTGTTTTCTTCAATCTTCTCTAACTGCCCCCTTAGATCTCCTTCTAATTGGTATTTTTAGACTTTAGAATGCTCAGAAAGCCTAAAAATTAGGTTTTTCTGCATATTTGGGAAACAGGGTGTGAAATCAACACGGGCTGGTACATGGACGTGTGGCCAACTCGTGTGGAAATGCCCAGGCCGTGTGGATCCTGAAAACATCTCTATTTGTCTAATTTTGACTCATTTTTCACTCTATTCGCTCCCAAATGCTCTTTTAAGTATAGAAACATCAATTTAAAGGATTAGGAGCATTAAATTCACTAATTTACATAATTAATCATCCAAAAACGCATCAAGAATGGGATTAAAATATGTTACTTTTGTAATGGTAGTTCATGCATGTGTAAATGATTGATTTAGTATGCTTATGCCTTTGAAGTTTGTGTTGGGTTTAAAGGACTTGTAATACTTTGGTAAGTTAGGTCTTTTTGACCACTTTTAGATAATTGAAATGCAAGGTTTTTTGGTATGTTTGTAATGGCTTGAAAATGTTCATTTGTGATATGCTTTGGTAGATAACTAAATTAGGTTATATACTTGAAAAGTAGCTATGTTGCTTTGGTTTGATCCATGATGTTTTGATACAATTGTGGTGCCTTTGAATGGCATATTGGTTAGATGAATTAGGGTGTTTGAGATGGTATATTTAGGTGTGTTTGAATGATGTTTAAATCCCTTGATTATATGCTCAAATGGAATGGTTGGTTAGGTATGGTTTGGCCTTGAAATGGCTTGAAATTAAGGTCAATTTTTGGATCACACGGGCTGCCACACGATCGTGTGACATACATGGCCTGGCTACACGGCCGTGTGTCATTTGTAAATTCTAGGTGTTTTAAGTCAGTGAGTTACACGGCCTAGCACACGGCCATGTATGGCAACTTAGAGATTTACATGGTCTGGCACACGACTTGAGACATGGTCGTGTGACCCAACTCAATGAGTTACACGGGCTAGGACACAGCCGTGTGTCCCTTATTCGATTGTACACGGCCTGGGCTATGTCACACGGCTTGGCCACACGGCCATGTGACCCTTATTTTCCAATTTTTGCAACTCTTTCTTAAATCTTCATTTTTGTTTCAAATTAGTCTCGAATTTCTTCTAAGCTATTTTTAGGGCCTCGAAGGCTTGTTTTAGGGACAAAATATATATGATTGATTGGTTTTTAATGAGATTAATTTCTTTAATTCTATGATGATAAATGTTTTTTGATTGTGCAGTAATGCTTCGTAACCCTAATTCAGCGACGGAGATGGGTTTGGGGTGTTACAGTTTTAAGAACCATCTTATTGCTTTTATTCTTCATTGAGTCTCTAACAAAAGTTACCCCATTTTCGTTTCTTTATTCACTTTCATTATCATACCTTACTCTGAGCCCATTTCCTTGTTTTTAGTTCCTCTGAGACCTTACCTTCATTTTCTATAAACCAAGCCATAACTTCCTTAAACTTTAAGAAGAGATTCATACACAGGTGATCGATACTTCTTTTCATGTGCATCATATTTACATTTATTTCCAGAATATATTCTTATTACCTCGTTATATCTCTTAATATTTCCATCTTTGCACCAATCTTAGTCATATCAAGTACCTTTTCATAATACCCATAAATACACTTTGTACTTACTGATCTTACTATTTACATTTAGAAATAATAAGAAATACGCATATCACTTAGTACAGAATCCACCAAAAAGAGCGTCCTTCATGGTTTATTCTTGGGAGCCTTGCCAAAACACTCCACAGGAGTAACCAATTCTGTGTGTGCCGTGAAAACCCTCTATAAGATCCACCATATAGGTTAATCCTTTGTAACCCACCACAAGGGCATATCCTTTATTCTTTGTCGAGAAGACTCTAAGTCTAGAATCTACCTTTCATATTGTTTCTTCCTTATTCATTAAGAATTTCATTCCTTCAGAACACATCATGGAAAACTTTTCTTTCTTTCAAGGTCTGCCATAAAGACATTTCCTTCAAAAGAATGACACAAGGGTCATTCTTTAGATTGCACCACAAGGGTGTCATTTACCAAATTTTCCACGAAGGTTTTCATTTCTTAGTTCATCACAAAGGCTTCCATTTTCTGGATTGCCACAAAGGCTTCCATTTTTTAGATCGCCACAAAGGCTTCCAATTTCTAGTGTGTTCACAATAGGGATTCACTTAAACTCACATTTTGTGAGGTTTTCCGTTCATTGTCCCAGGTCACGTAGAAAAATCCCATTAGGTAATAACTTCCTTTAGTTTGTTCATACGATGTCATAACCCACCAGCTATGGTCTTAAACGGTATGGTCTTTTCATATGGTGCCATATCTCAACTATGGTCTTATAAGAAATGGTGTTATGGCCATGGTCTTTCATTATAAAGATCGTGTTTAAAGTCCCGACGGACCCCTTTAAACTTCACCGTGGTGAACAGACACAGATTCACATAACAGTCCTTTCATGCACTTGCACCAAACTTAACATACATCTCAGACATTATCTTATGGTCATACTTTCGACTCCATATTTCTCATCATATACTCTATACTTGACAAGTTCATACAAACTATAAAAGCAAATCTTGTCCAACATTCATATATCAACATATTAATCATACCATCCCTTTTAGTTTCAAATCATAATTCATACGTTCTTTCGTCGAAGTATCTACAATGTACAACAAACAACATATAGGAGTCAACTTAGGGACTCACCTGACAACTTCAAATAGCAACATGGACTCTAGATCTAGCACTTAATCGGGGACTACAGTAACCACTGCCTTATAAAGTAGAATATCATCATTTAAACCCATACAAATAACCTTTACAATCATTTCAAACACTAGAAATCCCCAAACAGAGCATTATATCCTTCTTACGGATTTACTAAGTTAACATATTTATTCTTTCACAACATAATATAGAGGGTAAAAAATCCTACCTTGACATGAAGCACTCACAGATAAAGATCCAGATCTACAACTTGGCTTAAGTGAAAGAAGAAAATACTCTAGGTTCACTTAGATCTAGACAAAAGGACTTCTTGAAGAAGGAAGAAGAAAAACCCCCCTTGTTTGCAATCCTAATTATCTAGATATACAACCTTTGTTCTTAAGGGAACTTGACAAGCGTCATAATCTTGTTCAATCTGTTGTACAAGTGGTTTACAGTTGTAGAGAAATGTGTATGAAAACCCAACATATATATAGTAATTTCATCATTCGTTTCTAACCACCTTGTTAGAATGTAACCAGCATCTTGACTAACCAAGCCTGGCGTACCATACTCTTCAGTGATAACCTGAGTACCTGAAATTTCATAATACATTACCAAGCTCCTTTCCTTAACAATTCATCATTTCTTAAACAATTCTTCGCAATAATTTAATGTATGCTACACGGCCACTTTTACATGTCAAGAGCATTTGTTGGGTAGATAGCACGACGCCACTTATAGTACTACTCAATTTACCCCCAGATTTCAGAACCTCATAAAACCGGATGTTACAATATGTCACAGTAGAAAATTAATATTTTGAAAAGTCGAGCCAATTTGTGATATTTATAATAAAAAAACTTTTCTCGAAAGGTATTTGTGCTTTGAGCAAGATGGATCCTAGACTATAACAGCCTGGTTTAAACCCTAGTCAAAATAGTGGTTTCGGGACCACAAATCCAAGGTCAAAGAAATAATTTAATATTATTTTTGATGTTTATGACATGTGATAAAGTATGTGTGAAAGTTCTGTGTGAAAATTTTATCGTTTGTGTGTCGATTTGTGAAAAAGGACCTAATCGTGTAAAATGCAAAAGCTGTGTGCTAGTAGTTAAAAGTTCTTAAATGCTATGTCTTATTAAATGAGAGATCCTTATGTTGTTATTAGACCATTAATAGCTTGGATGGACAAAAATGGGTTTATATTTGTGGATTTTTAATGTGATTATGAAAGGCTAATTTTGGTAATTGATAAATCATGATATTATTATTATAACAAAGCCAAATACTCATCTTTTTCATGCATTCATCACCGAAAATTGAATAAATAGATAGGGTTTATGAGCTTTGATTTTTGCAATTGATGATGATTTTGTGAAGTACCATTGTTGAATAATTGAGTTTTGTAATGTTTGATGATGATAACTAAGTGTTTGATGATTGATATACATATTTTCTAAAGTGATTTTGAGTAAAAATGCATTTTTGGGATTTAATTGAGAAATGTGAAAACTTTTTGTTGAAATGTGAAATAAATGTGAAATATGGGCTTCTAGGGGCACTATGGTAATTTGGCTAAGCATGGATTAAAATGGATTTTTTGAATTTGATGTATTTGTGCAAAAAAGACTAAATTGATAAAAATATGGAAATTAGGGGGCTAATGTGTAAAATGCCCTAATTATGTGTTGTGGACTAAATTGAGTGAAAATGTAATATCCTGAATTAGGGGTAATTTTTTTTATTGGAATTGTTTTGCTTGTGTTTGGATTGTGGTGTCAGTATTTGTAATGTTTTGAGGCTTAGTTGCAAGTCTAGAGCTGGCCTGAGTAGTAAGGAAATGTTAGTTTTTAAGTTTTAAGTAAAGGGAGCTGGGGGAGCTAAGGGTTATAAGTAATTCAAGGGGGTTTTTGGCACAAGAAAAAGGCTTGGCAAAGTGGCAAGGAGGTGCCACTTAGAGCCTGTGATTGACGCCACTTGCAGGGGAAGGAGGTTTCAGGTTCAAGCAGCAGAAATTCCATCTTTTGCTTTCTATTTTGACGCCAAGGAGGGGGTGGAGTTGTGTGCAGTTCAAACTCTGCCTAGTAAGGATGGCTAAGTCAAATTATTCAAATGGTTGGCAAAGAGAAAAATTAGGAAGTTGACTAATTCAAATTCGTTTGAATTAGTGGTCAGGAGCATTTCTAGGAAGTGGCCGAATTTTGAACTTCTCATGGGAGGAGTGGCCGGTTTTGGAAGGTGAGTGGGGGGGGTGCCGAATTCTCTTAGGCACCTATTGGGGGCATTTTCAGTCAGCTTTGTTTAGTAAACCAAAAGCCGAAGCTTCATTAGGTGATTGCCGAATTTCTTTAGGTGCTTCTTTTTGTTGTTGCTCCTAGCCGAACCTTCAAGTGAGTTTCTTCTTTTCTTCTTTGAAACCGAAAGTCTCAAACAACATATACCCTTGGCCGAATCCCTTACCCTCCCATCTCTCTCTCTTTTCTCTTCCCATTTGTGCTAAGCCGAAAGCATTCATCTTCTTCCTCTCATACTTTTATTTTCTTTCTTTCTCAAACTCTTGTGCCGAATTTGCTTTGTCTTCTTAGCCGAATCTTCCCTCTCCCACTCCTAATCTACTTTGCCGATTTCTCCTTTCTTTTTTTTAACCACATCTCATTGGTTTCAACTTTCAAAGACTCTAGCCGAATCTCAAGCAAGGGTGATCTCTTCTCGTTTTACTTCAATCGGTTTTTAGAGGAAGGTAAGTGCTCAAGGCCGAATGTCTATTTCTTCTTTCCCTTTTTCCTCTGTCGACTTTTATAAGGGTAAGAGTCGATTTCGGAAATTGTTAGTAAGGGTGCTAATCACTTGTGGTAACCGTTTTATTATAGGGCCTCCGAAAGTTTAGAAGCAATCAACCTAAGCTTTCACTCTTTGTTAGACAGATTCGGTAAGTGGTGGTAAGGATCTATGTTAGTAGTCTATTCTTTTAAGTATTCGTAAAGCCGAAGGCTATTGAGGGTAACTGTTTCCATGTCTTAGGGTGTGGCCGATTGCAAGAGGAGACCATCTCATAGTGTTGAGATTTGATTGGAAATCAAATCGGCAGAAAGGTAGGGGTTCATGCGTTAACCCTTTAGGGGTTTATTTGGTTTGGCCGAATGGCCTATGTTGCTAACCTTAGTAATGGCCGAATGTAGGGGCAAGGGATCTAGTGTGGTAGATCGACTCTTCAGATTTAGGGCTTCCGTTATAGCAGGTGTGTAACTTACACACTCTATTACTTGGTAATTATATTTTTAATAACCTGATTATTGATAAAGCCGAAAGAGTATATGATACCCTACGGGTACGAGCATGGATTCGGGTAAGTCCGTTCCAATATGAGTTCTGCTATTCAATGTGTTTGATATAATGATTTATGGCATATATGTGTTATGAGATGCGTAACAAAGCATGTTGACATGATTTGCATGATTTGCATGATTTACATGAGTATGGCATGATGATGGGTGATATGAGAGGAGGGGGAAGATGATATCCGTGTCTTTGGGACACCAGAGGTTTGGCACCTCCAGTGGTTTGGTACCACAGATTTATTTAGTGACTTTGGGTCACCAGAGGTTTGGCACCTCATAGCGACTTGTCCCAGTGGCTTAGCACCACCGTGGGTTGGCCCCACAGTTGATATATCGGGATCATCGCCAGTGATTTGGTATCACACGTGGGTTGGCCCCACACTTGGATATGGATACTTTGTGACTTTGGGTCACCAGAGGTTTGGCACCTCATAGCGACTCGTCCCAGTGGCTTAGCACCACAGTGGGTTGGCCCCACATACGATATTACGGGATTGTCGCCAGTGATTTGGTATCACACGTGGGTTGGCCCCACAGATGGATTATTCGTGACTTTGGATCACCAGTGGTTTGGCACCACATTATTAAATATCGTGACTTTGGGTCACCAGTGGTTTGGCACCACCAGTGGTTTGGTACCACACGGGGTAGAAAAGGAGCTATGGATGGCTAGGGTTGGGTGCATTAATTATATTTCTTAGTGATATGTGTGTAAGTATGTTGCGTTAATCGAGAGAAGGGTTATGCACTGAGTCTTGATGACTCACCTTCTCTCTTATCATTGCAGGTGACACTTAGATCGCGGAAGAGGAGCCGGGTGGACTCGAGGTGGCCATGCTATGAATAAATTGCGATTTTTCACGGATTGAATTTGGGTACTTTACCTTATTTAATTTGGTTTTATTTTATTGAGGTTGTAAAAAGGCCATTTAAATTATGTTTTGATTATACATGCGGTTGGATTTGATTTCAAACTTGACTTAATAAATTATTGGATTAACATTCGATAAAATGTGAATAGTAAGGTTTTCTAAACTACAAAACGACCTGTTCAAAACTCTACCATCGGGTATCACTTTTTAATTGTCGATAACTACAACTCAAATGTTTTTTTTTAAACCCATAGTTTTCCACACTCAACTCAACTGATTTCTAATAATCATTCGAGTTTCTTAAACTATCATAAACATTTTCTAACCTATGAACGGCAACTAAATTTTAAAGATTTAAACCCGGGTTTTCAAAGTCAACTAATCGGTTTTAACTCATCATACACCTGCTTTCTACAAAAAATAAAAACAACGAGGAATTTTATTCAAAACTTGATTCGATAGCTTGTTTTCTTCAAAATATTTTCCTGTAGCATGCTAGATTCGGTCGTGGTGTGTTGACCGAGTTTGGGGTGTTACAATTGTGGTATCAGAGCCAAGTTCAAAGGCTCGACTGTGGGCCCAAGGCCCAAAATGTTTTAAATATTGGTTTTTAAATGTTTTGTTTAAAATATATGGGTTAAAAGGCATGGCACTGAGTCTCCGGCACCAATCCGCCCAGGTAAGTACCCGTTGCCATTGCTTGTGATTTTTGGATGTGATGAGATTGAATGACTAGCAATAGTGGACTACTCTAGAAACTGAAGCTGATAGGACTCTATGGGCTGCGAAAACAAAACTTCTTTAATAAGAAATATTCATAAGATTGTGCTTTTAAACAGTGGAATAATTACTAATGCATAAAACTTCTAAATCAGATAAGTCGAGATTTTAGTCATGAGCACTCGGGGTGGACGTGGTCGTGGACGTGGCCGGGGTAGGATGGCAGTTTTTGAACCAGTAGGGTCTGGTCAGGGGTCAGAGAATGAGATACCGGTACCGCCACCAACTGTAGGTGGTGAGTTTCAGGATCAGACTGGGGATGACGCAGTGTCGCAGGCGATGCTGCGAGTTCTGGAAAGGGTAGCTGGAGTAGGTGGAGGCGCAGGAGCTCGGAAATCTATACCCGAGCGACTCCGGGCGAATGGGGCTGAGGTATTTCGGGGTGTTTCTGGTGTGGCTCCTAGCACGGCTGAGTATTGGATGGAGGCGATGGAGCGGATCATGGACGATTTGGACCTGACTGCTGAGGAAAAGCTGAAGGGGATAGTTTCGCTTCTCCGGGATGAGTCATACCAGTGGTGGCTCACGGTTCGGGACAGTGCTGCAGCGGAAGATCTTACTTGGGATTATTTTAAGGCCGCATATCAGAAAAAGTACATTGGATCTAGCTACATAGATGCGCAAAGGAAGGCATTTTTGAGGTTGGTTCAGGGGAGCAAGTCTGTATCAGAATATGAGGCAGAGTTCTTAAGGCTAAGTCGGTATGCTAGAGGCATCGTGGCTACTGAACACGAGCGGTGTGTCCGATTTGAGGATGGTCTGAGGGATGAGTTGAGGTTGCTGATTGCTCCACAGCAGGAGCGTGAGTTTGCTGTCCTGGTAGAAAAGGCTAAGGTAGCCGAAGGGGTTAAGGAGTCTGTGAGGCAGAATATGGATAAGAACATACATAAGAGAAGCTTTGGGTCATCTGGGTCGGCTGGAAATTCTCAGAAAAGGGCTAGACAGGGTGGACCGAATCAGTCTGGTAGGTCGGTTGCTGCTAATCAGGGACCAGCACAGTGTAACCGTTGTGGAAAATCTCATTGGGGAGGATGTTGGACCGGCAGAAAAGGATGTTTTGAGTGTGGCTCGCTGGATCATCGTGTGAGAGACTGCCCGCGTAAGTTGGCTAGGATTCAATCTGAGGGTCAGGGTTGTACTCAGTTCAGAAATGGAGGACCGCCACCGCAGAGGGGTCGTGGTAATGGTAGAGGAGGTAACAGTTTTGGTCGGGGCCGCGGACACCGGGCAGAGGTGCGGGTAGCACTGAGGCAAGACAGCCTGGGTTGGTGTATGCAGCGAGGCGCCGAGAGGAGGGCGACGCACCGGACGTCATAACCGGTACGTTCTTGATCTTTGGTTCTCCCTATACTGCTTTGATTGATGTGGGTTCGACGCATTCATACGTTGCTAGTAGCATAGTAGAGACCATGAATTTAGACTTTGAGACTACTTCTAGGCAGATGACAGTGATTAGCCCTCTAGGTCACTCCGTAGAAGTAAATAAGCTGTATAGAGATGTACCCCTAGAACTCCAAGGGGTAGTGTTTGTAGCTGATCTGATGGAACTGCCGTTTGGGGAGTTCGATCTGATTCTTGGGATGGACTGGTTGGTTAAGTACCAAGCAAGGTTGGATTGCGCGACTAAGCGCATGGTTCTAAAGACGGCTGAGGATGACGAGGTGGTCATGATAGGTAATAGAAGAGATTACTTATCCAACGTGGTGTCTGCTTTGAAGGCTGAGAAGATGGTCAGGAAGGGCTGTGAAGCATTTATGGTTCATGTGTGTGCCTTGGAGGCTAAAGAGTCTGCTGTAGGGAATGTCCGAATAGTAAAGGAATTTGCTGATGTGTTTCCAGAGGAGCTTCCGGGACTGCCACCGGATCGTGAGGTAGAATTCGGCATAGATCTGTTACCCGGAACTGCGCCAGTGTCTATTGCTCCGAATAGGATGGCGCCAAAGGAGTTAGTGGAATTAAAGGCTCAGATCCAGGAGCTGTTGAACCGAGGCTTTATCAGGCCAAGTGTTTCACCTTGGGGAGCGCCAGTACTCTTTGTCAAGAAGAAAGATGGTACAATGCGGATGTGTATAGACTACCACCAGTTGAATAAGCTGACAATCAAAAACAAGTACCCGTTGCCCAGAATAGATGATTTGTTTGATCAGCTGAAGGGTGCAGCGGTATTCTCGAAGATCGACTTAAGGTCTGGGTATCATCAGCTAAAGGTGAAGGAGGCCGATATCCACAAGACGGCGTTTCGTACTCGGTACGGGCACTATGAGTTTCTGGTAATGCCATTTGGGTTGACTAACGCACCGGCAGCATTCATGGACATGATGAATAGGATATTTCAGCAGTATTTGGATCAGTTCGTCGTGGTATTCATAGACGACATTTTGGTATATTCAAGGACGGAGGAGGAGCATGATGCGCATTTGCGAGTTGTATTGCAGATTCTGAGGGAAAAGCAGCTTTATGCTAAGTTTAGTAAGTGCGAGTTTTGGCTTAGGGAGGTGACTTTCTTGGGTCATGTAGTGTTAGCTGAGGGGATTAGAGTGGACCCTCGAAAGATTGAGGCAGTATTGGATTGGAAGCCGCCTAAGTCAGTGGCTGAGGTTCGGAGTTTTCTGGGTTTGGCAGGGTACTACCGAAGATTTGTGGAGGGATTTTCGTTGATCGCAGCACCGATGACCAAGTTGTTAAGAAAAGGAGTTCCGTTTGTGTGGACTGAGAGGCAGCAAGAGAGTTTCGACAAGCTAAAGAAGATTTTGACTGGTTTTGATTCAACCTGAGGCAGGAAAGGAATTCACGGTATATTACGATGCATCACATACGGGTTTGGGATGTGTGCTGATGCAGGAAGGGAAGGTAGTGGCTTATGCATCTCGACAGTTGAGACCGCATGAAGTTAATTATCCGACGCACGACCTGGAGTTAGCGGCAGTAGTTTTCACGTTGAAAATTTGGAGGCACTACTTGTACGGAGAGAAGTCGATAGTCTACACAGATCACAAGAGTCTGAAGTATCTTTTGACTCAGAAGGATTTGAACTTGAGACAACGCAGATGGATTGAATTGCTAAAGGATTACGACTGTTCGATTGAGTATCATCCAGGCAAGGCTAACGTGGTGGCAGACGCGTTGAGCCGTAAAGTTGTATCGGACTTAAGAGCGATGTTTGCCCATCTGAGTTTGTACGACGACGGAAGTATTCTGGCAGAATTGCAGGTTAAGCCGACTTGGGTTGAGCAGATCAGGGAGAAACAGATAGAGGATGAGGTTTTGAATGCGCAGAGGTTGCAAGTGCAGGATGGTGGTTTGGAGGGTTACAGCTTGTCTAGTGATGGAGTGCTGTGTTTCCAAGGGAGAGCTTGTATGCCGAAGGACATCGAGCTAAGGCAGAAGATTCTTCAGGATGCACATAGCAGCCCACACGCTATGCATCCTGGAGGTAGCAAGATGTATCGGGATCTAAGGGAGCAGTTTTGGTGGCCAGGTCTGAAGCGAGAAGTAACGGAGTTTGTGGGTAGGTGTCTAACATGTCAGCAGGTCAAAGCTGAACATCAGTTGCCGTCAGGGTTGCTTCAGCCAGTGAAGATTCCACAGTGGAAGTGGGAAAGGATTACTATGGATTTCGTCATTGGATTACCTCTTACGCCTAGCAAGAAAGACTCGGTTTGGGTGATTGTGGATCGTCTGACTAAATCAGCTCACTTCATACCAGTAAGGGTTGATTACTCACTTCAGAAGCTAGCTAAGCTGTATGTGTCAGAGATAGTGAGGTTGCATTGTGTGCCAGTATCGATCATCTCGGATAGGGATCCCAGATTTACGTCAAGGTTTTGGAGAGCGTTGCATCAGGCTTTGGGTACGCGCTTAGATTTCAGTACGGCATTCCATCCACAGTCTGACGGGCAGTCGGAAAGGGTTATACAGATTTTAGAGGACATGTTGAGAGGTTGTGTTCTGGACTTCAGGGGTAGCTGGGAAGAGTTTCTGCCATTAGCTGAGTTCGCTTACAACAATAGTTACCAAGCAAGCATCAAGATGGCACCATATGAGGCGTTGTATGGTAGGAAGTGTCGCTCACCTACTTGTTGGACGGAGCTGAGTGAACGTCAGGTGTTGGGACCAGAGTTAGTTGCAGAGACTGAAGACAAGGTTAAGTTGATTCAGGCTCGATTAAAGGAAGCTTCGGACAGGTAGAAGTCTTATGCTGATCTCAGGCGGAGAGATATAGAGTTTGCCGTGGGTGATAGGGTCTTTTTGAAGGTCTTGCCATGGAAGAAGGTATTGAGGTTTGGAAGGAAAGGCAAGTTAAGTCCAAGGTTTATTGGGCCGTATAAGGTACTGAGACGAGTGGGACCAGTAGCTTATCAGCTTGAGTTGCCAGCAGAGCTAAGTCAGATTCACGATGTATTCCATGTTTCCATGCTTAGACGTTATCGCTCAGACCCATCGCATATCGTAGCAGTAGAAGAGATCGAGGTAAATCCGGATTTGACCATGGAGGAGGAACCAGTGCAGATCCTAGACCGGGATGAGAAAGTTTTGCGTAAGAAGTCAGTTCCTTTATTAAAGGTGTTATGGCGGAACCATGGCGTAGAAGAAGCTACGTGGGAACCAGAAGATGTGATAAGACAGCAATACCCTCAACTCTTTTGACCAGGTAATTTCGAGGCCGAAATTATTTTCAAGGGGGGTAGAGCTGTAATATACTGAATTAGGGGTAATTGTTTTTTATTGGAATTGTTTTGCTTGTGTTTGGATTGTGGTGTCAGTATTTGTAATGTTTTGAGGCTTAGTTGTAAGTCTAGAGCTGGCCTGAGTAGTAAGGAAATGTTAGTTTTTAAGTTTTAAGTAAATGGAGCTGGGGGAGCTAAGGGTTATAAGTAATTCAAGGGGGTTTTTGGCACAAGAAAAAGGCTTGGCAAAGTGGCAAGGAGGTGCCACTTAGAGCCTGTGATTGACGCCACTTGCAGGGGAAGGAGGTCTCAGGTTCAAGCAGCAGAAATTCCATCTTTTGCTTTCTATTTTGACGCCAAGGAGGGGGAGGAGTTGTGTGCAGTTCAAACTCTGCCTAGTAAGGATGGACTAAGTCAAATTATTCAAATGGTTGGCAAAGAGAAAAATTAGGAAGTTGACTAATTCAAATTCGTTTGAATTAGTGGTCAGGAGCATTTCTAGGAAGTGGCCGAATTTTGAACTTCTCATGGGAGGAGTGGCCGGTTTTGGAAGGTGAGTAGGGGGTGTCGAATTCTCTTAGGCACCTATTGGGGGCATTTTCGGTCAGCTTTGTTTAGTGAACCAAAAGCCGAAACTTCATTAGGTGATTGCCGAATTTCTTTAGGTGCTTCTTTTTGTTGTTGCTCCTAGCCGAACCTTCAAGTGAGTTTCTTCTTTTCTTCTTTGAAACCGAAAGTCTCAAACAACATATACCCTTGGCCGAATCCCTTACCCTCCCATCTCTCTCTCTTTTCTCTTTCCATTTGTGATAAGCCGAAAGCATTCATCTTCTTCCTCTCATACTTTTATTTTCTTTCTTTCTCAAACTCTTGTGCCGAATTTACTTTGTCTTCTTAGCCGAATCTTCCCTCTCCCACTCCTAATCTACTTTGCCGATTTCTCCTTTCTTTTTTTTAACCACATCTCATTGGTTTCAACTTTCAAAGACTCTAGCCGAATCTCCCTATTGTTTCTTTTTGTTTAGTGTTGGCCGAATCTCAAGCAAGGGTGATCTCTTCTCGTTTTTCTCCAATCGGTTTTTAGTGGAAGGTAAGTGCTCAAGGCCGAATGTCTATTTCTTCTTTCCCTTTTTCCTCTGCCGACTTTTATAAGGGTAAGAGCCGATTTCGGCAATTGTCAGTAAGGGTGCTAATCACTTGTGGTAACCGTTTTATTATAGGGCCTTCGGGAGTTTGGAAGCAATCAACCTAAGCTTTCACTCTTTGTTAGACAGATTCGGTAAGTGGTGGTAAGGATCTATGTTAGTAGTCTATTCTTTTAAGTATTCGTAAAGCCGAAGGCTATTGAGGGTAACTGTTTCTGTGTCTTAGGGTGAGGCCGATTGCAAGAGGAGACCATCTCATAGTGTTAAGATTTGATTGGAAATCAAATCGGCAGTAAGGTAGGGGTTCATGCGTTAACCCTTTAGGGGTTTATTTGGTTTGGCCGAATGGCCTATGTTGCTAACCTTAGTAATGGCCGAATGTAGGGGCAAGGGATCTAGTGTGGTAGATCGACTCTTCGAATTTAGGGCTTTCGTTATAGCAGGTGTGTAACTTACACACTCTATTACTTGGTAATTATATTTTTAATAACCTGATTATTGATAAAGCCGAAAGAGTATATGATACCCTACGGGTACGAGCATGGATTCGGGTAAGTCCGTTCCGATATGAGTTCTGCTATTCAATGTGTTTGATATAATGATTTATGGCACATATGTGTTATGAGATGCGTAACAAAGCATGTTGACATGATTTGCATGATTTGCATGATTTACATGAGTATGGCATGATGATGGGTGATATGAGAGGAGGGGGAAGATGATATCCGTGTCTTTGGGACACCAGAGGTTTGGCACCTCCAGTGGTTTGGTACCACAGATTGATTTAGTGACTTTGGGTCACCAGAGGTTTGGCACCTCATAGCGACTTGTCCCAGTGGCTTAGCACCACTGTGGGTTGGCCCCGCAGTTGATATATCGGGATCGTCGCCAGTGATTTGGTATCACACGTGGGCTGGCCCCACACTTGGATATGGATACTTTGTGACTTTGGGTCACCAGAGGTTTGGCACCTCATAGCGACTCGTCCCAGTGGCTTAGAACCACAGTGGGTTGGCCCCACATACGATATTACGGGATTGTCGCTAGTGATTTGGTATCACACGTGGGTTGGCCCCACAGATGGATTATTCGTGACTTTGGGTCACCAGTGGTTTGGCACCACATTATTGGATATCGTGACTTTGGGTCACCAGTGGTTTGGCACCACCAGTGGTAGAAAAGGAGCTATCGATGGCTAGAGTTGGGTGCATTAATTATATTGCTTAGTGATATGTGTGTAAGTATGTTGCGTTAATCGAGAGAAGGGTTATGCACTGAGTCTTGGTGACTCACCTTCTCTCTTATCATTGCAGGTGACACTTAGATCGCGGAAGAGGAGCCGGGTGGACTCGAGGTGGCCATGCTATGAATAAATTGCGGTTTTTCACGGATTGAATTTGGGTACTTTACCTTATTTAATTTGGTTTTATTTTATTGGGGTTGTAAAAAGGCCATTTATATTATGTTTTGATTATACATGCGGTTGGATTTGATTTCAAACTTGACTTAATAAATTATTGGATTAACATTCGATAAAATGTGAATAGTAAGATTTTCTAAACTACAAAACGACCTGTTCAAAACTCTACCATCGGGTATCACTTTTTAATTGTCGATAACTACAACTCAAATGTTTTTTTTTTTAAACCAATAGTTTTCCACACTCAACTCAACTGATTTCTAATAATCATTCGAGTTTCTTAAACTGTCATAAACATTTTCTAACCTATGAACGACAACTAAATTTTAAAGATTTAAACCCGGGTTTTCAAAGTCAACTGATCGGTTTTAACTCATCATACACCTGCTTTCTACAAAAAATAAAAACAACGAGGAATTTTATTCAAAACTTGATTCGATAGCTTGTTTTCTTCAAAATATTTTCCTGTAGCATGCTAGATTCGGTCGTGGTGTGTTGACCAGGTTTGGGGTGTTACAGAAAATGTGATTCAATGAGTTGAATTTGATATTATATAGATCAAGAAAGGAGAAATTCGGACTTAGATTGAGGCAAGAACAAAGTGCTCAATTGATCGACTAGTATCGTTGTTTCTACGTCCGAGGTAAGTTCGTGTATAATATGTATTGTTTAAACAAGGATCATATGTGATGAAATGAATGGAAATGTGATTGTGTAGTTTGGTAATGTGAAATATGAGTTTGAAGATATGTGGCACTAAGTATGCGTAAATAGAATCATTACAGTGATGAATGGCACTAAGTGTGCGAGATAAAGAAAACATCGACTGTATTATTTGGCACTGCGTGTGCGATACCGAGACAAATTTGGTTGAATGTGATGGCACTAAGTGTGCGATATTATTATAGCTTTGGCTAATTAATTGGCACTAAGTGTGCGAGTTCATCGAACGTTTAAAGAGGATCAAATGAATTATGGCGTCGAGCATTGAAGTGGTAAATGTGACAGATAAATACGTGATGGTACAGGTATGTATAGAACCTATGTGGTTGATGATATTATGTATGAGATAGATGGAAGATTATGTGAATGAAGGATGAAAAGAGTTGGATTGAGTAGCATTATAAATGCTTGTATATGAACCTATAGATATGGTATGAAAGTGAGTAGTAGCCATGGATGAGATTGAGTAGTGATGTGAATTGAACTAAGTGTTAGTTAATTTTGCATATTGAATTTGAATTGTTGAGTTAATTGTGTTATATTACGAACTTACTAAGCTTTAAAACTTATTATGTGAAGTCTTTCTCTATTTTACAGTGGTATTTAAAGGTAGCTCGAATCCGGGGATCGTTAGCGATTCAATCACACTATCGGACATCTATTTTGGTACCTTTTGAAAGTTGTATTTATGGTATATGGCATGTATAGGCTAGTGAGGTTGTGGAATGTTTTGAGATGTATAAATCTTGCCATGTGATATGGCTTGATAATGGATGAGACTTTGGATTGATTTTGGTATATGTTTTGCTATGTGAAAATGGTGTATGTGATGTGTATATATGGTCTTGTGTGGATGGCTATTATGGTATGCTTTAGTGAAATAGAAATAGTATGTTACATACTTGATTTGGTAGCTGAGATGGTGAATATATTGTATGTTTGAAATGGTTTGAAATGAAATGTGAATCATATGCTTTAGGTATGGAATTGGTTCATGAAATGGACATGTTTTGAGTTGGAATTGTATATGGAAATGAATGAGGATATTGTAGCATGAATTGTGCATTTTTGGTAGGGTTTTGACCATTAATTGAGTATAGAGTGATGCTTGTAGGAATGACCCAAAATGAGTGGTAATTTGGCCTTGTAAATGGCCTATAAATGCCCACACAGTTGAGTACACGGTCGTGTGTCTCAACCGTGTCCTTCAATGCCCCAATTTGAGGCAAGTCAGACTTGCACACGAGCTAGACACAAGGGCGTGTGATAGGCCGTGTGATTCAAGTCAGTGTTGCACACGGGCGTGTGACAAGTCGTGACCCAAGTCAGTGTTGCACATGGGGTAAGACATGGTCTAAAGGCATGCCCGTGTGAGGCATACGGCCTAGCCACACTGGCATGTGCCCTTTTTGAAGAAAAATTTTTAAAGTTTCGTAAAAGTTTTAAATGTGATCGGTTCAGTCCCGAACCACTTCTAAAGCATGTTTAAGGTCTCGTAGACCTTCTAAAGGGACCTTGTGTTATTGATTAACTATTATATGCTGATGTGTGAGCAATGGTTGTTTAAATGTTATGATTCGATCGGTAATACCTCGTAACCCTAATCCAATGATGGGTACGGGTTTGGGGTGTTACATAGACATTCTTATCTTTCAACCAAATGGCCTCCACGATCATCGTACCATGAATTGCTTCAAGTGTGGGCTTGAACAATCATGAATCAAACACAGAATCAGAAACACTTTATTACTTTCAGTAGGAAAGTAATTCTCTCTCAATAGAAACTGACATAATTATTATTCCCATAAAATAGGATTTATACTTAGAAAATAAATCCTCTATACTTTCTGGCAAGATAACAATATCTCAAAGTTATGTGAAAACTTGTGTTTTGAAGCTCTACTAATGCCATCTATTTATAGAGAGAGAAAGGAGAATCATGGTTGAATTAGTAAAACACAAATAATATTTATTTAATAGAAAAACTAGCCTTCTAGTTGAACTAAAAGAGGAGGCGACACACCCTTGTTAGATACACTAGGGTTGCCGCCTCTTATAGGAGAATTTGGATCTCTGCTGTCTTAGGTCCAATTATATGTGTTTCTTAAATTTTTAACCCAACACTTTATAATTTAATCTAACTCAAAATATGTTATTTTATTTCTCAAAATAAATATTATTAATTAATTTAATTAGATAAATGAATTTTTCCAATTAAATAATTTTCTCAGTCTAATTCTAATTTCATTAAAGTCAGCACAACTTTATCGTAAAAGAATCTATAAGAAAATATATTTAATTTTCTTATTCAATGAATTCACAATGAGTAATTAATTTAATTTAATTCTCGAATTTAAATTATTTGATTAAATACTAATTTGAAAAACTTAAATTAACTCTCAACTCATTTCTATACCAAATTAGAAAACAATTTCATTTGGGAATGTGATCCATTTATCTAACTTTATAATTTCTATCCATTTTTTGTTCATTTCATTCTACAAGCAATTCATTTCTAGTCTCAATGAGCTAATAGAAGGACCGATTAAACATATATAATTGTGCTCAAATAATTTATAATTAAGTTCTAGCTTTTCGACTATTAATTTTGAACTCATTTAGTTACGAAGTCATCCCACTATAGTACCATAATTAAGCTCACCCTTATTACATGCCATTACGAAAGCTACTTACTCAGTGTTCGTCCAATGACCTTATCATCAATGTGTTACCATCATAGGATATCCTTAATCTCCTTGGGATAAATCCGTTCTCCCAATATGATCCTATTTTATCTCATGGTAACCATTACATCTTCCTTCATAAAAAGTCAAATACTATCCAATAGTAATCAGGTGATTATCACAAAGACAAATGATTCGTGGCCATGTTTAATTTTCATCTATCATGTAATATTAATGAGAGGATATCATTTGCCTTTTAATCCAGCAGTGAATTCTATGATCGCCGCCAAACGTGTGAATGTTTGACTGGAAATACTACAACAAAAATATATAGAAATATAGCAGCAGTGTCCACAAGTATATGGGTCAAATTGTAATATAGTAAATGTACAATGGGGTACTAGAAGTAATCCAAGGATCATATCCATGGAAGGTTGAATTAAATCTAAAAATATCATCTACAGTAGCAAGTTTAAACAGTAATCATTAAAAACTATATAATGATAATTAAAGGTAAACATTAAAGTCATAAAAAAAATGAAACTACAAAAACTAAGTTGACAAATGAAAAACTATCAAATAAAAAAACAGAAGATGAACTCACTTCAGTTGTTGTAATTAACTTCAAAACTCAATTTTTATTAGGGAATTACTTATTAACTAGATAGTATTACCTTCCAACCTTTACTACCTAGCTGATCGACCAATACTCACTTATCTTCCGACCTCACTTTTTTTGTTGGGATAAATTATGATTTACTCTGATAACTTATCTCCCGACCTCATTTAACCTAGATTACTTCCTAAGGTCGTCAATCCTAAGGTTTAAGCAGACAATAATTTATACAACTAACTCGTATAGGAAACCCTCATTCTTCCGTTAATAACTCCCATATCCACTCATTAATCTCCTTAAAGAACTTAGCCACTAATCGATTCAATTGCCACTTCATTAGAATTGAATTAATCATGCAAAACACACAAATTAAATTCAAATGAGAGAATAATAGAAATTTATTCATTTGATAAACTGGATGTGCTCAAATCTGTAGAATCCTTTAACAGTTGTCATTGTCGTAACCATTTTTTGACAAAACAGGAATCGACTTTTAAAAATAGGGAGTCGCCACCGATCTTTATTTAGGTGAGATCGAATCACCTTTGTTTTAATAAAACTTTTTGGTTTACTAAAACAGTGTTTTTGGTCTACGATACGTGCAAGGAAGGGTTAGCACCCTTGCAACGCCCAAAGTTGGTACCAAATTGATTGACGTTGTCCTAATGCTGAAAACTTGAAAATGTTTAGGAAAACAAAAATTGAAGGAAAGTTGATTAAATCGGGATTGAATCTCAAGATTAACTCGTTTCAAAGAAATAAAAGTGTCATATCCAGCACGTTAGGATATAACGGATTTATATTTTGACACCGAGATCATCTTTGACATTCAAAACATGTAACAGGAGGGTATTTGGGTATTTAGTTGAACGAAAAAACTTGGCACCTAGCACGTTAGGATGTAGTTTCCCCATTCTTCTAAACACACAAATATTGCCTTATCTTTGTTAAAAATTTTAACTAAGCGATTTGAAATAATTTGAAAAGAGTAATAATTATGTGACAGAGGTTTAAAATAGTATTGTATGAAGAATATCTAAATGGATAATACACAAGGCAATCCATCATAATCTAAATATATAATTATACATAAAAATATAAGAACAATTTATATACGAAAGCAGAAACAAAAATATAAAATAAGATATTCATAAGAAGCGAACTATACATATAAATAGATTCAAAAACCATATTCATAAACAAATTCGAAAGAAAATATATATATGCACGAAATAATATAGTGTCAATAATATATGCATAGAAGAAAAATAATTTTATCAAAAATTATGCATGTACAATATATGAGATTACTTATATTAAATGATTAAAACAAGAAATGTATAATAGATAAATTTAAAATTAAATATTTAAAACATAAACAAAAATATTTACAAGTAGAAAATAAAACAAATTAAAACGTTGAAAACCAATAAAATAATTCAAGACAATTTATTAGAACAACTTCAAAGAACAAAAAAAGGAACAGAAGCTATACTCAATCGAAATAAAAAGAAACTTAAAGTGAAAATTTTTAAAAAAAAACAAAATTAACTAGATAAGATTAAGGATTAAAATGCAATGTGCGCGAACAAACATGGACCAAACATGAAATTATCCCAAGCCTCTAAGCGCAGAGTTTAGAAGTGGATTAAATTAAAAGACACGCAAAGCTCGCGGGCGAAATTTGAAAAAGAAAAAGGCAAAACAGGATCTGATCGAGCGGTGCCGCAAGGAGGAGGGATCTATCCCGCAAATTTCCCATTAGAACAAAAATGCGCGGACCCAGGGGCGGATCCGGGTCGACGCGCGGATTGCTCCCCTGCATGAAACAACGTCGTTTCTGTTGGCAGATTTAAATCCAAATTCCCCTTTTTATTTTGCAGACATTCTTTCTTTCCAAAAAATAATTCAAGACAATTTATTAGAACAACTTCAAAGAACAAAAAAAGGAAAAGAAGCTATACTCAATCGAAATAAAAAGAAACTTAAAGTGACAATTTTTAAAAAAAAAAACAAAATTAACTAGATAAGATTAAGGATTAAAATGCAATGTGCGTGAACAAACATGGACCAAACATGAAATTATCCCAAGCCTCTAAGCGCAGAGTTTAGAAGTGGATTAAATTAAAAGACGCGCAAAGCTCGCGGGCGAAATTTGAAAAAGAAAAAGGCAAAACAGGATCTGATCGAGCGGTGCCGCAAGGAGGAGGGATCTATCCCGCAAATTTCCCATTAGAACAAAAATGCGCAGACCCAGGGCGGATCCGGGTCGACGCGCAGATTGCTCCCCTGCATGAAACAGCATCGTTTCCGTTGGCAGATTTAAATCCAAATTCCCCTTTTTATTTTGCAGACATTCTTTCTTTCCAAAAAAATAATTCAAGACAATTTATTAGAACAACTTCAAAAAACAAAAAAAGGAACAGAAGCTATACTCAATCGAAATAAAAAGAAACTTAAAGTGACAATTTTTTTAAAAAAAAACAAAATTAACTAGATAAGATTAAGGATTAAAATGCAATGTGCGCGAACAAACATGGACCAAACATGAAATTATCCCAAGCCTCTAAGCACAGAGTTTAGAAGTGGATTAAATTAAAAGACACGCAAAGCTCGCGGGCAAAATTTGAAAAAGAAAAAGGCAAAACAGGATCTGATCGAGCGGTGCCGCAAGGAGGAGGGATCTATCCCGCAAATTTCCCATTAGAACAAAAATGCGCGGACCCAGGGGCGGATCCGGGTCGACGCTCGGATTGCTCCCTTGTATGAAACAGCGTCGTTTCCGTTGGCAGATTTAAATCCAAATTCCCCTTTTTATTTTGCAGACATTCTTTCTTTCCAAAAAAAAGACACCCTTTTCAATGCTCTCCTAGGGTTTGATTCCCTTCCTTAGCGCCGCCACCAAGACCAGAAGCCGAAGATTTGGGTTCCCCTCCAAACTTCGGTTTCTTTTGGACAAGAATCGAGTGGAAACCTAAGGGGCTTATGCGGTTTTGGTGCACACGGAGGTGACCTCTGACGACAGCACGACCCCAAATAACAGGTATTAGCCCCTTTTTTCCTTTATCGTTTCTTACCATATTATTCGTTTGTCAAAGAAGGATTTTTACAGGAAGAGTAAATAAAGAGAAAATGACACAATGTTAAACAATAGAAACTAAAAGAATCACAAGACTAAAAATCCACCTTTCAAGTTTTTTGTTCTTTCTTGATTGCTGATAATGTGTAAGTGTTCGTAGTTTGATTTCTGATAAACGTGTGGGTCCCTTTTTTAGAAATAGAGAGAGCCCTTTTTACATCATTTTTTGCTGGTTTTATAGCCTAAGGCTTACAACTGTTTTATTATTATATTGTTGGTTCCATGCTCTGTTGCTTGTTTCGTTTTCTGTCTGCAGGGTATGGGCGAGGCGATGGGGGCGTGCGAGTGTTTGATCGAGGCGCGGGAGAATGCTCGTGGTGTAGTGCGAGTGGTGGCCGACAGTGGTGAGCATGGTTGTCGGGGAGCATGGGTGCGGGTGTCGTCCGAGGCTTGCGTGGAGGTGTTGTGTAACACCCCAAACCCGGTCAATACGCCATGACCGAATCTGGTATGTCATAGAGGAAAACGTTTTGAAAAGAATCGAATTAACAATTAAATTTTAGTGAAAAACTCTTTGTTGCTCTATGGTTGAAGAAATCAGGTGTATAATAAGTTTAAACTGATAATTTACTTTGAAAACCATTTGCATTTGAATGTAGAAACTTAATATTTGAAAATCATTTAAATTGTAGAAAACACTTAATTTATATTTTACTATCAAACGATTTATATTACCCAATGGTAAAATTTTAAAACCATTGCGTTTTATTTTCTATAATTTTAGAAAACTTTGGGCTCAGTTATTAAATTATCCAAATAATTTATAAGCTATATTTAAAACATATTCAAAGCATATAAATAATCCAAACATAATTAAAGAGGCCTTATTACAAATCCATATAAAGGTGAAAACCAAATTGAAATAAAATAAAGTACCCAAATGGAAGTTTATGTAAAACCAAATTTTTTTAATTGCATGGCCTCCTCGAGCTCATCCGGCTCCTCATCCGCGATCTACGAGTCACCTGAAAAGATAAGGGTGAAGGTGAGTCACCAAGACTCAGTGCATAAATCCTTCCCCCGGTTAATACAACATACTTACACAATTTATAACCAAGTAATGTATATATTTATATATATAAAATGCACCCAACCTAGCCATCCATAACTCCTTTTCTACCCCGTGTGGTACCAAACCACTGGTGGTGCCAAACCACTGGTGACCCAAAGTCACGATATCCAATAATGTGATACCAAATCGGTGACCCAAAGTCACGAATAATCAAGTTGTGGGGCCAACCCACGTGTGATACCAAATCACTGGCGACGATCCCATATCTCAAAAGTGGGGCCAACCCACGGTGGTGCTAGACCACAAGGACGAGTCGCTATGAGGTGCCAAACCTCTGGTGTCCCAAAGACACAAAATATCAACGATCCAAGTGTAGGGCCAACCCACGTGTGATACCAAATAACTGGCGACGATCCCATATCTCAAAAGTGGGGCCAACCCACGGTGGTGCTAGACCACAGGGACGAGTCGCTATGAGGTGCCAAACCTCTGGTGTCCCAAAGACACAAAATATTGTGGTACCAAACCACTGGAGGTGCCAAACCTCTGGTGTCCGAAAGACACGGATATCAAATCCTTCCCCCTCCACTCATATTCCCAAACCAATGTATTAAGAATATCAGTCATGCCATCATACTTTGATATGATCATATAACATATTTAATTCGTAGATCATGATATCAATCAACATATATTAACATCATATCGAAACGGACTTACCCGAATCCTTGCACATACCCATCAAGGTATCTTATCAAAATCTCATAGATTCCCACTTTAATAACATGATTAGTCAATATATATACATATATATAACCGGATTATAAAGTGTGTAAGGTACACACCTGTCATTAACACAAGTACTAAAATCCGAAGATCCGATCTACCGTACTAGATCACCTTGTCCTACAATTGGCCAATACTTAGATTATAAACAAAGGCCATTCAGCCATACCACTAAATCCCGATGAGTTATCACTTGAAATACCAAGTCTTACCTAAAACCTTACCCAAAACGATTGACAAAGAAATGAGGCTTAGATTGATCGCTTCCAACGTCCCGAGGAGCCTAAAAGAAATCGGTTTCTAAGTGCCCAAAAATTCGGCCTTTGACCTCAAGAGAAATGACATAAAAAGAGAAAAGAAACAAAGGAAAATACGGCCATGAACACATACCTATCTTCCAAAACCGATTGAAGAAAACCAAATGAAGTCCTACCCTTGATGATATTCGGCCAAAACAAATCAAATGGATATGAGAAGTTTCGGCTATGGTTTTTGAATGAAGAAAACAATTGATATTCGGCTCGAAAGAGATGAAGAATTAGTATGGCAAAGAAAAAATGAAAAGGGAAGAAGGATGATTCGGCTTTAACAACCAATGAAAGAAAAATCAAGAGGAATGGGATACGGCCAAGAAGAAAGTAAAAGAAGTGTTGTGATATTGAACAATATCAAAGAAAGAAAAGAGAGAAAATGGGAGTAAGAGGTTCAGCCAACACCTAATTTACCAAAGAAGAAAAGTGCACAAAAATGCACAAAGTTCAATTGTAGTTTCGATTTCAAGAGGAAAAAAAATGAAAGAGAGAAAATAAGATTTGGTTCCAACAAGAATGAGAGCTAAAACAAAACAAAATTGCACCTAAAGATCAAGGTACATTCAGCTAAGGAGGATAGCTTTGGAGAGGAAAGAAATAAAATACGAAATGGTGCACAAAAGAGAAGAATTGGTAAGGTTCAAAGGGGTTTCGATTTTGACACAAAGCAAAGGTTGAAGGCTTACCAAGCTAGCCGAAAATGACTACTAACCAAAGGGAAATTCGGCACTAAACTAGCTACCATCAAAACCAAAATTTGGTCACTCCCCCAAAGACCCCAAAACCGTCCAAATACATGGACTTCCAAGTCAAATCTTTCCACACAATTCTTTCCATAACAAGACACCCTATATCATGCCTTATGTTCTCCCATTAGCCTTAAAACCATTGATTTCTTTCCCAAATATCAAGCTTGCCTTAAACTAATATTCAACTTGCCATAAAGAAAATTTGAAAGTCCAACCTACCATATGTAAAGCTTGACCGTCCATTAATACTAGGATACATAAAAAAAATTAAAGTCTTCAAAATGCTAATCATGCTACTCGAACCTCTATCCTCAAGTTACCCTTCATGCATCCTAACCACCTTGCCACTAACTCTACATGTGCTTAATTTAACACTTAAATTAACTTAAGTGTCAAGTTCACCTAATCCACTTCACTAAATTTTTATACAAAGAATTATTCTAGCTTCATGAATAAAATCAAGCATTCACAAGACTAAGCTAAACACACAAAATTCATACCCGAGCCAACACAAATAATACTCTAATTTTTAGGATGTTACATGTTGACCGAGGCGAGGGTGTCGATCGAGGCATGGAGGCGGGCTGGTGGAGAGGCGGCGCGAGAAAAAGGGGAAACCCTAGCTGTTTAGTTTGTGGTCTAGGTTTTTTTGGGTTAGGCTTTTGGATTTAGTTGGGCTTATTGGGCTAGGTTTAGTTATTGGGTTTAGGGTTTGATAATTGGGCTAATTTGTACTTGGGCTTGTTTATTTGTACTCTTTATTTTTGTTGTTTTTGTGTTTCTAATTTGGGCTTGTAAAGTGGGCCATTCGGGTTGTTGGGCTCTGGACTTGTTCTGTAGTTGGACATTTATTTTGAACTGTTTTACTTTTGGGCTTACTTTGTTTGGCTTTGCTTCGGTTTTATCAACCTGATGGGCCTCGGTTGTTTCTGCCAGGCCCGGGCCAAAATTGGTTATTACAGCTGCCCCTCTTTGCTCATTGTCGTGAAACGAGAATAGAGCAAAGAAAACATAAGAACCAATTTTGCCCGGTCTTGGCCAAGCCTTGACTTATTGGTCTTCGTCTCCCTTAAACATATTCAAACTCTACTGTAGCTTGTAGCTTTGATCCATTCTGCCATTGCTTCCACGAGACATGCCTCGTAGCTTCAATTCGCTTTTCCTCAATCTTGTTTATTTTCTTAACTTGCTCCAATATGACTTCAGGACGCGAAGAGGTTTGTGGCTTCGATCTACTAATTGCTCCACTGGAACTTCGATGAAACCTGAACTTCTCAAACTGCTTTTTTATTCTCGCAATATGAGTTGACCTTTTCTTTCTTTCTTTCTTTTTCTTTCTTTTTTCTTTCTTTTTGTTTTTTTAGATAGTAATTGAAAAATAGAAATTGAAAGACAGAAATTAAAGATACCTCGGCATGTGACCCGAGGAGTTGATTTTTGCGAACAGAAATTGAAAATACCTCAGCGTGCGACCTGAGGAGTTGCAAACGAAAATTGAAAAATAGAAATTAAAACATCTCGGCGTGCGACCCGATTGGCTGCAAACAGAAAATGAAAATACCTCAGCGTGCGACCTGAGGAGTTGCGGACGAAAATTTAAAAACAGAAATTAAAAATACCTCGGCGTACGACCCGAGGAGTTGCAAATAGAAATTGAAAATACCTCAGCGTGCGACCTGAGGAGTTGCAGACGGAAATTGAAAAATAGAAATTAAAAATACCTCGGCGTGTGACCCGAGGAGTTGCAAACAGAAATTGAAAATCAAAAATTAAAAATACCTCGGCGTGTGACCTGAAGCTCAACTCACCTCTCGTATTATGAGTTGATATTTGAACAGAAATTGACAGAAACACCTCAGGGTATGACCTGAGGCTCAACTCATCTCTCATATTATGAGTTGAACAGAAATTGAAAGAAACACCTCAGGGCGTGACTTGAGGCTCAACTCACCTCTCGTATTATGAGTTGATATTAAAAATAAAAATAAAAACTTAAAAACACTTCAGGGTGTAACCTGAAGCTCAACTCACCTCTCGTATTGTGAGTTGATGTTTTGAAAAACAAGTATTGAAAACAATCATCTGGTGGAACTCGGATGTTCTCTTTTCCTTGGTTCGGTACAGCTATCGTCAAAACTTCATGTTCTACTAGTGTACCTGTATGTGTCATGAGTGATGTTATCATGATATGCATGTGTTTGTCTTAAATGCTTTTATGCCTACATGATTATGCCATGCACCCTGGGTTTGCTTGCCATGCGTCTCTTTTCATCACGACTTTCATGATGACCTGTATTCATTGCTTCGATTCTTGACTCCTTTCAGGTTTTGTATCCGTCCTCAAGTTTTTACGGGTGATCTGCGTTTCTCGTATATCATCCCTTTTTCTTTTTCTTTTTTTTTGTCCCTTGTTGACTTTGTCCCTGCTTTGAGGCTCTTGTACTTGCCAAATCTTCATCCAGGTAATGTTCAACATTCCTTTTGTCTAGAGTATGTCATTTCACTATTTATCATTTAACTGAACCAAACATGAGATGCATGAAAACGACAAAGTAGGTAAGAAAGAGGTACCTCACACCCATATTTATTTCAAGAGTGACAAGCAAAGAAAGTTGATAAGGAACAATTCAATAAAGGAAATTTTATAAAAGGAAAGTAGATTCAATTGTCGCAAATACTATGGATATCTAACACATGAACTTTTCCACGTTTCTTCATCCTGGATCTTTTCGAGCAAAGCTTCTTGTGTAGAAGATTTTGAGCTTCCGAGTCTGCTTTAAATATTAATATCTCGCCATCTGACTCCCTGTTCAAATCGCCCTTGCTCTTTATGTCCGAATCCCCTTCATTAGGACGCCCTTTCAGGTTTTCATCCCAATTTTTTGTTTATCAAGACGCCCTTTTCGGGTTTTCATCCTAAATTTTTTTTTATCAAGACACCTTTTTCGGGTTTTCATCTTGATCTCTTTTCCTTTTTCTTCCCTTTTTTTTATGCATAATATTTCTTCACAGCATCCGAGTTCACTGGACTTGGTAACTCCTTCCCATCCATCTCAGTGAGAATCAAAGCTCCACCTGAGAAAGCTCTCTTTACGACGTATGGTCCTTCCCAATTCGGTGCCCATTTTCCTCGGAAGTCCTTTTGTATTGGGAGAATCTTTCTCAGTACGAGTTCTCCTTCGCAAAATTTTCTTGGCCGCACCTTCTTCTCATTGGCGTTGATCATTCTCTTTTGGTACATTTGTCCATGACAAATTGCCTTCAAGCGTTTTTCCTCGATAAGATTTAGCTGGTCGTATCGAGCTTGAACCCATTCTGATTCCTCTAGTTTTGACTCCATTTAGACTCGCAAAGAGGGGATCTCAAATTCAATGGGCAGCACAGCTTCCATTCCATAGACCAGAGAGAAAGGAGTTGCCCCCGTAGAGGTCCGCACACACGTGCGATATGCATATAGAGCAAATGGTAGCTTCTCGTGCCAGTCTTTATATGTCTCGGTCATTTTCCCAATAATCTTCTTAACATTCTTGTTAGCAGCTTCTACCGCTCCGTTCATCTTTGGACGATAGGGTGAGGAATTATGATGCTTTATTTAAAATTTCTCATACACTTCCTTCATCATCTTGTTGTTCAGATTCAAGGCATTATCTGAGATGATTCTCTCAGGCAAACCGTATCGACATATGATCTCCTTTTTTAAAAACTTGCAAACTGCGGTCTTTGTCACATTACCAAACGAAGCGGCTTCTACCCATTTTGTGAAGTAATCTATGACCACAAAAATGAATCGATGTCCATTAGAAGCCTTTGGGGAAATTGGCCCTATAACATCCATGCCCCACATAGAAAAAGGCCACGGAGAAGTCATGACGTGAAGGGGCGAAGGTGCTGCATGAATTTTATCACCGTAAACTTGACATTTGTGGCACTTTCGTGCATAACTAATGCAGTCACTTTCCATTGTCAGCCAGTAATAACCGAGCCTCATAATCTACCTAGCCATAGTGAAACCGTTAGCATGCGTTCCGCAAATTCCTTCATGGACATCTTCAAGTATCTTTCTGGCTTCAACAGTATCCACGCATCTCAAGAGCACTTGATCTTTTCCTCTTTTGTATAGGATGTCCCCATCAAGAATAAATCCTACCACCATTCTTTTGATTGTTCTTTTGTCGTTCTCATTTGCTTGTTCGGGATACCTTTGATTCTTGACATATCCGAAGATATCATGGAACCATGGCTATCCATCTGCCTCTTTTTCAATGCTAAAACAATGTGCAGGGGCCCCGTATATGCTCATTTGGAGAGGCATTATTTCTGTTTCTCGGTTTGCTTTGAACATTGAAGCCAGAGTGGCTAAAGCATCAGCCAATTGGTTTTCTTCTCGTGGGAAGTAATTAAAGGTTACTTCTTCGAATTCTTTGATCAGCTCTGTCACGAGATCGCGATATTTGATTAACTTTGAATCTTTCACTTCCCAATCTCCACGGATTTGGTAAATCACCAGTGCTGAATCTCCGTATACCTCTAGGATTTTGATGTCTCGTTCAATAGCTGGACGAAGTCCCATGATGCAAGCCTCGTATTCTGCTATGTTATTGGTACAGAAGAAATTTAATCTGGCAGTGAATGGATAATGATTCCCTTCTGGTGACACTAAGACTGCTCCAATCCCATGCCCCAATGCATTCGATGCACCATCAAAGCTCATCTTCCATGATTTCTCTTTTGACGACTCACATTCTTCTTCTGTAATGCACATCAAGTCTTCATCTGGGAAGTCAAATCTCAATGGCTCGTATTCCTCTGTCGTTCGAGTTGCTAAGAAGTCGGCTATTGCGCTCTCTTTTATCGACTTTTGATTCACATAGATGATGTCGTACTCCGACAGTAGGATCTGCCATCGTGCCATTCTTCCTGAGAGTGCAGGCGATTCCATCATGTACTTTATTGGGTCCAGTTTTGAAATTAACCATGTCGTATGATACAACATATACTGTCTAAGCCTTCGAACTACCCAAACCAAAGCACAACAGAATTTTTCGATTGACGGATACTTCACTTCACACTCTGTGAACTTTTTGCTAAGGTAGTAAATCGCCTTTTCTCTTTTCCCCGACTCATCATGTTGCCCCAGTACACAACTCATTGAGTTTTCGAACACAGTCAGATACAATATTAATGGTCTCCCGGGAGTTGGCCGTACTAGCACCGGGGGGCTAGACAAATATTGTTTTATCTTGTCAAAAGCCACTTGGCACTCCTCGTTCCATTCTCCAGGATTGTGTTTTCGAAGGAGTCGAAAAATCGGGTCACACTGGTTGGTGAGTTGAGCAATGAATCGAGCGATGTAGTTCAACCTTCCTAAAAATCCTCTGACTTCCTTTTGTGTGTGCGGAGGCGGTAGTTCTTGTATGACTTTTATCTTATCTGGATCAACTTCAATGCCTCTCTCACTGACGATGAAGCCTAGTAATTTTCCCGAGGTAGCCCCAAACGTACACTTGGCTGGATTAAGCTTCAGCTGGAACTTTCTTAGTCTTTCGAACAATTTCCGAAGGTTCTCCACATGTTCTCTTTCCCCCGGAGATTTGGCAATCATATCATCGACATAAACTTTTATTTCTTTATGCATCATGTCATGGAACAGCATCACCATAGCTCTCTGATATGTTGCCCCTGCATTCTTTAATCTGAATGCATCACTTTGTAGTAGAATGTCCCCCACATCGTTACGAAGGTAGTTTTCTCCATGTCTTTGGGAGCCATCTTTATTTGATTATAACCTGAAAATCCATCCATGAAAGGAAACAATGAATGGTTTGACGTGTTATCTACCAACGTATCAATGTGTGGCAAAGGAAAGTTATCTTTAGGACTTGCTCGGTTCAGATCACGATAATCTACGCACATTCGCACCTTGCCGTCTTTCTTCGGTACTGGGACTATATTAGCCACCCATTCTGGATATTTAGAGACGTGTAGGAAGCCGGCATCAAATTGTTTCTTGACTTCTTCTTTTATATTTAAAAGCATTTCAGGTCTCATTCGTCTTAACTTTTGTTGAATAGGTTTGCATTCTGGCTTCAGTGGGAGTCTATGGACCACTACATCCTCGTTCAAACCTGGCATGTCATGATACGACCATGCGAATACGTCTTTGTACTCATGAAGCAAGGCGATCAACTCGTGTTTGGTGTTCTCTGAAATAGAGGTCCCAATTTTCACTTCTTGCCTCTTTTCTTCACTTCCCAAATTTACTGTCTCAACGGATTCTTGATAGGGCAGAATCTGTTTATCTTCTTGTTCTACCATTCTTAGTAAGTCAGGAGACGAAACATAGTCTTCAGCATTTCCCTAAGCTTCAAATTCTCCTACACAAATAGCTTTCTCAAAATTGATTTCAAGACTCGTAACGGGATTGTTCATGTCACTGATATCTGAGCACCTGAAAGGTGAATGGAAAAGAAAACTATAGAGGAGCATCAAGGTATTGGAACCAAACAAACATAATGTTATGGCATGATGTGAGGTACATGTGAGGACAGGTGGTGAGAAAAGGGGGCAATTATGAAGTTAGCGAGAATGAAAGAACTATGACAAAATGCATCTCCATTAATGTTCATTCAAATGATAAAGTTCAAACATAAGTTCTTACAAAAGGATCCCACTATTACTTAGGGGCATACAAAAAGAGAGTTAACACTGAGCGTTACTCTGGAGAGGACTTAGAAACTACAAGAAGATCCACAGCAGTCCAATTGTTCAAAATGAATCCAGGGGGACAAGGGCGTATCATTGAAACTTCTTTACATGTTAACCACATTTATACAGATTCTCTAAAGACCCTTTTCAGCATGCTTCGCAAACTATCTCTCCCTGGTGAGTCTTCAACAACCCACTCTTTAATCATTTCTATTTGAGTGAGGTCGTTGTGCTCCATCCTGACCCCACTCTTCTTCTGATCCTGAGCTATCTTCAGTGCTACTGTCGTTTGCAATGACATTAGCTTCTATCCTTCTCCGTAGTTGCCTGTCGTGACTCCTTTCTGTTTCTTCCGGTGTGACGGACCTCCATGACTCATGGATCTGCCTGTTCCCAAAAGTTTGCCTCGGTGTGTAGTTTTGGTTTGGCCCTCCGTCTTGATTGTTAGAAAAGGTCCACCCCATTTGTTGACTGACATAAATAAGGTCCTCAATGCTTGTTTCAATTCTATTTTGTGCCCATAGCATGAAATCTTTTCGAACAGCATGTTCTTCTGACAACCACCTCCTGCTGTCAAGGTCATCAAAGTTTTCCAACCAAATTGTACAGCTGGCTGAAAACGAGGTGAGGTATTCCACTGCGTTAACCAGCATATCGTGCCTGTAGCTGAGCATTTCTTGTTGCCGACGATTAAATTCATCATTGCTGACCGTTCTTGATCCAGGTAACGAGATGGGGCCCGTTCTTCTTGCGTGGATAGTGTGATCATGGAACATAGCTTCAGCACTAGAGATTCCAACATTTGCTGGGATGGGCCTTCCTGTTGGCGATGGCATTCTCCCCCTTCTATATGGTCCTGGCCTGTAAATTAGGCTTCGTTGATTGCTGATAGTTTGGCGAACTCTCCTACTGCGTTCTCCAAATTGCCTCATGTAGTTGTTGTCCATTGGTCTGCCGGGCATTCCTATAACAGATTGGCAAGTCTCAACAGTGAGTCCGTAGTTGAATTAGAGGACCCTTTTATGTGCTCAAAGACCGCATTTACTCCTATGCTTGTTACGTAATCTGCGAAATTAGTTCCTCTCACCCTAGACTGCCTTATCAAAGAAGCTAATTATCGGCTGACAGTCAGTCTTAAGGGTAACTTCCTTCCTACCCAAGTAGTGAGTCTCAAGGGTTGCTAATGCTCCCAGATTTCTCTTCTCAAGGGTTGCTAATGCTCCCAGATTTCTCTTTCTCTTCCTCTCTTTTATTTTGTTATAAATTCAACTTATTGGGCTCTTTTGATGGTTTTAAATGCATATGATGTGATGTGATATAATGCACATGCATGAAATGCAATGCAAATGAATGCAAAAAGATGTTAACTCTGATTTAATTCCCCATAGGAAACTTTCTTATAAAACAAAGCTCTTTACATAAAACAGATTACAGATATGGTTTGGCCTTAGCGCCTAGATCCCTAATCTTTCGGAGTAACGAAGCCAACTCCTGTCCTCGACTTGTCCGTGACTCGTGCCGCACACTTAATACCTCCGCCTCCGCTGCCAAAATTTGCAAGTGTTTGGCCACCTCTCGAATTTGATTTATGGCCTCTCTCATGAGATAGTCCCTATTTTCAATTTGGTTTTGGGCCTTATGTAACTCCTCCTTCTGTTGCTCCTTACTCTCTTTCAAGTACCCAATATAATTCTGACAATCTTGCAGTGCCACTTCTAACTCTTCGATCTTCTTTTCCATTTCTTCGATTCTACTCAAGCTTGCCTTTAATTCTATCACCGAATTGCGATTTCGATAATGATTTAAGGACCTTTCCAACTCCGCCACTCTAGTCTTCAATTCATTTCTTCCGTTTTGGCCTTCTGACACTTACTTTTCTAGGATCTCCTTCTGAGCCTTCATTTCTTGAAATTCCCTTTCCCATTGCTCGGCCTTAGCTCTTTCTTCTTGTAACTCTTGTCGTTATTGACCTAAAGTCTTTCCTAGCCCCGCAGTTCTCATCGAGAGACGCATCTTTTTGTAGTCCCTCTTTAGGCTATCCAACTCTTCTTCAGTCTTGCTCTTCCCTTTTCTTACCTTTTCTGCTTCTGATTTCTGTATCTCTACAACCAATTTCAAAAGCATCTTCTCCTCCTCCAACTGCTCAATTTTCTTCTCGAGCTTTGAATTCCGTTGCACGAAATCTTGCTTTATAATTTCTAATTCTGTTGGTATCATTTGCAAACGTTCCTCCATAGATTGAGCATTATCTAAACCTGGTCCCGGGATATTATCGTTGATTCTTTTGTTTAGCCATACTTTATACTCAGAAGTTGTCGTTTCACCCACAGTCAACCTCTTCATCCGATGGATTTGCTTCCAAGCATTCGCATCTTCCTTAATCTTCTTTTTATAACTTTCTCCTGTATAAGAGAATTCGCTTCGATCCAACCCATGTGTTGCTGGCACGAACTGTCTAGACTGGTATTGTCTTGTTGCTAGCAGAGGGGCATATCCGATGACTCCCCAAATTCCGGGTAGAGGGACCGAATTAAAGTCTCCGCACCTGTAAAGGATCTCTCCAGGCACCATCCATAGAGCTCTCCACTCAATGTCTCCCTCCTGAAGATTCTGAAGAATTGTCCTCAATCCTTCTTCCGTTATATCTTCTCATCTTGGCACAGCCACTTCCTCCTTTATCGATGAATAATCCTTATAAAAGGGTCGATAAGAGACTTTATCCATCTTCCAAAAATGCCCATAAAACCATACCATTAATAGCTGTGCGCATTCGATAAACCTTCATTCTCACGCTCATCTGCATGCATTTAGTGATCTGAAAGTCTCTGCAAGAATTGCTGGGACAGGTGTAACTTGTTTATCCAATCGATCGAACAAATCCACCACTGCTTCATCTATGTGTCTCAGGGCTTTTGGGAAGATGACTAGTCCGTAAAGGCCTAAGGCGAAGATATCAACCTTCCTCCTCACATCAGGGTGCATCAAAATCAGATCCCTTAAATTTACCCAAGGAAAACATCTCCCTTCACCTTTCTGTTGAATCTTGGTTGAGATCCACTGTTCACTCATTCCCGTAATTTTCATCAATTTCTTCACCAAAGGAGGGACATAGGCAGGCCTAATATAAACCTTGTCAACTTGTATCTCGGGACTACGAAGTAAAGTGGTATATTCTTCTACTGTTGGCACCAAATTCACTTTCCCAAAAGTGAAGCAACTGTATGCGGAATTCTAAAACTGGACCATGGCCCGAAACAGGTGTTTATCTATCTTAACATCCAATAAGTGAGAAATATCACCGTAACGGTGGTAGAATATCTGTTTAGCTTCATCTTCCCAATGGGTCCAGCTATCTCGCAACTCTTGAAGCTCATTTTGTGTCACGCTAACGCGGGCGAAGTCCCTCAGCTCCGACGTATGACCTTCAACTAAGCTATCTCCTTTTTCCAACTGCAACTTTTCTGACCATGCGCGTACAGCCGCATTGTCCTCTACTTTATCAAGAAAGTCGTTTTCCATAGCAAACTTCGTATCTCAGCAACCGAAACAGAAATTGACACCTCTACTATATGGAATGTCATGCAAATCAAACAAATCAACACAAGTTAGTATTGCATAATCAAAACAAGTAAAATATCATTAAACACTTATCTGGGTAACTATTTCGACATTCTGCCTAGGGTAGGCTCTAGGGCTTCTATATGGGGTTCGGTTCTAAAGAGGGGTACCTGAACCAGCAGATTCCTCAATCCTCACCCATTATAGGCTCATATGGACCGAGTTCGGTTTAGGGGGATACATTTCCCTATGGCCATGCGGAGGTGAAAACCTCACGAAGCACATAGGTAAGGATGTATCCCGGAAGCAATCCACTAGCCTATGCGGAGGTGAAAACCTCACGAAGGCTTAGTTTCTTACTCCACTTAAAGGTGTGACCACAACGGTCATGCAATGCAAGTGCAAGCATTATGTGACTCGGCGTCATGGCAGTTAAAGCGCAAACAGATACATCAAAAGAAACATGATTTTTCAAAACAATTTTCTGAGTTTCAATCACGAGGACCAAAAATCAATTAATTTATGGCCTGACTCTCGAGGTCCCTAGTGGAGTATCCAAGCTGTCGTAACCATTTTTTGACAAAACGGGATTCGACTTTTAAAAATAGGGAGTTGCCACCGATCTTTATTTAGGTGAGATCAGATCACCTTTGTTTTAATAAAATGTTTTGGTTTACTAAAACAGTGTTTTTGGTCTACGAAATCCGAGAAAATGGATTCGGGAGTCGGTTACGTGCAATGAAGGGTTAGCACCCTTGCAACGCCCAAAGTTGGTACCAAATTGATTCACGTTGTCCTAATGCTGAAAACTTGAAAATGTTTAGGAAAACAAAAATTGAAGGAAAGTTGATTAAATCGGGATTGAATCTCAAGATTAACTCGTTTCAAAGGAATAAAAGTGTCATATCCAGCACGTTAGGATATAACGGATTTATATTCTGACACCGAGATCATCTTTGACATTCAAAACATGTAACAGGAGGGTATTTGGGTATTTAGTTGAACGAAAAAACATGGCACCCAGAACGTTAGGATGTAGTTTCCCCATTCTTCTAAACACACAAATATTGCCTTATCTTTGTTAAAAATTTTAACTAAGCGATTTGAAATAATTTGAAAAGAGTAATAATAATGTGACAGAGGTTTAAAATAGTATTGTATGAAGAATATCTAAATTGATAATACACAAGGCAATCCATCATAATCTAAATATATAATTATACATAAAAATATAAGAATAATTTATATACGAAAGCAGAAAAAAAATATAAAATAAGATATTCATAAGAAGCGAACTATACATATAAATAGATTCAAAAACCATATTCATAAACAAATTCGAAAGAAAATATATATATATGCACGAAATAATATAGTGTCAATAATATATGCATAGAAGAAAAATAATTTTATCAAAAATTATGCATGTACAATATATGAGATTACTTATATTAAATGATTAAAACAAGAAATGTATAATAGATAAATTTAAAATTAAATATTTAAAACATAAACAAAAATATTTACAAGTGGAAAATAAAAAAAATTAAAACGTTGAAAACCAATAAAATAATTCAAGACAATTTATTAGAACAACTTCAAAGAACAAAAAAAAGGAACAGAAGCTATACTCAATCGAAATAAAAAGAAACTTAAAGTGACAATTTTTTTTTTAAAAAAAAAAAACAAAATTAACTAGATAAGATTAAGGATTAAAATGTGATGTGCGCGAACAAACATGGACCAAACATGAAATTATCCCAAGCCTCTAAGTGCAGAGTTTAGAAGTGGATTAAATTAAAAGACGCGCAAAGCTCGCGGGCGAAATTTGAAAAAGAAAAAGGCAAAACAGGATCTGATCGAGCGGTGCCGCAAGGAGGAGGGATCTATCCCGCAAATTTCCCATTAGAACAAAAATGCGCGGACCCAGGGGCGGATCTGGGTCGACGCGCGGGTTGCTCCCTTGCATGAAACGGCGTCATTTCCGTTGGCAGATTTAAATCCAAATTCCCCTTTTTATTTTGCAGACATTCTTTCTTTCCAAAAAAAAGACCCCCCTTTTCGATGCTCTCCTAGGGTTTGATTCCCTTCCTTAGCGCCGCCACCAAGACCAGACGCCGAAGATTTGGGTTCCCCTCCGAACTTCGGTTTCTTTTGGACGAGAATCGAGTGGAAACCTAAGGGGCTTACGCAGTTTTGGTGGACACAGAGGTGACCTCTGACGACGGCACGACCCCGAATAACAGGTATTAGCCCCTTTTTCCTTTATCTTTTCTTACCGTATTATTCGTTTGTCAAAGAAGGATTTTTACAGGAAGAGTAAATAAAAGAGAAAATGACACAATGTTAAACAATAGAAACTAAAAGAATCACAAGACTAAAAATCCGCCTTTCAAGTTTTTTGTTCTTTCTTGATTGCTGATAATGTGTAAGTGTTCGTAGTTTGATTTCTGATAAATGTGTGGGTCCCTTTTTTAGAAAAAGAGAGAGCCCTTTTTACATCAATTTTTGCTGGTTTTATAGCCTAAGGCTTACAACTGTTTTATTATTCTATTATTGGTTCCATGCTCTGTTGCTTGTTTCGTTTTCTGTCTGCAGGGTATGGGCGAGGTGATGGGGGCATGCAAGTGTTTGATCGAGGAGCGGGAGAATGCTCGTGGTGTAGTGCGAGTGGTGACCGATAGTGGTGAGCGTGGTTGTCGGGGAGCATGGGTGCGGGTGTCGTCCGAGGCTTGCGTGGAGGTGTTGACCGAGGCGAGGGTGTCAATCGAGGCATGGAGGCGGGCTAGTGGAGAGGCGGCGCGAGAAAAAGGGGAAACCCTAGCTTTTTAGTTTGTGGTCTAGGTTTTTTTGGGTTAGGCTTTTGGATTTAGTTGGGATTATTGGGCTAGGTTTAGTTATTGGGTTTAGGGTTTGATAATTGGGCTAATTTGTACTTGGGCTTGTTTATTTGTACTCTTTATTTTTGTTGTTTTTGTGTTTCTAATTTGGGCTTGTAAAGTGGGCCATTCGGGTTGTTGGGCTCTGGACTTGTTCTGTAATTGGACATTTATTTTGAATTGTTTTACTTTTGGGCTTATTTTGTTTGGCTTTGCTTGGGTTTTATCAACCTGATAGGCCTCGGTTGTTTCTGTCAGGCCCGGGCCAAAATTGGTTATTACAGTCATGATGTCATCATTTGCAAGAGAAACGTAAAAGAAAATTATGAAAATACTTAATAATGAAGACTTAGACTCAAATCGAATCCAATTCGAATAAAAAGAAGTATTTTTTTTAAATAAAATAAACTAAGTTAAAAACCTAAACTGTAACATCCCAATTTTGAATCTAGTCGGAACAGTGGTTTCAGGACAACAAATCCAACGTAGAAAAATTTGTTTTTACTATATTTTCATGGTCTACAGTTTTATGGAATGATTTTGTGAAAATTTCATTCGAAAATTTTGACGTTTGGGCACTTAATTTAGTTAAAAGGACTAAATTGTAAAAAGTGCTAAATGTGTGTTCTAGAAGCTAGAGGTGTCTAATTGCTATGAAACTTTAAATTGAAGGTCCTTAGATGGTAATTAGACCATTGGTTAAGATAGTGGACAAAAATGGACATGAAGTAAGAGTATTTTTTTGTTTTAAGTTAGGGGCATTTTGGTCATTTGGCTAATTAAATGAATTAAAAATCAAATTAAAAGCCAATTTTTGCTCATCTTCTACCCTTGGCCAAAATTTACAAGAGAAAGACATAGCTAGGGTTTTTCAAGCGTCCAAGCTCGATTGTAAGCCCGTTTTAACCCCGTTTTTAATGATTTTTATGTTTTTGAGGTCCTTCTAACTCGATCTACCTATTTCTAGTACTAATTTGAAGTATGATTAAGGTCTAGGGTTTAACCCATGTTAGATATTTGTGTATTTTGATGTTTATGGTAGATTATGCAAATTTGATGTTGGATAAACAACTTTTGCTAAGTGATTTTCGGTAAAAATGTCAAAAAGGACCTATTTGTAAAAGTTATAAAATAGGTAGTAAAAGTGCGATTTAATGGAAATTGTGGGCTATTATGGGAATGAAAATAGTTCAGCTAGGCTTGTGTATTAAAGAAATTGAACACGTTTCATTTTACGAGTCTACAGACTAGATTGTAAAATGTCAAAAGTTTAGGGGCAAAAATATAATTTTGTCATAATGTGATTTTTGGATTGAATTGAATAATGTGAGTATTAAATGAGTTAAATTTGTTATTATAGATCAAGAAAAACGAGATTCGGATCTAGACCGGGGGAAAATAAAGTATTTGACGATTAGGTCAAATTCTACTATTTTTGTACCGAGGTAAATTCGTATGTAGATAATGCATTATTATATTTATATTTTAAATGCTTTAATATTGTATGAATTGTGAATTACCCTTTGGGTGTATTCGACAAAGTGTCGACAAGTGAGAAATTTCGGTTGAACATTAGGAATATATAGGATACAAATGCCATGACATTAGGGTTACTAAGATTACGTATAAGACCATATCTGGGATATGGCATCAATATGAGACTTGTGTAAGACCATAGCTGGGCTATTGGCATCGATACATGATTTCATGTAAAACCGTATCTGGGATATGGCATTGGTACGGTACTGGGTGTACGAGATTCTCGAGTATCCTTTAGTATTCCAAGTGGTTCAACAGAAAATTTAACGGGAATGCCAAAGTTGTTAAAGACTATGGTTATATTGTGAACTGGTACAGGTATGTACGTAAAACTCATAATTAATGAGCTCGATATGTGATGAACCCTCGGTAAGGTGGTGATTGAGTAAATTATGACTGAGATTTTAGTAACATTTATGTTAACTTACATTATGTTAATTGTATGTTAAATGTGTGGTCATGATGCTTATTATTTGCATAGGAACTTACTAAGCTATATAGCTTACTCCCCTGTTCTTTCTATATCTTATAGTGTCACCAAGCTAGCTCAGAGTTTGGAGATCGTCGGAGATCCACTCATATATTTTTGGTATCAATGATTTCAACATTTTGAGTTATGGCATGTATAGGGGACTTGGTCATTTTGATATGTGTCATAATTGATTTGGCCAAATATGTTGGCTTATATTGGTTGAAAGTTCATTTTATTAATGGCCATTGAAATTGGCTAATGTTAGTATAAGCAATTTATATGACGATGCCTTTCATGGATGTGAGAATTTACATGATATGAGATGATAAGTATGTAATGTTTGTGCATGATAGATGGTAGCATGTGAATGATGTGTTGATGTCTTGGTTGTGGCTGATTTGATTGTATGTATATGCATGGTTTGGTGCTATGTTATGTTGTGTAGTTGTGTTTATTGAAGGGTGACAAAAAGGCTTGGTAAATAGCCTTATTTTTGTCCATACGGGTAAACACATGGGCGTGTGTCTAGGCTGTGTGTGACACACGGTCTACCCCACGGGCATGTGTGTCAGCCGTGTGTCCCCTGCACCTTAATTGTTGCAAAATAGAATGTCCAGAATATAGCACACGGGTAGAGACACGAGCTTGTGCCTCGGCCGTGTGTGCACAAGGCCTTAAACACGGGCATGTGCCCCGCCCGTGCGAAGTCTGGACCCATTTTATGAAAAATTATGAAAATTAAATCAACCACATGGCTTACCACACGGGCGTGTGGCACAAGTCAAAGAGCTCCCTAATTTGAACACGGCCTGTAGCACGGGCATGTCCCAAATCCACACGAGCGTGTGACCCTTATAACATGGAAAATTTTCTAAGGTTTGTAAAATTTTCTAAAGTTCTCGGTTTAATCCCGAACCACTCCCAATACTTTTTTTGGGCCCCATAGGCTCGTAATATGGACTATATGATTGAGTGCAAAAAATTTTTAATTTGTACAAAAATTTTTTACTCGAAAATGAATGTTTGTTTGTGTTTAAGTCCGATAATGCCTCGTACCCTGTTCTGGCATCGAATATGGGTAAGGGGTGTTACATTTAGTGGTATCAAAGCTACGGTTTAGTCGATTCTCAAACTAATGTAGCGTGTGTAAAAGTCTAGCTATACATGCCATATATGAACAGTGATAGTGTGATGACTCCTGACAGTTTTAAACTATGTTTTCATATATTAAATGGATTTGGACCGAGCTGTAGCTAATGAAGTAGAAAGCAATGGGTAGGCTCCCGCTCAAGGGGTAGCGCCGTTTGAAAATAGACCTCCCACAGTTAGTCAGGAAGGAGGAGAAGGGGCTAAGAAAGCCTTCCTCCACATGATGAACCAGTGGTATTTAGAGTTTGATCGAACAAATTCGAATGCTCAACATCCTCCACCCCATCCCCAACCGAATCTTATATCTCCTCAAGATATGGATTTGGTAAAACAGAATAAGCCTTTGGTTGATAATATTCGAAAGCAACAGGTTGAGGAATTTAGGGCTAATGTAGATGATGATCCCAAAAAAGCCGAGTTCTGGCTTGAGAATACTATCAGGGTATTTGATGAGTTATCATGTACACCCGAAGAATGCCTAAAATGTGCTATATCACTCCTAAGGGATTCGACATATCATTGGTGGAAGACACTAGTATCTGTGGTACCAAGAGAGAGGGTTACATGGGAATTCTTTCGAGAGGAATCCCTAAAGAAATATATCAAACAGCTGTTCATCGATCAAAAATGTAAGGAATTTCTTGAGCTGAAACAAGGCCAAATGTTAGTGGCAGAGTATGAGCGAGAATTTGTCATGCTCAGTAAGTATGCCCAAGAGTGTGTTTCCTCCGAGGCTATTATGTGTACAAGGTTCGAAGATGGGCTGAATGAGGATATGCGACTTTTAGTTGGAATCTTGAAACTAAAAGAATTTGTTGTATTGGTTGAATGAGCTTGCAAACCCGAAGAGCTAAACAAAGAGAAAAGAAATGCTAAGAATGAGGTTAGAGATGCAAGAAAAGGGCCGATGAGTAAGTCATTTCAATCTCAGTCAAAGAAATCTAGAGAAATGAATTCTCGTTCGAATGTATCAGTTGGGTATTCACACAGAGACCGCGAGAAGCAACATTCAAGTTTTAATTCTCAAGCTACTTCAATGGCAAGTGTGGGTAATGTTAGGTCAAGCAGACCCGAATGTTAGCATTGTGGAAGAAAACATCCCGACGAATGTAGGATGAATGACCGAGCTTGTTTCAAGTGTGGTTCTCAAGAGCATTTTATCCGAGATTACCCTAAGATGGTTGAGAAAGAACAATTTTCGAGTGCAAGGCCAAGTAATACTACCAATAGAGGTAGGCCACCGAGAAACACCGGGAATGGAACTAGCAGTAAAGGTGTGACAACGGATTCAGCTGTGAGATCCAAAGTTAGAGCTTATAGCATATTTGTGCGTGAGGATGCGTCATCTCCCGATGTGATTACTAGTACATTTTCTCTTTATGATACTAATGTTATTGCATTGATCGATCCTGGATCGACTCATTCTTATGTTTGTGTGCATTTGGTATCTAGTAAGAGTTTGCCTGTTGAGTTTACTGAGTTTGTAATTAAAGTGTCAAACCCCTTAGGAAAATATGTGCTTATTGATAAAGCTTGCAAGAATTGTCCTTTGATGATTCGAGGTCACTGTTTTCTGGCTAATTTAATGTTGTTGCCATTTGATGAATTTGATGTTATTTAGGGTATTGATTGGTTAACACTGCATGATGCGGTAGTAAATTGTAGACTAAAAACTATTGAATTGAAATGTGAAAATGGTGAGGTTCTTTGGGTTGAAATGGATAAGTCAAGTGAATTGTCTATTGTGATTTCATCTATAGCTGCTCAGAGATACGTAAGAAAAGGTTGTGAAGCTTATCTTGATTATGTATTGAATACGAAGATGTCAGAATTGAAACTTGAATCAGTGCCGATAGTTAGTGAATATCCAAATGTTTTTTCTTGAAGAGTTGCCTGGGTTACCACCGATTAAAGAAGTTGAGTTTGGCATTGATTTAGTGACAGGGACTTCACCGATATCGATTGCTTCATATAGAATGGCTTTGACTAAATTGAAAGAATTAAAAGCTCAGTTGCAAGAATTGACAGGTAAGGGTTTTGCGAGACCAATTTTTTCTCCCTAGGGTGCTCCAGTGTTATTTGTAAAGAAGAAAGAAGGATCTATGAGACTTTGTATCGATTATCGACAGCTCAACAAGGTGACTATAAAGAACAAGTATCCTTTGCCGAGGATTGATGAATTGTTTGATCAGTTGAAAGGACCAACAGTATTCTCGAAGATTGATTTGAGATCTGGCTGCTATCAGTTGAGAGTTAAAGAGTCAAATAGGTCGAAACTGCTTTCAAGACAAGGTATGGGCATTATGAATTTCTTATTACGCCTTTTGGATTAACCAATGCTCCTGCTGTTATTTAGGACCTGATGAATCAAATTTTCCAACTGTATTTGGACAAGTTTGTGGTTGTGTTCATCAATGACATTTTGATTTATTCTCGAAGTGAGATTGAGCATGCCGAGCACTTAAGAACTGTATTGCAGACTTTGAGAGATAAGAAATTATTTGCGAAATTCAGTAAAAGTGAATTTTGGCTCTGAGAAGTCAGATTTTTTGGGACACATTGTTTCTAGAGATGGTACTCGGGTTGATCCGAGTGAGATTTCAGCAATTGTTGATTGGAAACTACCTGGAAATGTATCTGAAGTTAGAAGCTTTTTGGGCTTAGCCGGTTATTATCGACAATTTGTTAAGAGTTTTTCGATGATTGCTACTCCTATGACTAAGTTGTTGCAAAAAGATGTTAGGTTTGAATGGTTTCAAAAATGTCAGCAAAGTTTTAGAAAGTTGAAAGCATTATTGACTGAGGCGCCGGTTTTAGTACAACCTGAACCTAGAAAAGAATTTGTGATTTATAGTGACGTATCACTGAATGGATTAGGATGTTTGCTGATGCAAGAGGGCAAAGTAATAGCATATGCCTCGAGACAGTGGAAACCGCACAACAAGAATTTTCCGACGCACGATTTGGAATTGGCTACCATTGTTTTTGCTTTGAAAATTTGGCGTCTTCATTTGTATGGTGAGAACTGCCACATCTATTCCAACCACAAGAGCTTGAAGTATTTGATACAACAACGGAGATGGCTCGAGTTACTAAAAGATTACGAGTTGGTAGTTGACTACCTCCTGGAAAGCCGAACGTAGTCGCAGATGCTTTGAGCAGAAAGTCCTTGTTTGCCTTGAGAGCTATGAATACGAGGTTGACTTTATTTGATGATGGTTCTATTCTAACGGAGTTGAAAACTAGACTAGTGTTTCTTCAGCAAATTTATGAAGCCCAGAAAAGTGATAGTGAGTTACAAGCCAAAAGAGCTGTGTGAATTGAGTAGTGATTCAGACTTTCGGGTCAATTCTGATGATTGCTTAATGTTCCGAGATAGATATGTGTACCAAAAAATGATAAGATTATTTAGAAGATTCTTTATGAAGCACATAATGGTTATTTATCTGTTCATCCGGGAAGTATGAAGACGTATAATGATTTGAAGAAACTGTATTAGTGGTTAGGTATGGAACGAGATATCTCTGAATTTGTATCGAAATGTTTAATTTGTAAGCAAGTGAAAGCTGAACACCAGATACCTTCGGGTTTACTTCAGCCAGTAATGGTACCCGAGTGGAAATGGGACAGGATTACGATGGACTTCGTAATGGGTTTGCCTTTAACTCTGAAAAAGAAAGATGTCGTCTAGGTTGTTGTCGATAGATTAATGAAATCGACTCATTTTCTTTCGGTACGTACCGATTACTCACTTGACAAGCTAGTTGAATTTTACAATGCTGAAATTGTGAGATTGCACGAAGCTTTGGGTACAAAGTTGAACTTTAGTACTGCATTTATCTGCAAACCGACGGCCAATCAGAGAGAACGATTCAGATTCTCGAAGATATGCTTCGTTGTTGTGTTTTAGAATTCGAAGGTAGTTGGGAAAAATATCTACCTTTAGTCGAATTTGCTTATAACAACAGTTTTCAGTCGAGTATAAAGATGGCACCGTATGAGGTATTGTATGGCCATAAGTGTCGAACTCCGTTGTATTGGACAAAGCTTAGTGAGAAACAGATCACGGGGTTAACTTGGTTAGAGAAACCGAAGAAAAAGTAAAGGTAATCCGTGATTGTTTAAAAGTCGCTTCAGATCGACAAAATTTGTACGCAGATTTAAAAAGAAAAGAGTCAATTTCAAATTGGTGATAAATTCCTGAAAGTATCTCCGTGGAAGAAGATTCTGAGATTTGGCCGCAAAGGCAAGTTAAGTCCACGTTTCATTAGATCGTATGAGGTTATTGAAAGAATAGGGCCGGTGGCATATCGGTTAGCTTTACCGACAGAGTTGGAAAGGATCCACAACGTGTTTCATGTATCTATATTATGTCGTTATCGATCAGACCCTTCACATGTGATTTCTCCGACAGAGGTCGAGATTCGACCCGATATGACTTATGGTGAAGAACCGATCAAGAGTTTGGCTCGAGAAGGTAAACAGTTGAGAAATAAGAGTATAGCCCTAGTGAAAGTTTTATGGAAACGACATGGGGTCAAAGAGGCTACGTGGGAACTTGAGGAAGCTATGCGAAAACAATACCCAAACCTATTTTCTGGTAAGATTTTCAAGGATGAAAATTCCTAAGGGGGGAGAGTTGTAACAACCCAATTTTAAGTCTAGTCGGAATAGTGGTTTCGGGACCACAAATTTGATGTAGTAAAAATTGTTTTTATTATATTTTTATGGTCTATAGTTTTATGGAATGATTTCATGAAAATTTTGTTCAAAAATTTTGACGTTTGGGCACTTAATTTAGATAAAAGGACTAAATTGCAAAAGGTGGAAAATGTGTGTTCTAGAAGCTAGAGGTGTCTAATTGCTATGAAACTTTAAATTTAAGGCCCTTAAATGGTAATTAGACCATTGGTTAAGTTAGTGGACAAAAATGGACATGAAGTAAGATAATTTTTATGTTTTAAGTTAGGGGCATTTTGGTCATTTGGCTAATTAAATGAATTAAAAATCAAATTAAAGGCCAATTTTTGCTCATCTTCTACCCCTTGGCCGAAATTTACAAGAGGAAGACATAGCTATGGTTTTTCAAGCTTCCAAGCTCGATTGTAAGTCCATTCTAGCCTCGTTTTTAATGATTTTTATGTTTTTAAGATCCTTGTAACTCGATCTACCTATTTCTAGTACTAATTTGAAGTATGATTAAGGTCTAGGGTTTGACCCATGTTAGATATTTGTGTATTTTGATGTTTAATGGTAGATTATGCAAACTTGATGTTGGATAAATAACTTTTACTAAGTGATTTCAGTAAAAATGTCAAAAATGACCTATTTGTAAAAGTTATAAAATAGGTAGTAAAAGTGCAATTTAATGGAAATTGTGGGCTATTGTGGGTATGACAATGGTTCGGCTAGGCTTGTGTATTAAAGAAATTGAACACATTTCATTTTACGAGCCTAGGGACTACATTGTAAAATGGAAAAAGTTTAGGGGTAAAAATGTAAATTTTTCCTAATGTGATTTTTGGACTGAATTGAATAATGTGAGTATTAAATGAGTTAAATTTGATATTATAGATCAAGAAAAATAAGGTCCGGATCTAGATCGGGGGAAAAACAAAGTATTTGACGATTAGGTCAAATTCTACTATTTTGTATCGAGGTAAGTTCGTATGTAAATAATGCATTATTATATTTATATTTTAAATGCTTTAATATTAAAGTTTCGATAAGCGAGAAATTCCTGTTGAACCTTAGGAATAGATAGGGTACAAATGTCATGACATTAAGGTTACTAAGATTACGTGTAAGACCATATCTGGGATATGGCATCGATATGAGACTCATGTAAGACCATATCTGGGATATGGCAACGATATGAGACTCTTGTAAAACCATAGCTGGGCTATTAGCATCGATATGAGATTTCATGTAAGACCATATATGGGATATGGCATTGGTACGGTACTGTGTGTACAAGATTCCCTAGTATCATTTAGTATTTCAAGTGGTTCAACGGAAAATTTAACGGGAATGTAACACCCCAAACCCAGCCTAGACGTTATGACCGGATCTGGCATGTCACATAGAGGGTTGTTTTAAAAACTGCGCGATAGTTAAAAACTTTGTATTCTTTTTGAGACTCCGAGGTTTGTTGTTTGAGAAATTCAGATTGGCTTTTATGGGTCTCTTGTAAAAACATTATTATTTGCGAAAACTCTGTTTATAGCAGAAGTCAGATTCAGTACATTGCGAAAAACGTGATATTTTAAAAACAGTTATTAACGTTTTAGGAAAACCCAGAGTTTAAATCGTTTATAGTTTAAGCATATCTTAAATGAAAGTTTAAAAGAAAAATAAAATTCTAAAGGACTTATTACAAAATATTAACCCAAAATAAATAATCTTAAAATAAAGCTAAACTGAAATTTATTAAAGTTCGTGAGAAATACTCCGATGTATGGCCATTGCAGAGTCCTCCGCAGCTTCAAATCCTCTAACGCTGGGCATCACCTGCAAGGTTAAAGCAGAAGGGTGAGTTACGAGAACTCAGTGTGTAATCCCCTAATTGGTCATTAACTGGGCCCGAGCCCATACGGAAGCAGACCGGGCTGAGGCCCTATTCAGAGACAATCTGGGTCGTAGCCCTATAAATACATAATGCAAACAAAGAATGCAACCCAACCCAATAATCCATCCGCTACACACCCCCGTACCAACCCTACACACCTGTGGGGACCAAGTCAACCCACCCAGCCCTATACACCAATATGGCAGAAAAGCTACTAATCACAGAATTTGTGGCGGAGCCACCAGAATAACAGAATATACGTGGCATGACCACTACTCAGATTGTGGCAGAGCCACCAGAATACACTTCCTTCGATCATCAAACCCAACCCATGCAACATATTGTAAATGCAATGCATCATACGTACAAAAGTGTAAATAAAACATATACATGATAACCAACCAGAATCAAGGGTATAACGGTCATTTACCCTCTAGGGGTTTTTCGATAATTTACCCTCCAGGGGTATTTCTATAATTTACCCTCTAGGGGTATTTCGGTAATTTACCCTCCAGGGGTATCTCGGTAATTTGATCAACTAACGGCCTTTCCGAAGGCCTACCGTCGCCTCGAGTGACACAGGACCCTTTTTGGGTCTCTACGAAACTATTGGGCCTGAAATCCATTTCAGGCCCAAACGGGCCCACTCGCTCTTGTGGCCCATTTCGCATGGTTTTGGTCTCAAATTTTCAGATTTCGCAACCGCACTTACCATTTGACAGTTTTCCATCAATCTTGCCCATGTGGGCCAAATAGCCCATTGGGCCCGTTCAGCCCGTTTCGACTCGGTTAGGCCCGTTACAGCCTCAATTTCGCGAGAGTACTTGGGACACTCTCTGCGACTTACCATCATTATTCGTATTTCAATTTACCACTACGAGCGCTCGCACGCTCAGTGGGAACAGATACCGGTTTTCTGGCTTTTCGGCTTTCGGGCGAGTCACATAACAATGCAAGCAAGTATTCAGAGGGGTGTGAGATTACACACCTCATTTGGGATACGTATCACGATACTCTCTGAAGCAGCAAGAACAACGGCAACTCCTTGCTATACTAGAATAACCGATTTACTCCCTTCGATTATGAAATTAAGTCCCTAATGAAAAACATAGGTTAGCAATGTTGTTTCAAGACAATAAAGTAATGGTCGTTCGCCCTAAAACTCATAAAATAATACCAGAATTATCCGTTAGGTTGAAATCGATAACTTAATCCACACTACTTACCAATAGCCAAGCAATCCACTACAAGGGATAGATGTTTAGTTGGCCCTCTGATTAAACACGTCAAGACCCTAGCAGTGTTTGGCACGAGAAACAGATGTTAGCAACACCTTAATCATGACCACAAAAGAATTCAAAACAGCCATTCAGCTTGAGTAAGAATCAACCAATGGATAAACCTTACCATCTATATTCAGCCTTAATCTCACTTCCCAACCAACTTTCAAATCCAAGCCTAGAAGAATGATGAGAGGTATGCTAGCACTCCCACAGATTTGGCCCACACCAAAAGAAATAAGAAATATTTGAGGTAGAAGAGAATGACTTGATTCGGCCTTAGTCAAAAGAAACAGGGTGAGAGATTCGGCCTTAGTGGAAAGAAAAGAGGGAAAACTAGAAGAAGAGCAAACGTACCTTAGGCCAGAAATGAGTTGAATGAGTGAGGAGATTCGACACAAATAGCAACACACAAGAACCAAGATGCTAAGAAACGGAGTAAGCCAATTGAAACTAGAAGAAGAGGGGTAGAGGTTTTGGCTAAGGTGTAAAAGAAGCCGCAAATAGAAGGAGATGGAGGGTGAGTTTCGGCCAAGGGTGATTAGGTAGCAAGCAAAAGCAAACAAAGCATGAAAACCAAGTGAACGAGAGGAAAAGTGAACTGAGAAATTCGGCAATAGCACAAATGAATAGAAAAGACCCGAAATGACAAGGTCAAAATGCAAAAACTACTCAACGGCACCCTACACACACATGACCGAATATGCAATTAAAGTGACCCCTCTACACCGAAATTCTCCTCCCACACACTCCACATTCAACCAAACACTCCCCACACCATCACTTCCACGATTTCCTCCCCAATTTTCTCCTACATTTCCTCTCCACCTCCCATTCAAACCATTTGACTCATTCTTCAACCACCCTGGCAGAGTTTGGACTCAACTCTGCTTCTTCCTCTCCCAAACACAAAATAATAGCCACCAAAATAACACTTGTGATATTCGAACCTCCAACCTCCTTGCACTCCCCTTGACGCCACACCACCTTGCCACATGCTCCACTTGTGCTAGCAAAACACCAACAAATTTCTTTAAGTCCAGCTTCTGCTAGCTCTCCCCATTAAAGTGCCCAAAAACCAAAATTTCACCAGGGCTTGGGCTCGAACCTGAGCCTCCCTAAGACCCCGAAACACACCCAAACAACCCGCAGAGCAACCATAACATGCATTTACACAAATATCACATACCCCTAAATTTTAGGATGTTACAATTCTACCCCCTTAGAAAACTTTTCGGCCTCGAAATTTACCTGATCAAAAGAGGTGAGGGTATTGCTATCGTATTGCCTCCTCTGGCTCCCACGTGGCTTCCTCTGACCGTTGATTACGCCACAATACTTTGATTAGCGGAATGGATTTCCTCCCCAACACTTTAACATCCCGATCTAAAATCTGCACGGGTTCCTCTTCAAATGACAGATCAGGTCTGACCTCGATTTCTTTCATTGGCACTATATGAGATGGATTCGAGTGATAGCGTCTCAGCATAGAGACATGGAATACGCTATGTATCCGTTGTAGCTTAAGAGGCAACTCGAGCTAATAGGCAACCGGTTCCACACGCTTCACTATCCGATAAGACCCGATGAATCTCGGGCTCAACTTGCCCTTCCGTCTAAATCTCAAAATCTTCTTCCAAGGTGAGACCTTCAAGAAGACATAATCTCCCACTGAGTCCTCGATTTCCTTACGCTTCAGATCCGTATATGACTTCTGATTATCACCTGCTTCTTTTAACTGACCCCGAATCAACTTCACCTTTTCCTCAGTTTCCGAAATCAATTCTGGACCCAACAACCGTCGCTCACCCAACTCTGTCCAACAAGTAGGGGTACGACACCTATGACCATATAATGCCTCGTAGGGTGCCATCTGAATGTTGGATTGGTAACTGTTGTTATACGTAAATTCCACTAACGGTAAATACTCTTCCCAACTACCCCTGAAGTCAATCACACAGCCCCTTAACACATCTTCCAGAATCTGGATTACCCTCTCTGACTAACCATCTGTTTGTGGATGAAATGCTATGCTGAAATCTAGTCTTGTGCCCAAAGCTTCATGTAACACCTTCCAGAACCACGACGTGAATCTAGGGTCCCTGTCTGAGATGGAAGACACTGGTACCCCATGTAGCCTCACAATTTCTGCCACGTATAACTTGGCCAACTTCTGTAGCAAGTAATCCATGCGAACCGGTATGAAGTGTGCGGACTTAGTCAACCGGTCAATAATCACCCACACTGAATCTTTCTTAGTAGGCGTCAAGGGTAGCCCACTAACAAAATCCATTGTTATCCTTTCCCACTTCCAGAGTGGAATCCTTATAGGTTGCAGTAGTCCCGAAGGCAGTTGATGCTCAGCCTTCACTTGCTGACACGTCAAACACTTGCTTACGAAGTCGGTAACCTCACGTTTCCACCGGGATGCATAGCATATGGGCTACTATGCACTTTTCGCAGAATCATCTGTCTCAAATCAGAATCCTTCGTACACAGACCCTTCACGAAAACATAATACCCATTCGTTGTTCAGCCCAAAATCCCATGTCTCTCCACTCTTCACTTGCTGAAGCTTAGAACCCAATAATTCATCCAATAATTGCTTCTCCTTAATCTGACTAACCCACGTCGGTTTCACCTAAAGTTCCGCCAACAAACTACCATCCTCATAAAGACTGAGACGAGCAAACATTTCTCTCAAATCAGATACCAGCTTACGACTTAGTGCATCCGCCACCACGTTGGCTTTACCCGGGTGATACTCAATCGAGCAATCGTAGTCCTTTAGCAATTCAGTCCACCTCCGCTGCCTGAGATTCAACTCCTTTTGGGTAAGGAGATACTTCAGACTCTTATGGTCAGTGTAGATGATCAACTTTTCTCCATACAGGTAATGTCTCCATATCTTTAGGGTGAACAGTACTGCAGCTAGTTCCAAATCATGAGTGGGATAGCTCACCTCATGTGGCCTTAGTTGACGAGATGCATACGCCACCACCTTCCCTTCTTGCATCAGCACACAACCCAAACCTGTGTGCGACGCATCACCATAGACAACAAATTCTTTCCCAGCCTCAGGCTGTATCAATACTAGTGCTTCCGTTAGAATCTTCTTCAATCTCTCAAAACTCTCTTGCTACTTATCGTACCAAACAAATGGGACCCCTTTACGCAGTAACTTAGTTAGGGGTGCAGTAATCAACAAAAACCCCTTAACAAACCGCCTGTAGTACCCAGCCAAACCCAGAAAACTTCGGATCTCTGACACTGACTTCGGTGGCTTCCAATCTAATACAGCTTCAACTTTCTGAGGATCAACCCTAATCCCCTCGGCAGACGCAACATGCCCCAAAAATGTCACTTCCTTCAGCCAAAACTCGCACTTACTGAATTTGGCGTAAAGTTGCTTTTCCCTCAACATCTGCAGCACAACCCGAAGATGTGAATCATGCTCCTCCTCAGTTTTTGAATACACCAAAATGTCATCTATGAATACCACCACGAACCGGTCCAGATAGGGTTGGAAGACCCGATTCATCATATCCATGAAAGCAGCTGATGTATTCGTTAAGCCAAACGGCATAACCAAAAACAAGTAGTGCACATAACGAGTTTGGAATGCAGTCTTGTATATATCCGCTTCCTTTACCCTTAGCTGATGATATCCCGATCTTAAATTTATTTTCGAGAAAACTGAAGCTCCCCGTAGCTGATCAAACAGATCGTCAATCCTTGGTAGCGGGTATTTGTTCTTAATGGTTAACTTGTTCAATTGACGATAGTCAATGCACATACGCATTGACCCATCCTTTTTCTTCACGAACAATATCGGCGCTCCCCACGGAGATACACTTGGTCTGATAAATCCTCGATCCAACAACTCTTGGATCTGAGCTTTTAGTTCTACTAGCTCTTTCGGTGCCATCCTATAAGGGGCAATAGACACCGGTGTTGTTCCCGGTATCAGCTCAATGCCAAATTCGACCTCACGATTTGGAGGCAACCACAGAAGCTCTTCAGGAAATACATCCAGAAATATTTTTACAAACCTGACATTCTTAACCGACAAATTATCAGCATCTGTCGTGTTGACATAAGCTATGAACGCTTCACAACCTTTACGCACCAACTTCTCAGCCCTTAGTGCGGAGATTACATTGGACAGATAATTCCTTCTTTCACCTATCACACTCACTTCCTCATCTTCTGGAGTCTTTAATACCATACACTTAGCAGCACAATCCAAGTTCGCACGGTGTTTAACTAGCCAATCCATGCCTAGTATAAGATCAAACTCACCGAAAGGCAATTCAATCAAATCTGCCGGAAATACTACTCCTTGAACTTCTAGAGGCACATTCCTAAACAGCTTATTCACTACCACAGATTGACCTAAGGGACTAATTACCGACATTTCTCTATCAACAAACTCAAATTGTATGCCTAGAGTCCCAAACACAGTACAAGCAACATATGAGTGGGTAGACCCAATATCAATTAAAGCTGTAAATGGCACATTGAATATGAGAAACGTACTGGCTATGACATCCAGTGCATCGCCATCCTCTCAACGTCAAGCAGCATAAATCAGTCCCGGCTGCCTCGCATCTGTATTACCAGCACCTCTGCCCGGTGCTCCACGACCACGTCCGAACCCATTTCCCTTTCTAGGCAGACCACGACCTCTCGGTGGCTGCTAACCACCTCTCCCTGGCTGCATAAACCTCTGATTTACCTCTTGCGTCCCAATAGGCTCCCGAGGACAGTCTTTTATCCGATGATCCTTAGACCCACATCTGAAACACCCACCAGCACTTCTCCAACACTACCCCGGATGTATTTTCCCACACTGCACACAAGGTTGCAACCGACCTATAGCAACTGGCATCCCAACTCGAGCTGGCCCATCCAAACTAAGCCTCTTTTAAAATCCCCTAGAAGAACCCGAAGACCCAAAACCTCTCTTATTCTTGCCTTTTCCTTATCTCGATTTTATCTCTCAGAACGTTTCACCTCTTAGACAATCTTGGTTTTTTGAATCAAAGTGGCAAAATCTATTTCTTGCTGCGGAGCTATTAGTACCCGCAGCTCATCCCGCAGACCATCCTCGAACTGCATACAGCGCTCATAGTTGGTCGTGACTATACCCCGAGCGTAACGACCCAAGCGTAGAAACTCCGCCTCATATTCTACTACAGATTTGTTTCCCTGAACCAAATTTAAAAATTCCTTCCTCTGGGCGTTCACATAACTAGCCCCGACATATTTTCCCTGGAAAGTTGTTTTAAAGAAATCCAAGGTGATACGATCCGCTTGTGTACCTTCCCTCACAGTGAGCCACCACTAGTATGCCTCATCCGCAGTAGAGACACTGCTCCTTTCAATTTTTGTTCCACTGTGCAGTCTAGGTAATCCATAATTCACTCCACAGCCTCCAACCAGTACTCCGCTACATTCGGGGCTACACTAGAGATGCCCTTAAAAACTTTGGCCCCGTTTGACCGGAGTCGCTCAGAAATGGACCCTCGGGTTGCCGATCCAATACTTGCTCCAGTAACCCGTTCCAAAACTCGCAGTATTGCTTGGGACAAAGCATCGTCTCCTCTAGTTCGGTCATGAGACCCTCTTTCGATCACTGGTGATGCAGGTGCTTCCTTTTCAGGCATGTGCCCTGATTCTGAGGATCCAGCCCTAGCACCTCGGCCTCTACCACGGCCGCGTGTACCTCGTCCACGTCCTCTTGTACTCATATTGTTGAATCGAGTTAATCTGATTAAGAATTTTATGAATCAGTATATAATTCCTCTAATTATTAACAAGTGTTTTATGGAAAACAGGTATAAGAGTTGTTTTCGCAGACCGAATTTCCTACTGTTTCAGTCTCTATAAGCTTAATTCCTATAGCTAACAGTTCTAGTGTACTACCACTAACTCTAGTAGTTTCTTACTACAGTCATTTCATCATATCATTAGATAAAGTAAGAGGACTTACGGATTTGGTGCCGGAGACTCAAGGTGCCATACTTCCAATACAGATATACATTTTCTAAACCATATTTCAAACAAATTTTGAAAAACATTTTCGAACCCATTACAAAGTCGAGTTTTGTAACTAGGCTCTGATACCATAAAATGTAACAGCCCAAACCCGACCTAGACGTTATGACCAGATCTGGGATGTCACATAGAGGGTTGTTTTAAAAATTGCACGATAGTTAAAAACTTCGTATTCTTTTTGAGACTCTGAGGTTTGTTGTTTGAGAAATTCAGATTTGCTTTTATGGGTTTCTTGTAAAAACATTATTATTATTATTATTACTATTATTATTATTATTATTATTATTATTATTATTTGCGGAAAACGTGATATTTTAAAAACAGTTATTAACGTTTTAGGAAAACCTAGAGTTTAAATCGTTTATAGTTTAAGCATATCTGAAATGAAAGTTTAAAAGAAAAATAAAATTACAAAGGCCTTATTACAAAATATTAACCCAAAATAAATAATCTTAAAATAAAGCTAAACTGAAATTTATTAAAGTTCGTGAGAAATACTGCGATGTGTGGCTACCGCAGAGTCCTCCGTAGCTCCAAATCCTCTAACGCTGGGGATCACCTACAAGGTTAAAGCAGAGGGGTGAGTTACGAGAACTTGTGTGTAATCCCCTAATCAGTCATTAACTGGGCCCGAGCCCATACGGAAGCAGACTGGGCCGAGGCCCTATTCAGAGATAATTTGGGTCGTAGCTCTATAAACAAGATAATGCAAACAGAGAATGCAGCCTAACCAAATAATCCATCCACTACACACCCCCGTACCAACCCTACACACCTGTGCGGACCAAGTCAACCCACCCAACCCTACACGCCAATATGGCAGACAAGCTGCTAATCACAGAATTTGTGGTGAAGCCACCAGAATAACAGAATATACGTGGCATGGCCACTATTCAGATTGTGGCAAAGCCACCAGAATACACTTCCTTCGATCATCAAACCCAACCCATGCAACATATTGTAAATGCAATGCATCATATATACAAAAGTGTAAATAAAACATACACATGATAACTAACCAGAATCAAGGGTATAACGGTCATTTACAGATCGCTGAAACCAGAGCTTTAAAATTTATAAAACGAATAATCAAACCTAGAAACTAACTCTGACAACGATTAAAGGCAAGTGTACCTATCGAACAGTAGTATAGCTTAGGCAAGACCGGATTGTCGAACCCAAAGGAACTAAAAGTATTAATACTAACTTTCTTTTTATTATTTAGCCCAAAATAAAATGAAGTTGCTTTAAATATAAATTAACAACTACTAAGCTAAAGACGTAAAGACAAAAAGAACGAATTGGGAAATAACTTGAAGAAAAACTCAGTTGATCACGACGATACCCTCAGCAAGAATCCACTTAGACTTCACTTGTTATCTAACACTAAACCATACGATTTATTCACTTAGTTTGATCCGTAGGACTCCCTAACGTATATTAAACCCTCTCTCAAGGCGAATAACGTCTAACCCTAGGTTAATTAGTGGAACTCTTGTTCTCTTATAATAACCCCTAGAATAGCAGTAAATCGATCTATGGACTCCCATATTAGGTTTCACCCTAATCCGGCAAAATCTCGTCACCCTATCTCTAGGCGTGCGATCAACTCTGCTTAATTATGCTAGATCTACTCTTAGGCAGGGTCTATTCCTCCTCCAGCTAAGCACATCATATTTGGATTAAGCACACATAATTAAGAACAAACTAAGTATTTATCATATAATTCAGAAAATAATAACAAGATTCATCTAGGTTTCATCCCCTTCAGGTATCTGAGGGGTTTAGTTCGTAACAAATAAAGAAAACATCTCAAGAGAAAAGATAAAACAAAACATAAGAAATCCCTAAAACTCCCTGAAGGAATTGAAGGAGAAATCTGCAGTCTTGAGTAGAATTTCGGCTTCTTGGGATGGATCAACTAGCTAACTTCGAGTGATTCCCACAATTCTGACCTTCTCGGCTTGGCTCCTTGGCTTAGCTAACCGCCCCCTCAAAGGTGGTACTTAGGGGTTATTTATAGGCACTTGGAATGCGATTCTTTCTCCCTAAGTATCCTTTTCCGACTAAAATTATCTAGAGCCACGACAGGGGCACGACCATGTCACATGCCCGTGTGACTCATCTTCAAACCGTGTTCGGATTTCTAAGTTGAGGCACAGTCGTGTAGGTCAGGATTGAGGCCGTGTTCTAGATGCTCGTCAAGGCACGGCCATGTGGACTTGGGCCAGGCCGTGTCAATTTCGTGATATGGCCCATTTACTCTGTTTTGGGCCCGTTTTATGCTCTTTTAATCCTTGGGTGCTATCCTGGGTATAAGACATGAAAAGAAAGGATTAAGAGCACCTTTTTACATAAATTGAGGAATAAAACATCCAAAAACAAGCTAAATGTGGGATTAAAATATGTTATAATTACGGTTTATCAAATACCCCCACACTTAAGCTTTTGCTTGTCCTCAAGCAAAATTCTCAACATACAATTAAAATGAACTTTCCATAATTCACAATTCCTGCTGACAATGCCTTATCGTAATTCATAGATAATTTATACATGGATAATTCAATTCAAAGAGTTATAAAGATTCAAACAATGATAAGTCATTCATTTGTACTTCGAAAACGTAGGTGTCTCCCCTTATCTGAATAATTACCTTTAATTTGAAATTGACAAGAGTTGATATCCTTACTAAAAGGTTCACTCAAATCACTCAAAGTGTTTAAGGTTCATAAAAAGAAGCACTCATACGTCGAACCTGAAAAGTTAATCCCATAGGCTTTCCTGAAAATCAAATCTCCACCACTATAAAATGAGATGATAAACGGATCAAAAGGTCTTTGTTAGGGTTGTAACGGGGCTAGGGTTAAAGGTATGGATAAAGGCTGAAATTAGAAGGTTAGAATCGAGATTGAATTGACAAGTACCTACCTAAGAATACTTGAAATAATATTTACATTAACTGAAAATAATAATCCTAATAATACGAGCTTTTCTTTCGAAAAATAAGCTTTAACTGTATAAGCTCACCACTAATACTGAATATACTTCCTTTTTTTAAGAACAAACTAATAATAATAATGGATGAATTCAACTCATGCTCTAATTTAATTCGGTAACTAATCAAATCATATCTCGATTAAAGGGTTGTAAAAAAGGAATGGTGATAACAAATACAAAGGGATTTGGGTTAAAATAGGTGAGTCAATAAAAAGGGTTGTTAGGATCAACGGGGTTCACTAAGGGTTAATTTATGTAGGTAGGCTATTTAGTAGAGTGAGTGAGTTAAATCCTAGGTGCCTTTATCATCTCTGTATATCAAATCATCAATGTGGTCTCAACATGTATAAAAGAGGCAAGTTCTAGAATAACAGTTCAAAGTTGACACGCTCATAATCAAAAGGTGAGCACAAACAAGAATATATGCTCTATAAGGCTCAAAATCTCACAAAAATTATGGGTGTTTTGACATCAATCTCATAAATTTCAAATTTCAAAGCAATACTCAAATTTAGGTTAACAACCTAGCAATTTTTTTTTAAAAAAAATAGACTTATCATGCTTGATTCTCTGGTACCTTAAAATTTAATCATCAATGCTCAATTATCAACGACTTACTCAAAAACATGTCAATAAAAACCATAAATCATTAGAAATTTCATCCTAAATAGTAATATGAAAAATTTACTTAAAGACAAGACTAAATTCAGGGATTTGAGAATAATGAAAAAGGTTTGGCCGGATTTGAGAATAATGCAGAAAGTTAGGCCCTTCTTTAGATAAATATTCACCCCCCACACTTAAGATGTACATTGCCCTCAATGTACAAAGATAGATATAACATTTATGGGATAAACCAAAAGAGAAGGGGAAAGAATACTCCCTGAATTTTGGATGGTGTCCCTGGAGGATGGTAGAGGTCGTGGTGTGAAGAAGTCGGTCTGGATGACGAACCTGTGCTAGATAAAGAAATTGGGGAGCTCGTAGAGGATTAGCAAGGGATTATTAAGACACATCCTAAATAGCCTAAATATATATTTTAAGACAAGAAAGAAAAAAGAAAGGAGACTTAAGAAGGAAAATAAAAATAAAAGAAAAGGTGGATGGACCGGAGAATTCTTATTGATGGATGGTTCGCGAGGTGGGTGTGACTTCTAGGGCTGCGGAGGTGCTGGCGGTGGCGGAAGTGGCGTGGTTATCGTGGTGGTCGGTGTGATTCCCAAGTAGCCTGGTGAACCTGACACTAAGAAACTAAAATAAGTTAAACTAAACTAAGCATAAGAGTGTCAAAGAGAAGGAAATTGAAGCAAAAGAGAAAAGAAAAATAAAAACTAATTGGTCTCAAAGACCCTTGGCTTGGTGAGTAGACGAAGCTGTCGGCATGAACTCATGTTGATCATTCTTCTTTGGGAAGACTATGGTTGGCCTTTTTCGCTTCTTCGACATGATGTTGGATGGCTCAAGGATCTAGAGATTTATTATAAAGAGGAAAAAGTCTAAGAGGGAGAAGGGAGATAAGAAAAGAGAGAAGGAATCAGATGGGGAGAAGGGGAAGGGCTGTGGGGTTTAAATAGGATTTCAAGTCTGGCACGTTCCCACGCCCGTGGACCAGGGGCGTGTCGATTTACACGGCCGTGTGTCTGGGCGAGTTGAATCTCCCTAGCCATTCTTCTGCTAACCACGCCCGTGCATGTGAAGTCAGTATGTTAGCACGGTTGGTAGGCACGGGCGTGTTCTGCCTGTGGTCGACTAGTCAGTAACCTCGCACGGTTGTAAGACAAGGGCGTGTTCTGCCCATGGTGTGTAAGTTAGTAGCTTCACACGGTCGAGAGGCACAGGCGTGCCACTTTTATGGAGCCCGTGGTGTAGTGGTTGGATCCGTGACGTTGAAGAGTGGTTGGGACTGATTCACACGGCCTCTGATGAGTCAGAATGAAGATTCTGGTGGTCCACACGGTCACGGACACGGCCGTGTGTAAGACCGTGTGACCTTGAAATTCTGCACTTTTAGTTAGTTGTAAAAGGATACAAAGAAAGGAAGAAAAGAAATTGATAGATTTGAAAGTAAATAGTGTTAGTTGCTCGGGTTGCCTCCGGAGAAGCGCTTGTTTATAGTCTTAAGCTAGACTTTCCTTGAAATTGAAAAAAATAGGGAGGTTTAAAGGTTTGAATATCTTCCCTCATGCTTGTATTTCTATTTTCTTGATAAAGTTTTAGTCGAGAAGCGTTTACCTTAAAAGTGCCGAATGTTGGATTGTTTACCTCGACTGTTCCGTGGGGAAAGATATCGTGTATTCTTAGACGGATTTCCTCGCTTACGTTCAGGTCTGACGTGGTGATACGAGGATCGGTTTCATCTAATAGCACCTGGTCTCCTATTTTGAAGTGATTTGATGTTCTACGAGTTCTTCAGGTGGTTCCTTCTATTTCACTTTTTATGGTTCCGGTTCTTCTTTGATATGTGTCTTCTGCTCTTCTAATTTGTCCACCCTAAGGCTTTGTTCTTTATGAATTCATCTTTGTTGGTTTGGGGTCTAAGACTTGGCTTATGGTTGTATTCCTGTGGTGTTTCCTGTGATTAAAGTTGAACAATTTGATTATCAAATGAAGTGAATTTCTTACCTTCATCAATTGTTGTCCTGGACGAGTCAAGAGCTTGGAGACTGAGTGATTCATCACCTACACAAAGAATGAGTTTGCCTGTGGCAACATCAATTTTAGTTTTGGCGATTGCTAGAAAAGGTCTTCCTAATATTAAGGGATTTGAACTATCCTCATCCATGTCTAAGACAACAAAATCTACTGGGAAAACAAATTTATCGATTTTGACAAGAACATCTTCGATAATGCCCCTAGGAATTCTAACCGTTTTATCAGCTAATTGAACTCATCCTAGTTTGTTTGGGCTTCCCTAGACCTAGTCATTTAAACAATGTATGAGGCATGACATTTATGCTTGCCCCTAAATCAGCTAACGCATTATCAATAGTTAAACTACCAATTAAACATGGAATAGTAAAACTCCTTGGATCTTTTATCTTTCGCGGTAGTTTATTCTGTAACATTGCTGAGCATGTTGCGTTTAATTCCACATGGTGCTCTTCATCTATTTTGTGTTTGTTTGTCAAGAGCTGTCTTAGAAATTTCCTCGAGTCTGGCATCTGAAAAAGAGCTTCAAGAAGAGGTAAGTTAATATGTAATTTCTTTAAAAGTTTAAGAAATTTACTGAACTGTTCTTCTGAATCGTCTCTTTTTATCGCTTCGGGATAAGGTATACGAGGTTGGTACTCTTTGATTATCGGTTTCGGCTTTTCTTGCGTTACCTCTGTTTTACCTTCGTCTACCTCTTTGTTTGGTTCGTCTAACCCTTTGCTATCATGATCTGTGATGGCTTGAATTTGCTCCTTAGGGTTAATCTCGGTGTTACTTGGTAGACGTCCTTGCAGTCGTTCAGACATTAGCTTTGCGAGTTACTCGACTGCATTAGTGACTTCTTTGAATGACTTAGTAAGTTCCCCAACTCTTTTCTCGTTATCTTTAATTGTTCTCTCAGTCTCGTGGAAACGGTTTTCCGTGTTTGTCATAAATTTTGTCAGCGTCTCTTCGAGGTTTGGCTTCTTCTCTTACGGATAGGGCTGATTTTGGAAGTTTTGAGGAGGTTGTTGCCTTTGGTTTCCTTAATTTCCTTGGCTTCCCCACGAAAAATTTGGGTGGTTCCTCCAACCTGGATTGTAAGTATTACTATAGGGATTATTATTGGATCTGAAATTATTACCTATGTAATTCATCTGTTCGCTCTCTGCATCTTGTTGGTAGGGTGGGTACTCGGGATTCGCCACAATTCCACTTGCGTCGCACTGCATGATTGGGTGTACCTGAGAAGAACACAAACTATCAAGCTTTTTATTCATCATCTCTATCTGTGTTGATAGTGTGGTTATTGCATCGAGGTTGTACACTCCGGCTGATTTTGTTGGTTTCGTCCTTGTAACTTGCCACTGATATATTCAGTGACATCTCTTTAATGAACTCGTAGGCTGCTTCAGGAGTTTTATTGTTCAGAGTTCCACTAGCTGCTGAATCGATTAGTTGTCTCGTTGAGGGGTTTACACCGTTATAAAATGTTTGGACTTGTAGCCACAAGGGTAGACCATGGAGTGGACACCTTCTCAAGAGATCTTTGTACCTCTCCCATGCATCGTATAATGTCTCTAAATCCATCTGTACAAAAGAAGATATATCATTCCGTAATTTGGCCGTTTTGCCCGGTGGGAAATATTTCAATAAGAACTTTTCGATCATTTGTTCCCATGTAGTGATTGACCCTTGTGGTAACGAGTTTAACCACTGTTTGGCTTTATTCCTTAATGAAAAAGGGAATAACCGAAGACGTATGGCATCATCAGAAACGCCATTTATTTTGAAGGTATCACAGAACTCTAAAAAATTAGCTATATGCATGTTTGGATCTTCGTCCTGCAAACCATCAAATTGAACAAATTGCTGAATCATTTGTATTGTGTTAGGCTTTAATTCAAAATTGTTAGAAGCTATAGCAGGCCTAACAATACTTGATTCTGCTCCTCTTGAATGCGGTTTAGCATAATCAAACATTGTACGTGGAGCATTGTTTTCCCCCACATCATGTGCTGGTGGGTTATTCTCGTCCATCCCTTCAGTAGTATTGGATCTGTCTTCTTGATCTTCACCTGTGAAATTTAGGGCTCGCCTGATTTCTTTGTGGGTCCTACGAACGGTAGCTTCAATTTCACTATCGTATACCAAAGGTCCTCTCGGGTTCCTTCTAGTCATAAACTAGAGGTACTTGCTGAGAAAAGAAAAAGAAGGAAAATTCAGCAAAAATTAAAATAAAAATAAAAGTAAATTACAAAAAATAAAAGAATAATGGCTAAAGTAATAAAAATAAAGTTTTCGTAATATTTTAGTTCCCGGCAACGGCGCCAAAAACTTGATCGCTGAAATCAGAGCTTTAAAATTTATAAAACGAATGATCAAACCTGGAAACTAACTCTGACAGGCAAGTGTACCTATCGAACAGTAGTATAGCTTAGGCAAAACCGGTTTGTCGAACCCAAAGGAACTAAAAGTATTAATACTAACTTTCGTTTTATTATTTAGCCCAAAATAAAATGAAGTTGCTTTAAATCTAAATTAACGACTACTAAGCTAAAGATGCAAAGACAAAAAGAACGAATTGGGAAATAACTTGAAGAAAAACTCAATTGATCACGACGATACCCTCAGGAAGAATCCACCTAGACTTCACTTGTTATCTAACACTGAACCATACGATTTATTCACTTAGTTTGATCCGTAGGACTCCCTAACGTATATTAAACCCTCTCTCAAGGCGAATAACATCTAACCCTAGGTTAATTAGTGGAACTCTCGTTCTCTTATAATAACCCCCTAGAATAGCAGTAAATCGATCTATGGACTCCCATATTAGGTTTCACCCTAATCAGGCAAAATCTCGTCACCCTATCTCTAGGCGTGCGATCAACTCTGCTTAATTATGCTAGATCTACTCTTAAGCAGGGTCTATTCCTCCTCCACCTAAGCACATCAAATTTGGATTAAGCACACATAATTAAGAACAAACTAAGTATTTATCATATAATTCAGAAAACAATAACAAGATTCATCTAGGTTTCATCCCTTTCAGGTATCTGAGAGGTTTAGTTCATAACAAATAAAGAAAACATCTCAAGAGAAAAGATAAAACAAAACATAAGAAATCCCTAAAAATCCCTGAAGGAATTGAAGGAGAAATCCGTCGTCTTGAGTAGAATTTCGACTTCTTGGGATGGATCAACTAGCTAACTTCGAGTGATTCCCACAATTCTGACCTTCTCGGCTTGTCTCCTTGGCCTAGCTAACCGCCCCCTCAAATATGGTACTTAGGGGTTATTTATAGGCTCTTGGAATGCGATTCTTTCTCCCTAAGTATCCTTTTCCGTCTGAAATTGTCTAGAGCCACGACAAGGGCACGGCCATGTCACACGCCCGTGTGACTCGTCTTCAAACAGTGTTCGGATTTCTAAGTTGAGGCACGACCTTGTAGATCGGGGTTGAGGCCGTGTTCTAGATGCTCATCAAGGCACGGCCGTGTGGACTTTGGGCCAGGCCGTGTCAATTTCGTGATATGGCCCATTTACTCCGTTTTGGTCCCGTTTTATGCTCTTTTCATCCTCGGGTGCTATCCTGGGTATAAGACATTGAAAGAAAGGATTAAGAGCACCTTTTTACATAAATTGAGGAATAAAACATCCAAAAAAAAGCTAAATGTGGGATTAAAATATGTTATAATTATGGTTTATCATTTACCCTTCAGAGGTATTTCGGTAATTTACCCTCTAGGGGTATCTCGGTAATTTTATCAACTAACGGCTTTTCCGAAGGCCTACCGTCGCCTCGAGCGACACAGTACCCTTTTTGGGTCTCTACGGAACTATTGGGCCTAAAATCCATTTTAGGCCCAAATAGGCCCACTCGCTCGTGTGGCCCATTTCGCATGGTTTCAGTCTCAGATTTTCAGATTTTTCAACCGCACTTACCCTTTGAAGTTTTCCATCAATCTTTCCCATGTGGGCCGGATAGCCCATTGGGCCCGTTCAGCCCGTTTCGGCTCAGTTAGGCCTGTTACAGCCTCAGTTTCGCGAGAGTACTCGTGACACTCTCTGCGACTTATCGTCATTTTTCGTATTTCGATTTACCACTACAAGCGCTCTATGTTCGAGTGGGCACAGATGCCGATTTTCTGGCTTTTTGGCTTTCGGCCGAGTCACAGAACATTGCAAGCAAGTATTCAGAGGGGTATGAGATTACACACCTGATTTGAGATACGTATCACGATACTCTACGAAGCACCAAGAATGACGGCAACTCCTTTCTATACTAGAATAACTGGTTTACTCCCTTCGATTATGAAATTGAGTCCCTAATGAAAAACATAGGTTAGCAATGTTGTTTCAAGACAACAAGTAATGGCCGTTCGGCCCTAAGAACTCATTGAATAATACAAGAATTATCCTTTAGGTTGAGATCGACAACTGCAAGCGAATTCAACATTAATCATGACCAATAGCCAAGCGATCCACTGCAAGGGATAGATGTTTAGTTGGCCCTCTGATTAAACACGTCGAGGCCTTAGCAGTGTTTGGCACGGGAAACAGATGTTAGCAACACCTTAATCATGACCACAAAAGAATTGAAAACAGCCATTCGACTTGAGTAAGAATCAACCAATGAGTATAACCTTACCACCTATATTCGACATTAATCTCACTTACCAACCAACTTCCAAAATCCAAGCCTAGAAGAATGATGAGAGGTATGCTAGCACTCCCACAGATTTGGCCCACAACAAAAGAAATAAGAAATATTTGAGGTAGAAGAGAATGACTTGATTCGGCCTTAGTCAAAAGAAACAGGTGAGAGATTCGGCCTTAGTGGAAAGAAAAAAGGGAAAACTAGAAGAAGAGCAAACGTACCTTAGGCCAGAAATGAGTTGAATGAGTGAGGAGATTCGACACAAATAGCAACACACAAGAACCAAGATGCTAAGAAACAGAGTAAGCCAATTGAAACTAGAAGAAGAGGGGTAGAGGTTTTGGCTAAGGTGTAAAAGAAGCCGCAAATAGAAGGAGATGGAGGGTGAGTTTCGGCTAAGGGTGATTAGGTAGCAAGCAAAAGCAAATAAAGCATGAAAACCAAGTGAACGAGAGGAAAAGTGAACTGAGAAATTCGGCAATAGCACAAATGAATAGAAAAGACCCGAAATGACAAGGTCAAAATGCAAAAACTACTCTCCAAAAGTGAATTTGAGCCAAAACAGCACCCTACAAACACATGACTGAATATGCAACTAAAGTGACCCCTCTACACCGAAATTCTCCTCCCACACACTCCACATTCGGCCAAACACTCCCCACACCATCACTTCCATGATTTCCTCCCCAATTTCCTCATACATTTCCTCTCCACCTCCCATTCAAACCATTTGACTCATTCTTCAACCACCCTAGCAGAGTTTGAACTCAACTCTGCTTCTTCCTCTCCCAAACACAAAATAATAGCCACCAAAATAACACTTGTGAGATTCGAACCTCCAACCTCCTTGCACTCCCCTTGACGCCACACTACCTTGCCACATGCTCCACTTGTGCTAGCAAAACACCAACAAATTTCCTTAAGTCCAGCTTCTGCTAGCTCTCACCACTAAAGTGCCCAAAAACCAAAATTTCACCAGGACTTGGGCTTGAACCCGAGCCTCCCTAGGACCCCCAAACACACCCAAACAACCCGCAGAGCAACCATAACATGCATTTACACAAATATCACAGACCCCTAAATTTTAGGATGTTACAGGGAATACCAAAGTTGTTAAAGACTATGGTTATGTTGTGAATTGGTGTAGGTATGTACGTAAAACTCATAATTAATGAGCTCGATATGTGATGAACCCTCGGTAAGGTTGTGATTGAGTAAATTATGACTATGAGATTTTAGTAACATTTATGTTAACTTACATTATGTTAATTGTATGTTAAATGTGTGGTTATGATGCTTATTATTTGCATAGGAACTTACTAAGCTATATAGCTTACTCCCTTTTTCTTTCCATGTCTTATAGTGTCACCAAGCTAGCTCGGGGTTCGGAGATTGTCAGAGATCCACTCACACTATCAACAAATATTTTTGGTATCAATGATTACAACATTTTGAGTTATGGCATGTATAGGGGACTTGGTCATTTTGTTATGTGTCATAATTGATTTGGCCAAATATGTTGGCTTATATTGGTTGAAAGTTCATTTTGTAAATGGCCATTGAAATTGGCTAATGTTGGCATAAGCAATTTATATGATAATGCCTTTCATGGATGTGAGAATTTACATGATATGAGTTGATAAGTATGTAATGTTTGTGTATGATAGATGGTAGCATGTGAATGATGTGTTGATGTCTTGGTTGTGGCTGATTCGATTGTATATATATGCATGGTTTGGTGCTATGTCATGTTGTGTAGTTGTGTTTATTGAAGGGTGGCAAAAAGGCTTGGTAAATAGCCTTATTTTTGTACACATGGGCGTGTGTCTGGGCCGTGTGTGACACACGGTCTGCCCCACGGGCATGTGTTTCAGCTGTGTGCCCCATACACCTTAATTGTTGCAAAATAGAATGTCCAGAATATAGCACATGGGTAGAGACACAGGCGTGTATCTCGGTCGTGTGTGCTACACGGCCTTGAACATGGGATGTGCCCCAGCCGTGTGAAGTCTGCACCCATTTTATGAAAAATTATAAAAATTAAATCAACCACACGGCCTAGCACACGGGCATGTGGCACAGCCGTGTGGCACAAGTCAGAGAGATCCCTAATTTGAACATGACTTGTAGCACGGGCGTGTCCCATGGTCACACGGGCGTGTCCCAAATCCAAATGGGAGTGTGACCCATGTAACATGGAAAATTTTCTAAGGTTTGTAAAATTTTCTTAAGTTCTCGGTTTAGTCCCGAACCACTCCCAATGCATGTTTTGGGCCTCGTAGACTCGTAATAGGGACTCTATGATTGAATGCAAAAAATTTTTAATTTGTACGAAAATTCATGTCTCAGAAATGTATGTTTGTTTGTGTTTTAGTCCGGTAATGCCTCGTACCCTGTTCTGGCATCGAATATGGGTAGGGGTGTTGCATAAACTACTAAACTAAAACCCTAAAATGGCTTTGGCAGAAGATCCCAAAGCTTGACCTATGCTTAACTATTTATAGGAAAAGTTAGCAACCCATTTTAGCTCAAATACAAGCCTTAATCACACTAAATATGGATTGTAAGGACGAAAACGCCTTTAATTAATTTTTCCCTCCATCATACCTGTGTCGCGACACAACCTAGTGCGTATTGCAACTCGGTTGCCCTTCCTAATGCTTTTGGGCCTGAAAATAGGTGTCCTACACACTCAATTAAATCGTTAAACTACCTTAAGGCCAGTATTGGCCCAATGGGTCAATTAAGTCAAAATATTGCATAAAAACACTTATTTTACAATAATTTGAATCTAAGCTAAAAAAATTGAAAATGCAATAATTAAACACAAAACTACTTAAAAACAAGATCATTAAGTGTCGGAAAGTACTTAAATTACCATTACAATTTGTAGCAGGTCAAATACCCCCACACTTAAGTCGTTGCTTGTCCTCAAGAAAACGGAAAAGAAAACAAAAACATATATAGTAAAAATAAAATGAAAATAAAACATACAACTAAAACTAAAGTACTTGAGCATGTTTGGAAAACAAGATTGGATCGGAGCGATGACAATAGGAAAATTTGCTAAACAAATAATTCTAGCTAGATTTTAAACCACTTACAATTTTCATATTCAAACATGCTAGTTCAATCTATTACAATGCAAACAAGTCAAAGTAAGTCAAACATATGGCTCCATCAAAAGATATGTATGAGTATAACATTTACGGTTGAAGAATACAAACAGTTTGAATTCTCATTACTCAAGTTTTATTATCCATGCTTTGTACTCTAATAGTGTATTTATAAGTACAAGAAATTCACGAGTATTTGTGGCAATATGAGTGAGATTTTCTCAATTTATTCACTATGATCACTCTCACTCTCTTGACTTTTATTTGTTTTATGCTTTTATTACACTCGTTTTACTTTTAAATCTTAGAATGCTTTTTTGTTCACACATTAATTTTTATTTTAAGGCACATACTTGCATGGATTTTATACATATTATACTATACCATTTCACTAACCATGGATTTAATTACTGAGTATTCGAATTTAAACAACCTATTATTCAACAAACATATATACCAACTCGTAAATACCTATCATTTGGTACATTTCACTCTTTTTTCCTATTTACAATTTAATAAATTGAAAACTAGTCTAAATGCAATTATATAAAATCATTTATTCTCAGGATAAATTTACAGTTTAAGCAAACAACCTATATACACGCTCTTATCCAATCACTTGTATTTCTACAAGCTCAAGAACAGACAAAACATAAAAAAAATTACTATAAAAATTACTAAAAATAACAAGAAAAACAACGAAAAATTTAGAAATTTCTAAAAATTCTATGTTACCCCCACACTTGGTTTAGCACATTGTCCTTAATATGCTTAAAAATAAATTACGGATCGAAATTACCTGATTTGATGTGATATTGCCACAATTGATATTGGGTCGTCTCGTCCTTCACAGTTTAGCTCCAAAATTTTGTGTCGGTTCCTAAATAGAAAAACACACATTTTTTATGTTAATTAAAACAAATAAAAATAAAATCTAACTAAAAGAAGAAAAATAAAAACCATCCAAGTCAAAAAAATAAATAGTCAAAAAATAGAAATTAAAAATTATTCAACTTAATCGGAGTTAGGCCTCGAGTCTACATCTTTGCCTTCATTAGATCTTCTTCCTCTTCTTGGTCCTCTTCCTCTTCGGGATCTTCTTCCTCTTCATTACTAATTTGGCCTAGTCTCGAAATGTATTTGATAGATGGGAATTGTGGCATCCTCATATCGTATCTCCATGCGTAGTCTTCATAAATTGATCATGTGTCTTTCATCCATCAGATTAACAATTCAGAGTTAAGGATCATTTGTTGTCTTGATTTTGTTGAGTTTCAGAACCCCTCTTTCGCTTCTAAATTTCCAGAAATTACTATACGTCGAGTTCTCTTATGGGGTTCTTTGTTGGTTGCAACAAAACTCCTAATTGACCCATGGTCAATTTCGCTTGTTTGCATAAATTCGTCACCAAGTGTGGGAAGAGCAGGCCTAGTTTCTTTTCACTAATGCAATGGGTTATGCTTCGGTATATACATGTGTCGATAGAAATTCTTTCTTTTTAGAAAATAGCTTACAATAAGGTTGCTAGAAAAGTATTGATGTTAGACATATTTAACGCAGGACATATCCAAGTACCAATCAATTGCAACCACATTTTCATAGTCAAGGATAGTTTGGTTAATGAAAATGAAATTGGAAAATTACTCTCTAACTAACATTAAATAGTCTATGATGATGATGTCCATATCTATATTTTAGAAAAAAATTTAAATTCAATTTTTGTAGAAAATCACACACATAGAATGGAACATCACAATATCTACAAATTTTCGGAGGTGATATTGATATTTCTATACCCCTAACTACGACATGGGTCGCCCGATGATTGCCTAGCTTATGTTTCTTTTAGTAATGCATAAAACTCTTGTATAACCAAAATGTTAGTTGGTTCTGTCGGGATTGTACAGAGTTTTTCCCACCTATGATACTAAATTAATTCCTATAACACCCCTAACCTGTATCGGTCACCGAAATAGGGTTATGAAGCATTACTAGAGTTTAAAGTTCAATTACAGTTAATTCATGTCATTTACTATTCATTTCCAAAAATCAATCACAATCAATCATAATGTCCCTCATATGGATCCTCGAGGCCCAAAATACATATTAGAATCGAGTCGGGACTAAACCGGGATCACAGAAAACTTTTCATTGAAATTACAAAAATTTTCTTAGGTGCAGGGGACACACGCCCGTGTTGCCAAGCCGTGTGGCTCACACGGCCAATGTCACGCCCGTGTCCCAGGCTATGTGGGCATTCGATGTGAGGCGCACGGCTGTGTTCCAGCCCATGTCCTTATCCGTGTAACTCTCTGACTTGGGTCACACTACCAGCTACACGCCCGTGTGCTAGACCGTGTGGATAATTTAATTTTTAAAATTTAGGTGCAGGAGTTGCATGGCCAGGACACACGCTATTATACCAAAACAAGTTTACTATTTATACCAAAATGAGTTGAAGGACAGTGTGATGATGCTCCGACCGGTTCCAACCTTTACGAGCTTCCGAGCACTATAAAATAGAGAAAAAAAACCAAGCAAGCATTTCAAATGCTTAGTAAGTTCGTATAAAAGGAATTTAACTTACCATATGTTTACATTTAAGATAAGCATTCAAAAATGCATCCAAGCAATTTGGCTAATAGCCTAAAACACAAAACTTCACCAATCATGTTAGTAAAGTAATTCACATAATATCAATAACATGGATGAGCTCTTCATTTATTGACTTTCATATACATATGCTTTCCATATCATTATTCCATATTACATGTACATTTCCATTACAAATCATTTCAAGTTCAGTTTAGCCATGACAGAACTTTACCCGTTGAATTTAATTGAAATATAGATGGATACGCTCATGTAGTACACTTTAGTGTACAAAACTGAAATCCGTCAATTCGTATTCAGGGGTACCCAACCAGGGAACATAATCAGGAAGCACTCTTTCGAGCCATGTAAGAGGATGCTCATTTGAGCCATGTATCAGGAAGCTTATCTAGGCTAAACAGGAAACTCATAAGAGTTTTAATCAGGAAGCCAATTGAGCTTAACAGGTAACTCCGAAGAGTTAGTATCAGGGAGCTCTAGATAGCACAACAGGGAGTTCAAGCGAGCCATGTCAGGAAGCTCATAAGAGCCTATATCAGGACGCTCACGAAGATCTGCGTTTGTGTCTGCAATAAACGCTGGATAACAACAGATCAAATCATGCAACAGGATGCTCACAAGGAGTTGCGGTAGTGCATAACACATGCAGGATCACTACCGATCAAGATGCTCGCAAGAACTATGTAAAGCCTAATTTTAGCTAAATCAGAACAGTGGTTTTAGAACCACAAATCCGATGTCTTTAATATTATTTTTGGTGTTTATAGCATGTGATTATATATGTGGGAAAGTTTCGTGAAATAACTTTAGCGTTTGAATGCTTAATTTGAGAAAAAGGACTTAATCACGTAAAATGCAAAAGTGGCATTCTATATGTTAAATGTGTTTAATTGCTATGATTTATTAAATGAGATGTCCTTATGATTTTATTAGACCATTGATAGTGGAATTTGACTTAAATGGGCATTAATATGATGATTTTAAATGGTTTAGTAAAGGTTAATTTAGTAAAAATGATAATATACATGAAAGAAATAAAACAAAGTTAAAAATAAGCCTAAATATCATCATCTTCACCGAAGTTTAAAAGAGAAAGAAGCCATGGGAGAACATTAGGTTTCAACACACATTTGGCTTGATTAAGGTACGGTTTGAGCTCAGTTTTTAATGATTTCTATGTTTTTGTAATCGTCGCTTCGTGTTCTAACTAGCCCATGCCCTAATTTTTGAATTTTTTCATGATTTTGTGAAGTGCCATTGATTATTATTTGAGCTTTTGGATGTTTTATGATAAAATATGAAAACTTGATGATAGATTTTAATATTTTGTAAAGTGATTTTTTACAAAAATGTCAAATAGGGATTATATTGTGAAATGTGTACATTGAAGGGTTAAATGTGTGAATAAATGATAAATATGAGCTGATATGTACATTAGGAACATTCGGCTAGCATGTATTTGAATTAAATTGTGTGAATTTTGTGTATTTATGAAATAGGGACTAAATTGTAAAAATGTGGAACTTTAGGGGCTAATATGTAAAAAGCCCAAATATGTGTTTTTGGATTGAATTGAATGATTTGATGAATAAATGAGTTAATTTTGAATGTATATAGATCAAGAACGAAAGAAATCAGATTTAGATCGGGGAAAATCAAAGGTTATTGAATAGTCGATCCAGTCCGTTTATCCTGAATATAAGCTAAGTTCATATGCAAATAAATGTCATTAAATTGAATTATATATGTTTAATTTTCATTGAAATATTATGAATGTTGAATGATTATATACGAGCAAGAACCAACAGGCGTACAATATTTGAAAGTCCCGTACGAACCTTAGGAATAGTATAGGATACGAATGTCATGACATTAGGATTAACAAGATGTGATTATGTGTAAGACCATGTCTGGGACATTGGCATCATTATGTGATTACGTGTAAGACCATGTCTGGGACATTGGCATCGTTATATGATTTCGTATAAGACCCTGTCTGGGGTAGTGGCATCGATATGTAATAACATGTAAGACCATATCCGGGATATGGCATTGTATGAGCTATATGTAATTTCTGAGTATCCTTAACGATTTCAAATGGTTCAACGGGCACAGTCAAGTTAAGAAAGAATGTGTGGATGAGTTAAGTGGCTCAGGTACGTACGAGATTTATATAAGTATTGAAAAGGGAAGTATTTGATGAACTCACTTGTGATATTGAATATGTATACATTGGGAAAGGTTTGTGAGTTTATATGTGTTTTCTCATAGTTTACCTATTGATAGAAATAATGTTGATTCATGTGGTAATTTTATTTGTATATGGCTTACTAAGCTTTTAAAGCTAACTTTGTGTGTTATTTCTCTGTTTTATAGTTAATCGAAGCTAGCTCGGACTGTGGGATCATCAGGAACATCGTCATACTATCGATCAACTTGTTGGTACTTTTGATGTTTTGTAAATATGGTATATGGCATGTATAGGCTAGTGATATGATGATTTATTTTGAGATATGATATTAGCCATGAGATTTGGCTCATGAATGATGTAAATGCTGATGTGTATTTGGCCATTTAAGTTGGCTTAAATTATAATTTTGATAAGTGATATGTGATGTATATATTGTCTTGTGTTTTGGCATGTATAGGCTATTTTAAAAGATGTTAGTTATGTTACTTGATATCATGATTTTGGTATATTTTTGTGTATAAGTTAAGACATGTGATTTGGCTTATTTTGGTACTATGTTTTGATTGTGTATAAGTGTGAATTTATGGTATATTTTGGGCAAGGAATTGATGGAATGAAAATGTGCAAAAGATGTCTTGTTATGTAGTTGATATATGAATGGATAATGCATGACGTTAATTAGGCATTTGAGTACTAAGTTGAATTGGTATAATATAGGTATGAAATGTTATGGAATGGTTGCTTATTGGGTTATGAAATGTTACCATTTATGCTTATGTTTTCTTGTGAAAATAGGGTGGCAAAATGGCTTTATAAATAGCCTATTTTTGTCCACACGGGCAAGGGCACGGTCGTGTGTCTCAACCGCGTATGACACATGGTCATGTTACATGGTCGTGTGTCCCCGGGTGTTCAAGTGGAATTGAAGTCAGTATGCTCCACACGGCCTCACACACAGGCGTGTGACTGGCCGTGTGGTACAAGTTAGTATACCCCTCTAAATGGCACACAGACTGGCACATGGGCGTGTGACTTGGCTGTGTCAATAAGTCAGTATACCCTATAGTTTTGGCACGGCCTGATGCATGGGCGTGTGTGGCCATTTCGAAGGGCACACGGGCGCGTGTTGGCCGTGTGACCCAAGTAGTATACTCTCCAATTTTCACACGGCCTAGCACACGGGCGTGTCCTTGGCCATGTGACACAAGTCAGTATGTATGCCCTGTTTTCACACTGTCTAAGACACGAGCGTGTCTACTAGCCGTGTGAGGCACACGGCCTGTTCACACGGGCGTGTGATACTTGAAATGTTGAAATTTTTCTAAGTTTCCAAAATTTTCATATGTTACTGATTTAGTCCCGAATGCATGATTTAAGCTTTGTATGCTCGGTTTAAATATATATTGAATGTGAATGAGTGATATTTACGGAAATAATATGATATTTGATAAATGCTTGTTCTGAACTGAGTTACTAGTCCAGTAATGCCTCTTAACCTATTCCGGCGACGGTTATGGGTTAGGGGTGTTACATTTATTGGTATCAGAGCTATGGTTTAGTCGATTCTAGGACTAACGTAGCATGTGTAAGAGTCTAGCTATACATGCCATATATACTCTGCGATAGTGTGATGATTCTTGACAGCTTAAATTGTGTTTTCATATAGTAATGGATCCCCAAAGAGCTGTAGTTGACGATGTAGAGAGTAACGCGCTTGCTCCTGCTCAAGGGGCAGCACCATCCGATTCTAGGCCTGTTATGAGTAGCCATGAGGGAGAGACTAAACAAGCCTTTTTCCAGATGATGAGTGAGTGGTTCACAGTGTTCGTTCGAATGAATTCGGCTACTCAACAACCTCCACCCCCACCTGTTCCTTAACAAATTCCTGTTTATTCTCAAATTATAGATCCGATACGATTGAATAAGCCGCCAGTAGATAAGATTCGTAAACATGGGGCTGAAGAGTTTCGAGCTACCGTTGATAATGATGCTGAGAGAGCTGAGTTCTGGCTCGAAAATACGATCCGAGTATTCGATGAATTGTCTTGTACTCCTGATGAGTGTATTAAATGTGTTGTGTCTTTGCTAAGAGATAATGCGTACCATTGGTGGAAAACATTGATATCTGTGGTTCCTAGAGAACGGGTTACTTGGGAGTTTTTCCAATTTGAATTTCGAAAGAAGTACATAAGTCAGCGATTCCTTGATCAGAAACATAAAGATTTTTTGGAGTTAAAACAGGGCCGAATGACTGTGATAGAATATGAAAGAAAATTTGTACGGTTAAGAAAATATGCCCGGGAATATGTTTCCACTGAAGAAATCATGTGCAAACAATTTGTAGATAGGTTGAATTAAGATATAAAATTACTAGCCGAAATTCTAGAGTTGAAAGAATTTGTCGTTCTAATCGAGAGGGCTTGTAAAGTCGAGGATCTTAGTAAAGAAAAAAGAAAGGCAGATTCAGAAGCTAAAGACTCGAGAAAAAGATCAATGAGTAAGCTGTATCAATCTTCATCGAAGAAATTCTGAGACTCGTCTAATCATTCTAATGCATCAATGGGACATTCAAACAGAGATCGTGAAAGGCAACATTCGAATTTTAAAGCTTTGACTATTTCGATAGCTAGTGTGGGGAGTGCGAAACCAAATTGACCTGAATGTAAACAATGTGGAAAATGACATTTCGATGATTGTAAATTGAATGATAGGGCTTGTTTTAAATGTGGATCGTTAGATCATTTTATCAAAGATTTCCCATAGTTAGCTGAAAAAGATAACGCTCAGAGTCCGAGGCAGAGTAATACTGCAGTCAGAGGGAGACCACCCAGAAATGCTGGTAATGTGAGTGGTAGTCAGAGAGCAACAAAAGACTCTGCTGTGAGGTCTGAGGCCAGAGCACCTGCACGAGCCTACGCTATTCGCACTCATGAAGAAGCGTCATCCCCAGATGTTATCACTGGTACTTTCACTCTTTATGATACTAATGTGATTGCATTGATACTTCCAGGATCAACTCATTCTTATATATGCATGAATTTAGTATCCAGTAAGACTTTTCCTGTAGAGTCTACTTAATTTGTGATTAGAGTATCGAACCCTTTAGGCAAGTTTGTTTTGGTTGATAAAGTGTACAAGAACTCTCCACTGATGATTCGGGATTTCTGTTCTCCGGCTGATCTGATGTTGTTGCCATTTGAGGAATTTGATATAATTCTGGGTATGGATTGGCTAACGCTACATGATGCTATAGTAAACTGTAAATGAAAGATGATTGATTTGAGATGTTAGAATAATGAGATTATCCGGATTGAGTCAGATGATTTTAATGGTTTACTAGCAGTGATTTTATCGATGTTAGCTCAAAAATATGTGAGGAAACGGTTACGATGCTTATTTTGCTTATGTGCTTGATACGAAAGTGACTAAAAAGATGATCCAATCAGTGCCAGTGGTGTGTGAGTATCCGAATGTGTTTCCTGAAGAGTTACTAGGTTTACCACCGGTCTGAGAGGTAGAGTTTGGCATTGAGTTAGTGCCTGGAACTACGCCGATATTGATAGCTCCGTACAGAATGTCCCCGATAGAGTTAAAAGAATTAAAAGCTCAATCCAATCAGCCTCGATCTTCCAGGGATGAACTCTAATTCCCTCGGCAGACACAACATGCCCCAAAAAGGTCACCTCCTTCAGCCAAAATTCACACTTACTGAATTTAGCATACAACTGCTTCTCCTATAATATCTGCAACACAACCCATAGATGTGAATCATGCTCCTCTTCAGTCCTTGAGTACACCAAGATATCATCTATGAATACCACTACGAACCGGTCTAAATAGGGTTGGAAGACCCGATTCATCATGTCCATAAATGCAGCTGGTGCATTTGTTAACCTGAACGGCATCACCAAGAACTCGTAATGCCCATATCGAGTTCGGAACGCAGTCTTATGAATATCCACCTCCTTGACCTTAAGCTGGTGATACCCCGATCTCAAGTCTATCTTCAAGAAGACTGAAGCTCCTCGCAACTGATCGAATAGATCATCGATCCTCGGTAGCAGATACTTGTTCTTGATCGTCAACTTATTCAATTTCCTATAATCGATGCACATACGCATTGATCCATCATTTTTCTTAACGAACAAAACCGGTGCTCTCCATGGTGACACACTTGGTCGAATAAACCCACGATCTAACAGCTCCTAGATCTGAGTTTTAAGTTCCACTAGCTCCTTCGGCGCCATTCTGTAAGGGGCAATGGACACTGAAGCCGTTCCTGGCAACAGTTCAATTCCAAATTCCACTTCTCGGTTCGGAGATAATCCTGGAAGCTCCTCGGGAAAGACGTCTGAGAACTCTTTCACCGTTCTAACATTTCCTACCGACGATTCTTTGGCATCCAAAGCACTGATGAAGGCTAAGAACGCTTCACACCCTTTTCGTACTAACCTTTCAGCCTTTAAAGCAGAAACCACATTAGACAGATAATTCCTTCTTTCACCTATCATCATCACTTCCTTATCCCCTAGAGTTCTTAGTACCATCCGCTTTGTAGCACAGTCCAAGTTGCTTAACCAGCCAGTCCATGCCCAGTATAAGGTCGAACTCAATGAACGACAGTTCCATTAAATCCACCCGAAACATTACTCCCTGAACTTCTAAGGGCACATCCCTAAACAACTTATTCACTACCACCGTCTGTCCTAAAGGGCTAATTACAGTTGCTTCTCTAGCAGTAATCTCAGATCTAATATCCAAAGTTTCAGACACAGCACATGCAACATACGAATGGGTGGATCCAATATCTATCAAAGCAGTAAAAGTTTCATCAAATATGAAAAATGTACCGGTTATAACATCCGATGCGTCGCCATCCTCTTGACGTCTGACCGCATAGACCAATCCTGGCGGTCTTGCCTCTGTGTTACCCCTGTTACCGGCACCTCTACCAGGTGCTCCCTGACCTCGTCCTATACCATTTCCACCTTGACTTGGCCCATGGCCTCTCGGCGGCTGCTGAGCGCCCCCTGCTTTTTCTTCCTCAGTAATCTTAGCTTTTTCTACCAGTGTAGCAAAGTTCCTCTCCTTATGTGGGGCTATCAGTACCAGTAACTCGTCATGCAGCTCATCCTCAAAACGCACACAGCGTTCATAATAAGTCCGCCCTATTCCCCGGGCATACCGGCTCAGACGCAGAAACTCCGCCTCGTACATTGCCACAGATCAACCTCCTTGAACCAGATTTAAGAATTCCTTTCTTCGGGCATCTACATAGCTAGCCCTGACATATTTTCCCTGGAATACTGTCTTAAAGAAATCCCAGGTGATACAATCAGCTTGGGTGTCTTCCCTAACAGTGAGCCACCACTGGTACGCCTCGTCTCTCAACAATGACACTACCCCTTTCAGTTTCTATTCAGCTATACAATCCAAATCATCCATAATCCGCTCTACAGCCTCAAGCCAATACTCTACTACATTTGGGGCTACCCCCGAAATACGCCTAAAAACTTCAGCTCCATTTGATCTAATTCACTCAGTTATTGACCCACGAGCTGCCGACGCAGTACTTGCCCCAGCAACCCTTTCCAGTACTCGTAACATCGCTTGGGAGAGAGCGTCGTCCCCTCCCATTCACTCATGTGACCCAGTTTCAGTCACTAGTGATGCTGGTGTGTCCATTTCAGGCATATGCCCCGATGTTTCAGACCCAACTCTAGCACCTCGACCTCTACCACGGCCACGTCTACCACGTCCACGTCCTCTAGCACTCATGTTTGCTAAGTCGATTTAATCTGATTAAAAGTCTTATGAATCAGTATGCAATTCAATGTTTATTAACCAATGTTTTATGAAGTGCGAGTAGAAAAGTTGTTTTTACGAGTCACATTCACATCCTAGAGTCTCAATCTCTATAGTTTCAGCTCCTAAGGCTAGAAGTTCCAATACACTATTGTCTCGTAAAATTCTCTTACTATAGCCATACCGCAATAATCATAAAATGAAAATAGAAAAACTTACTGACTTGGTGCCGTATACCCGTGGTGCCATATTTCCTCTAAAGACATGTATTTTTAAACCAAATTTCAAACAGCTTTGGAAAAAGTTTTTGAACCCAAACCACAGTCGAGTTTTGCAACCGAGCTCTGATACCATAAAATGTAACACCCCAAACCTGGCCCCAAACGTTACGACCGGATCTGGCATGTCACATGGAGGGACTGCTTAAAGAAACTTGTGATTGTTTTAAAGTTGACGATTCTCGGTTGTTTTTAAGAAAAAGGCTTGGTTTATAGATATTTGTTATAAATACTACTAATTTTGGAAGGTTGTTTGGTGAAACGGAAATCGAACTAGTGGACTTTAAAACCGTGACTTTTTGAAAATAATATTTGCAATTCGAAGGAAAACCCAAGTTTATTTATTTATTTATATATATATATTTGTTTATTTTATAATCCGTTTGTTATGCATTTTATTTTTGAAAACCGTTGTTTACGTTTTCAGAAAATCCTCGTTTTAAACCATTCATGAAAGATAATGAATATGTTAAGACATAAAGCAAATTGAAATTCCAAAGGCCTTATTACAAATTTAAACCCACAATAGTAAAAGTAAAGAAACAAAGCAGAAGGGAAATTTACTAAGGTTTGAAATCAATGTTCCTAAAGTATGGCCTCCACTGAGTCATCCATGGCCCCACGTTCGTACTGCTGAGCATTACCTGCAAAGATAAAGAGATGGGGTGAGTTACAAGAACTCAGTATGTAATCCCCTTACCGTCATCCACTGGGCCCGAACCCATGTAGCATCGTCTTGGGCCTAAGCCCAATATCATGATAGTGTAATTAATGAAATGAATGCAGCCCAACCCATCCATCCAACACACCCCCGACCAGCCAATCACACCTGTGGGGATCAAGTCAACCCACCCCGCCGCTCACACCAATTTGCTGTCAAGCTGCTAACATAAGTTACTTGTGGCTGAGCCACTGAAGTCGTAAGTATCAACATATATAAATTGTGGCTATGCCACCAGGCTACACTGCTCTTCATTCAGGTCCCCGCCCCATGCAATATGATAAGATGCAACATACATATATTAAAGAATTCACGTATAAAGCAGGCATTCAACCTAATGTGGGTATTTTGGTAAACTAGCCTAGTAAAGCTTTTCGGTGAGTAGGCCCATTAAGGCGTCTTAGTAACCGGCCCCTTAGGGCATTTTAGTAAATCGACCCATTAGGGCATTTTAGTAATTTAGCCTAATAACACCGATTTTAACAGATCTTAAAATTAATGTTGTTTAAGCGTATTACTCGATTCCATGCATTATTTCGGTTACTAGACTTGTAAGCAACGACGATTTGTTTTACCAATTTTGTGGTGACTCATGAAACTACGGGATTGCGGTGCGAGATTACACACCTAATTACGTAGAGCACTAAACCCTCCTGATCGCCGACACCTACGCCATCATATCACCCAATTAACTAACAACAGAGAGATCTTTAATCCAAATCTTAAGCGAACGATTTGCAACACTTACCCTTACTATCACGTACAACCACGATTTGCCTATTCGCACCAGATGATGGTTCCCTTCCACAACCCGGTGGAAAATCTCGAACTTCAGACACCGCCCTACGTTTGAATTTGGGAACAGAGGTTACGGAACCACTCTCTTTGGGTCCCCCTAGCATTACCCCCTTCGACTGCTTATCACTTGCATCCATGAGAAAAGCCTGATAAGTAAGGTACCACAGTGAGATCGACACACAAGGGGTTTTAGTTCTTACCACTATTTCCTGAAGTCCCAACTGACTAGAGAACAGAGAAGGGATTTGCTCGCTCCTTAATAAACTCAGCTTCGATCTAAAAAGAGTCGAACACGGCCAGATTCGGCTATGGCAAGATGGGAGATGGAGAAAAAGATTAGTTGAGAAAAAAAAGAAAGCGACAAAGCCATCTTTCCTATGGAAATCATAAGATCAACAAAAAAAATAAGATAAAGAATCACCTTACTCTGATTACCAAGGAATCAATTGAGAAGAGTAGATCAGCTATCTCCGTTTTAAACAACTACATGATGCCGTCATAAGAAGAAAGAGTAAAGAGGATGAAGTTTCAATTTAGAGATAAAATAAAACAACCGAATAATAAGGGTCAACATTCGGCCATGGAGAAGATGAGAGGAAGAGAATGAATCTACTTACTCGATTTGGTCAAGGAAGAAAGTGCTCAACACGCAATGGGAGAGGAGATAAAGTGTTAAAGAGGTTCGGCTACTTGGAGAGAAAGGGACTAGGGAGATTCGGCCACCAAGTATTGTCAACTAACGAAGAGGAGAGAAAGATTGAAGAAACGATGAGAAAAGAAAAGAAGAGATGGGAAAAAGAGTGCCAGAAAGTTTCGGCTAACACTAAGGAAGAGATGAACAAAAAGGGCTTAAGTGTTTCGGCAAACAGAGAAAAAGATTGGAAAAAGACTGCTCAAAGTGACTAAAAGAAAGAAAGCCTCTCACGCACAAAACTTGTAAAAACTCTTAAGAATTTTTGGCACGTCCACCACTTACCAAAATCGAATGCTCTCTTCACCCAAAGACCCCTCTTAACTGAAATTCTTCTCCCTCCCCTTGCACTTCCCAAAATTCGGCCAACACCCCCTTTCACCTCAATCCCTTATTTTCCTCCTAGATTTTCTCCTCAACCTCCTCTCTATCCCACATTCAAACGCATTTGACTGAGTCTTCAACTCCTCCTGTAGAGTCCAAGCTGGACTCTACCACCCTTACCTGCTTGGCACAAAATAAATTAGATGAATTGCTGCAGGTGGGATTTGAACTTCTCCCCCTTTTCTCCTATAAGTGACGCCACACCACCTTGCCACTAGCTCCTCTTGTGCTAGCAAAACACCAACTTTTTCCCCTTATGTCATGACGCCACCTACCCTCTCCCCTTTAAGTGCTCAAACCCTAAAATTTTTCCAGGGCCCAACTCGACCCCAGGCCTTCTTAGGGCCCCCAAACACACACAATTAACACACATAGCTAGCCTAACGCTTGGAATAATACAAAGCACAAAATCCCGAATTTCAGGATGTTACAGACGGTTTGTAAAATGCTTTTCAATGATTGCAACTCTGATGACAAGATTGCTTCAAAAAGATGTTAAGTTCGAGTGGTCAGATAAATGCCAGAAAAGTTTTGAGCTATTAAAAGTTTTATTGACTGAAGCTCCAGTGTTAGTTCAGCCTTAGTCGGGTAAAGAATTTGTAATTTTTAGTGATGCATCGTTAAATGGTCTGGGTTGTGTTTTGTTGCAGGAAGGCAAAGTTGTAGCTTATGCCTTGAGACAGTTGAAACCACACGAAAAGAATTATTCGATGCACGATCTTGAGTTAGCTGTGATAGTGTTCGTATTGAAAATCTGGAGTCATTATTTATTTGGTGAGAAGTGTCATATTTATACTTATCAAAAAAGTTTGAAATATATGATGACTCAGAAAGAATTGAATTTACGATAGCGGAGATGGTTAGAATTGCTAAAAGACTATGAATTACTGATAGACTATCATCCGGGGCAAGAGAACGTAGTTGCTGATGCTTTAAGCCAAAAGTCCTTGTTTGCCTTACGTGCTTTAAATACACATTTTCCTTTGCCTGATGACTGTTTGTTAGTAGTCGAGTTGAAAGCGAGACCGTTGTTTATACAGCAAATTTATGAGGCTCAAAAGCTTGATAATGAACTACAAGCAAAACGAATTCAATGTGAGTCAAATTATAATTCAAAGTTTCAAATTGATTCTGATGATTGTTTGAGATTCAGAGATCAAATATGTGTTCTGAGAAATTTAGAGTTGATTCTGATGATTTTGAATGAAGCACATAGTAATTGTTTATCAGTACACCCAATAAGCAAGAAAATGTATAATGATTTGAAATAGTTTTATTGGTGGCATGGCATGAAAAGGGATAACTCAGAATTTGTTTCGAAATGTTTGATTCGCCAACAAGTCAAAGCTGATCATCAAGTGCCATCAAGTTTATTACAGCCTATCATGATTCCTAAGTAGAAATGGGACAGAGTAACCATAGATTTTATTTTGGGTTTACCCTTAACTCTGAGAAAGAAAGATGCAATATGGGTTGTTGTTGACAGATCCCGATGTGTACAAATTACTCGCTTGATAAATTAGCTGAGCTGTATATCTCAGAGATTGTTCGATTACACGGAGTGCCAGTATCTATTGTTTTGGATAGAGATCTGAGATTCACTTCACGATTTTCGAAGAAACTGCAAGTACAAAGCTACATTTCAGTACTGCATTTCACCCGCAAATGGATGGTCAATCCGAACGAGTTATTCAGATACTTGAATATATGTTGATATGTTGTATTCTTGAGTTTGAAGGTGGCTGGGAGAAATACCTACCATTGATTGAATTTGCTTACAATAATAGCTTTCAAACGAGTATAAAGATGGCACCATACGAAGCTCTATACGGTCGTAAATGTCGAACACTGTTGTATTGGAGTGAGCTCAGCGAAAATAAAATTCACGGGGTTGATCTGATCAGAGAGACTAAAGAAAAAGTGAAAGTAATTCACGATAGTCTGAAAGCAACTTCGGATCGACAGAAATTGTACGCATACTTGAAATGGAAAGATATTTAGTTTCAGATCGGGGATAGAGTGTTTCTGAAAGTGTCGCCTTGGAAAAAATATTGTGGTTTGATCGAAAAGGGAAATTGAGTCCGCAATTCATTGGACCGTATGAGATTATCGAGCGGGTTGCACCAGTGGCATATCGACTATCTTTACTGTCTGAGTTAGACAAAATACATAATGTGTTTCATGTGTCGATGCTTCGACGATACCAATCCAACTCTTTACATGTCATTTCCCCGACTGAGGTTGAAATTCAGTTAGATATGTCATATGAAGAAGAACCAATTCGAATTTTAACTCATGAGATCAAAGAGATGAGAAATAAGAAAATTGAATTAGTGAAAGTATTATGGCATCAACACGGGGTTGAAGAAGCTACATGGGAACCCGAGGATGCTATGAGAAAATAGTACCAGAACCTATTCACTAGTAAGATTTTCAAGAACAAAAATCCCTAAAGGGGAGAGTTGTAACAACCTGGTTTTAGCTAAATCAGAATAGTGGTTTCGAAACCACAAAGTTGATGTCAGAAAATTATTTTAATATTATTTTTTGGTGTTTATAGCATGTGATTATATATGTGTCAAAGTTTCATGAAATAATTTTAGCGTTTGAATGCTTAATTTGAGAAAAAAGACTTAATCGCGTAAAATGCAAAAGTGGCATTCTATATGTTAAATGTGTTTAATTGCTATGATTTATTAAATGAGAGGTCCTTATGATGTTATTAGACCATTGATAGTGGAATTTGACATAAATGGGCATTAATATGATGATTTTAGATGGTTTAGTAAAGGTTAAATTAGTAAAAATGATAATATACATGAAATAAATTTAAAAAAGTTAAAAATAAGCCTAAATATCATCATCTTCACCGAAAATTTAAAAGAGAAAGAAGCCATGGGAGAAAATTAGGGTTCGACACACATTTCGTTTGATTAAGGTACGGTTTGAGCTCGGTTTTTGATGATTTCTATATTTTTGTAATCGTTGCTTCGTGTTCTAGCTAGCTCGTGCATTAATTTTTAAATTTGTTCATGATTTTGTGAAGTTCCATTGATGATTATTTGAGCTTTTGGATGTTTGATGATAAAATATGAAAACTTGATAATAGATTTTACTATTTTGCAAAGTGATTTTTGACAAAAATGTCAAATAGGGATTATATTGTGAAATGTGTAAATTGAGGGGTTAAATGTGTGAATAAATGATAAATATGAGCTGATATGTACATTAGGAAAATTCAGCTAGCATGTATTTGAATTAAATTGTGTGAATTTTGTGTATTTATGAAATAGGGACTAAATTGTAAAAATGTGGAACTTTAGGGGATAAAGCGTAAAAAGGCCCAAATATGTGTTTGTGGATTGAATTGAATGATTTGGTGAATAAATGAGTTAATTTTGAATGTATATAGATCAAGAACAAAAGAAATTAGATTTAGATCGAGGAAAATCAAAGGTTATTGAATAGTCAATCTAGTCTGTTTATCCCGAATACAAGGTAAGTTCATATGCAAATAAATGTCATTAAATTGAATTATATATGTTTAATTTTCATTGAACTGCTATGAATGTTGATTGATTAAATACGAGCAAGAATCGACAGGCTTACAATATTTGAAAGTCTCGTACGAACCTTAGGAATAGTATAGGATATGAATGTCATGACATTAGGATTAACGAGATATGATTATGTGTAAGACCATGTATGGGACATTGGCATCATTATGTGATTAAATGTAAGACCATGTCTGGGACATTGGTATCATTATATGATTTCGTATAAGACCCTGTCTGGGACAGTGGCATCGATATGTAATAACATGTAAGACCATATTCGAGATATGGCATTGTACAATTTATATGTAATTTCCTAGTATCCTTAACGATTCCGAATGGTTCAACGGGCAAAGTCAAGTTAAGAAAGAATGTGTGGATGAGTTAAGTGGCTCAGGTACGTACGAGATTTATATAAGTATTGAAAAGGGAAGTATTTGATGAATTCACTTGTGATATTGAATATGTATACATTGGGAACGGTTTGTGAGCTTATATGTGTTTTCTCATAGTTACCTATTGATGGAAATAATGTTGATTCATGTGGTAATTTTATTTGTACATGGCTTACTAAGCTTTTAAAGCTTACTTTGTGTGTTCTTTCCCTATTTTATAGTTAATCGAAGCTAACTCGGACTTGGGTATCATCAGGAACATCGTCATACTATCGATCAACTTGTTGGTACTTTTGATGTTTTGTAAATATGGTATATGGCATGTATAGGCTAGTGATATGATGATGTGTTTTGATATATGATATTAGCCATGAGATTTGGCTCATGAATGATGTAAATGTTGATGTGTATTTGGCTATTTAAGTTGGCTTAAATTATAAGTTTGATAAGTGATATATGATGTATATATTGTCTTGTGTTTTGGCATGTATAGGCTATTTTAAAAGATGTTAGTTATGTTACTTGATATCATGATTTTGGTATGTTTTTGTAATATGTTTTTGGCTTATTATGGTAATATGTTTTTGATTGTGTATAAGTGTGTATTTATGGTATGTTTTGGGCAGGGAATTGATGGAATGGAAATGTGCAAAAGATGTCTTGTTATGTAGTTGATATATGAATGGATAATGCATGATGTTAATTAGGCATTTGAGTACTAAGTTGAATTGGTATAATATAGGTATGAAATGTTATGGAATGGTTGCTTATTGGGTTATGAAATGTTACCAGAAAAAGTTGCCTTCAACTCTCCTGAAACACTTTCTCTAATCTTCTCAGAATTACAAATCGATTTAATTCCATATATCTCTTTCCAATATCCTTTAAACTTTAGTACACAGTGCCGGAGTACACCGTCAAAATCTAAACTACTCTCTTAGACTTATCATTGATATAAAAACAAATTACTGTGACAAAATGCAACTGCATACTCAGAGTTCCCTATGGCTCATCCCATAATTGGATGTAACCTCCGGATCTCTATCCGACATAATGGAACTGGCACTCTGCATAATCGAATAATCTCAGAAACATATTACTTGGCTAATCTGTCAAATAAGAAATCTGTACATAATGAAATGATTATACAGATCTTTCTTTGTCAAATGATCAACCATAAACCAATTAACATCTTCTTTTTCGAGGATAATGACAATCCCGATATGAAATCTATGGTAACTCTACCTCATTATCACTCTCGCACAACCACTGATTGTATTAGTCTTGAATACAGTTGATTTTCGACATTTATCTATCAACATATAGTCATTGGAATACGGATCCAAGATATCATGTAACATACGCAATCATTAGCACATCTACTTTATATGACTGCACAGTTTATTACTCTTGGATGAACCGATGAGATACTACTGAGACTCGTACAAAACTTTTGTACAAATTCTAGATTGCCCAGTACGCAAATTCTATCTTAGAACAATAATAATAATAGGAATCAGGTCCAACCTGAAATTCGGAATAGAAAGTCGTTCACACTGTACTCGTTTAGTTCACCACTCTCTATCACATTTATGAGCTTCTCAATTCACAAAGAAAGCATCGCTTAAACTTTTAACTTAGCTAGAACTAGTCTGTCATCAAATAAGATCAATCAAGTAACCTGTACTCACAAAAATAAACAAAGATTTTCCATTCAAGCATCTGTAACCATACTTGCTTTCCAAAAAGGTAAGTCGATAATTACTCACAGTCATTTAACATCTCAAAACAATCACGTTGTCTTAATTTCAGATCTTTTTGCAACATTAGATACTTTAACCCACTAGGATCAGGAAGCATATGACATTTTTCGTTGAAAATACGAAATCATCCAATTCACAACACAAATATAAAAGTGGTCGTCTCTAAATCATTAGTCGAACAGTTCTTTTTCATGTGACTTTAACCGTCTGAATGTTCAAACAACTTCTTTACATTCTTGTATTAAAACATATTCTGATCTGTTCAATAGAGACATCATTGAAAAATCGCAATTTCCTTACTCAATTCAAACTGAACTCAGAACTAGAGCTTCAGTTTATAATATTTTCAACTGTTTAGAACTTTGCTAACATGCATAGATCATTCAAATTTTCATAAATGTGATGACTTTATCAATCGGTACAGCTTTAACTCATAACAACATCATTCGATTAGAACAATCCAATAGGCATATCTCTGTATCATACTTTCCAGAATATAATTTCCTCATTCAGACTATTAGTCTATATACTGGTGAATGCCCAAAATTCATTACTATACTTGAGGATACTTTAAATACACATAACTCAATTGAGTCGAATAGCCGAGACTAGCTTCTTCTTTATTTGTGACATTGCATAATCTATGTAATCTTTAAAACATTCTGATATTTCTTCTAAAGTTGTTTCCACTTTCCAAACCATTCTCATCTCTGTATACATTACTATTTATTTCATCAATGAACTCTTTAGTTTCACACTTATGAACTTATTCAACATGGTTCTCGTAAAATTTCGTCATAAAGCATCACTGGCAAGGGGGTGAGGTCGTAAAGCCTCTAACTTGACTCTCGTAAATACACACATATGACTTAGCATTCATCATTAACATAATATCATCATAATTACATAATTCACTTCAGACAATTTAATATACTTAATTAATTTTACGAATGTTTTCTACCATCCACAATTTCCAACAATGAATTTACTTACTAACATTTGTCAAATTAGAGAATGCCTTACGAGTTTGAGTACATCGTTTACTTGATGCCATAGTCCAACTATGGTCTTACACGTACACACATGTACTGCCATGGTCCAACCATGGTCTTACGTCCACAATGCCATAACCTAGTTATGGTCTTTTCACTGAAATGCGATAGCCTAGCTATGGTCTTACATTCCATACTTTGCCATGGTCCAACCATGGTCTTATCCATCAATTCATCATTGAATGATCGCACTCATTTCCTACATCCTACTCAATTTGATCTTTCCAATTCAATTTTTTCATACTATTATAATATTCATGGTTTAATAACAAAGACATAAAGCATAACATCATATTATCTCTAATTTAATAAGTGAACATAAAATTCAACCACATTAACATACTAATTACACTTATTCAAACAAGTGTACATAAACACACATTCCGTCAATTTGTGTAAGTGTACTTATCATATTCACTTAATCAAATAGGTTGGCCACATAACATCATATGCATGCCAAGCAAACATGAATGGGCTTATCACCACATAAACTTTCATTTTATTCCACGTTTCCACATTTCTCAACTCATGGTTATCTCACTTCGTACATTAACACATACATATCATGAACTTCTATTCATACCTTTCTAAGTTTCATCTCATCACAAACACATTTCAATCACCTCAATATCATTTTTTTCAGCATTATCAAAAAATAGCTCAGTTGGAAGTCATCTCTGTCTTAACAAAACAATTTCGTTAGAGCCGGGAGATACCACACTATCACGAGTAGTAATATGGCATGTATAGCTAGACTCACATACACTAGGTTAGTCCGAGAATTGACTAAACCATAGCTCTGATACCACTAAATGTAACACCCCTTACCCATGTCCGATGCCTGGACAGGATACGAGGCATTATCGGGCTCAAACATAAATATTTATACAAAACCGGGCTATAAAATTTCATTCAATTTAAAACTGCTCATTCTCATGCAAATCGTCCCTTATATGGGCCCACGAGGCCCAAAACAATCATTGGGAACTGTTCGACATTAAACCGAGAACTTAGTAAACTTTAAAAAGACTTAAAAAAATTCATCAAAACAGGGGTCACATACCCGTGTGGGTAGGCCGTGTGATCACACACGCCCATGTCCTCAGCCCGTGTAACTCTCTGTTTATAACATCATCAACAAAATAGGATCATAAAGCCAAGTCACACGTCCGTGTGCTTAGTCCGTGTGGTGAATTAGATTCTGAAAAATAAATGTAGACTTCACATGCCCTGGGCACACGCCCATGTCCCGGGGCCGTGTCCTCCACACGGCTGAGACACACGGCCGTGTCTCTGCTCGTATGGCCAAGAAAATGGCTATTAGGCACCCTCATTTGCATACATAAACACAACTTCTACATCACACGAAACCTTTAGCATAAGCACACACATATAAATAGGCATTACAATTCATTAACCAATATGAGCCACATCTCATGGTCGTACACAAAATGAATCATATAATCATTATGAACCCACATAATTGGCCAAATCAAATGACACATACACAATTTACTAATTCCCTATACATGCCATAAACTTAAGAGGTTTGTATTCACTTTTACCCCACGATGACAGCTTGATAGTGTGATAGCATCTCCAGCGATCTCCAACTCGAGCTGGCACAAAACCCTATAAGATATAAGAAAGGAAGGGGAGTAAGCTACAATGCTTAGTAAGTTTGTATGAAAATAATAAGAAACTTATTAACATGTTTTTCACTAATTCTCACAATATGTTCTCAATGTAATACATTCATAAATGCATAAAATTTCACCATTCATTTATGACCATCTTGAGCTGTCTACTTGCATTACAGTCACTAAATTATTTTTATTCAGAGCTAAGGAACTCCAAATTAAGATCCACTAATTTTCCTTGAAACTAGACTCGAATATCTTCTTACCATAAAATTTCTAGAATTTTTGGTTTAGCCAATTAGTACAATTTATTCTTTTAAGTCTCCCCTATTTCGCTGTCCTCCAGTTCTAACCCCTCTTTACTAAAAAATTATTTTCTCATGGTACAAAACTTGAATGATGTTCCCGTTTATTTCTCTTGAAAATAGACTCATTAAGAAATTCAAGAATATAAATTTTATCCCTTTATTATTTTTTTACAATTTTTAATGAATTTCCCAAGTCAGAACAGGGAATTACGAAATCACTCTGACCCTGTCTTATAAAAATTCAAATATCTCATAATATGAATTTCTTTTGCTTGCACCGTTTCTTTTTTAAAAACTAAACTCAATAAGCTTTAATTTCATATCTTATTCAACTTCTAATTCAATTTTCACCATTTTTGGTGAATTTTCAAAGTGATACAACTGCTGCTGTCCAAACTGTTTTGTTGCTAATTTTACTCTATCATGTTTTCTTTGTATTAATTCTCATTTACACACATATAACACTAAAGTATATCCATAGTTAGCCATGCTAATATTTAGTCATCATCAAATGTTTATAAGCCATTCATTGGCCAATTTAACCTATACATCTACAACAAAGACTTGAACATTTCACTTCTCAATTTAATTTGGCTTAAAAGCCTCACACATGATCATCAATCACATTTCCCACTTATTCATACATCATAAGCATGGTCTTATAATCACAAGGTCATTCTCATAGGTATAACTTTGTAACACCCCAAACCCGGCCTAGATGTTACGACCGGATCTGGCATGTCACATGAAAGGAATGTCTAAAAAAAACTGTGCGTTCATTAAAAAGTTCGTATTCTTTTTTAAACTCCGTGTTTTGTGGTTTGTTTATAAAAGCCGATTCATTTCAATGCCCATTTTACAAAGTTGTTATTAATTTGAATAAAATTGTATTTGTTGTGACAATCGAGCTTAAGTAATTTTGAATAAAAAACGGTTTATTATCATTTTAGGAAAATCCTATGTTGAACATATAATAATAAACAGTAACCAAATTGAAAGCTAAAACCAAATAAAATACCAAAGGCCTTATTACATAACAAAATCCCAAAATTAAAAGTAAGTTTAAATATAAGAAACGAGTTTACGAGAAAACATTACAGGGCCACCACAAGTCTGCCTCGGCTCCCCAAATCCGCGATCTAATGATTACCTAAAACATTTAAAAAGAGGGGGTGAGTTTACGAAAACTCAGTGTGTGTTTCCCCTTACGAGTGATAACTGGGCCTAAGCCCACAGAAGCAGATTGGGCCTTAGCCCTCACAATAACATACTTGGCCGAAGCCCACATAAATCGAATTGGGCCGTAGCCCTAACATCACAGTATAGCAGATAGCACATGCCAAATGATGCAAAACCCATTCTCTAGTCATATTCAGCCATAAGCCCATAACATAGCATATCGAACCATAGTATATTAAATCACATGTACATATAAGAATGAAAATGCAATCCCGAACCCACCTAGGTATCCATCCTCTACACATCACCCGTACCTGCCAATCACACAGTGGGGATTACTAAATCGACCCTCCATCCGCTACACACCATCGAAGGTAGTTGCTGTAGACGACTTGCACATCGCCCTTATACATTGTGGCATAGCCACCAGATAATGTGACAGAGTCACCAGATAACAATTTGTGATATTAGTCACCAGATTCATATTATGTGACATGAGTCACCAGATAATGTGGTAAAAACCACCAGAACACTTCCCCTTTATCATTATCACCCATATGCCCGTGCATCATACAAAATACGCAGAAATCATGCAATATACCTTACCCAAATTCATAACGAATTCACACATGTGTCATATATGCAAAACATATATCAAATATACGAATAACATGAGTTACCATCATAATCAGATAAACATAAAACAACAAAATCAAGCTAATCAACCTCTAAGGGTATAATCGTAATTTTACCTACCAAGGGTATTTTCGTAATTTACCCACCAAGGATATTTTCGTAAATTTGCACCTGCAATGGCCTTTCCGAAGGCCTAATGTCGCCACCAGCGACTCAGCTACCATTTCCGGTCCTTATCGGACTATTGGGCCTAAAACCTGATTTCGGCCCATCCGGGCCCACACGCTCGTGTGGCCCACCTAGCACAAATCTAGCCACGTATATAAGTTCCACCTAGTCTAGTTCAACATATACTAAACAATCATACAATTTACTCATATGAGCCCACAGGCCCATTAGGCCCACTTCGGCCTAAGCAGCCCCAACCCACAAGAATACTACTGATGGCCTCAACTATCGCGTCGAAGCCCCACACATGCGCTCGTACGCTCGTGTGGCTACTATTGCCGTGACCGACACTTCGGCATTTGCCGCTCTACAACTAGAGTAGAAAAGTACACACACACCTGATAGGAGTCTGGTGCTAATCCGCGCTCCGACCACTCCTGTGCCCAAACGCCCTCCAAGATGTGTTAACTCTCCTCCTGGAATGCTCTTTATATAGCTAGCTCTTCACCTTCCTTCTTTGTATCTTTCCGATGTGGGATCCCTTCGTCAGTAGAGTTTAAATTCAACTGAAACTCTTGCCGTCCAATCCGCAAAATAAATACTCCTTTGCTTCTCACGAGATTCGAACCCAGGCTCCCTTGCAACATAATCCACGCCGCTAACCACTTGGCCACAAGCTCCTCTTGTGTCTTAAACCATGCACAACTAAATATAAACTATGGCCCAAATTCTAAGATCCAAGTAAAAAGAAACCAAAATGCAAAAGCCAAGACTTGAACCTTGGACCTCCTTCCTTCCTTATGGCGTCACCCCTTTGTCTCTTATGTGGCGTCACTTTGCCACTACACCACACACTCCACTTGTGTCATTTTCCTCCACTTTTTATTCTTAAGGCCTACCTGCCAACTTCCAGGGTTTTTTTCACCTAAAACCAAAATTTCCCCAAAGCCAATATTTGATCCCGGGACTTCCTAGAAGCCCTCTAATCTTCCAAAATCACTTACCTAATAAGTCTAACTTGCATTAATACCGTTCTCTAAAATTTTAAACGCTACTACGCTTAAGGCCCATTGGGCTCAATCCTACTAGGCCCAATTTCAGGATGTTACAAACTTACTCGTTTACATTCTTAACAAAATTCGATCACATCCCGAGCACATTGCTCATGAGTGTATACATACATATAGTTGCACTTAATCGTCACTTATCACATATCAGACTCATTTCTCGTGAGGTACTCAAGGGTACCTGTATCACTTCATCACATAACTTTAGCCCTTTTATACTCTTTAAACATAGACTTGGCTCTTTGTCATCTGTATATAAACTTAGCTATTTGCCCGTTCAACTACTCGGGATATTGAAGGATACTCAATCTCATCATACATGAATCACGATGCCAATGCCATATCCCATATATGGTCTTACACGGGATCACATCTTGATGCTGATGCCATATCCCAGATATGGTGTAACACCCCTAACCCATATCCGTCGCTGGATTAGGGTTAAAGGCGTTACCGAACAGATCAAAAACTTTTATAGAAATTTCATACAACCATTCATCAATCGCAATCAAAGTGTCCCTTATATTGGTCAACGAGACCTTAATCATGCTTTAGAGTAGGGTCGGGACTAGACCGAACACATACGGAAAATCTCAGAAATTTAAAACTTACTCAAAACTGTCAAGGTCACATGCCCATGTGACCAGGCCATGTGCCTCCCACGGCTACTGGACACACCCGCGTGTCCTGGCCGTGCCAAATCAAAGTATATATACTTACTTATCCACACGATCACCAGACACGCCCGTGTGCTATGACCGTGTACTCTTAGGCTAAATACTGTCTTATTCACATGGCTACTAGGCACGTTCGTGTGCCACGGCCATGCAAACTTGGGCGGGCTACTGACTTAATCACACGGCTACTAGGCACGCCCGTGTGCCATGGTCGTGTAGGCAAAATAGGCCACTTGCAAGGCCAAAATGCCACCCACACAAGGGTCAATCCCTGCAAGCAATTTACCAATTCATTTCATGCATAGTTGGAAACCAAAACATATCAAAGTAATCATCAAATCTTCACATACAATTACAACTCCAATCATGCCAATTTGTACAACTAAAACACCATTCAAGCATGATTCATCTACATTTACCTTTCATATATCCCCTTCTTAGAACAAACATGCATACTCACATTTCATCCATATACTTACCATTAACTTAACCATTTCATAGTTACCAAGCCATACCAAAATATATACCATATTTCATATTTACTCATGCATATTATCAACACTTATGTAGCCACATCTCATGGCTAATTATACACTTTTCAACCATAACCAAAACAACTAGCCTATACATGCCATATTGAGCTATATGCACATTTCAAAAGTACCAAGATGAGTTTGAGTAGTGTGATGATGATCCTCGATGGTCCCCGAGCTTCAGTAGCTTTGACGATCTATAAAACAGAGCAAACACACACACGGAGTAAGCTTTCAAAAGCTTAGTAAGCCATATACAAATAAACTTAACATATAGGCAATCAAGACATATAATCAATATGAGTTCACTATTAACTCAATTTCATAATCATCATTCTCATTGGCACATTTATTTAGCCATTCATCTTTCAATCTTGCATATCACCACATACTTTATTTGCTCATAGCTTTTCCATTCATATAACACACTTACATTCTCATATTCAGATACATAATTCAACTGGGTAAGTTTAATAAAATACTTACCTTTATATACACACAATGTGTACTTATCAAACGTACCTGAAAACAGATGTACAAATCACATATTCATTCATTTCTCGAACTTTCCCGTTGAACCGTTCGAAATTTAATAGAATATGCAGAGTGCTCAGAATAGTCATACAATGCCAACATCCCTGAACTGGTCTTACATGTAGTTAGATGTCGATGCCACTATCCCAGACAGGGTCTTATACGAATCAATACGATGCCAATGTCCCAGACATGGTCTTATACGTAAGTCTCATATCGATGCCAATGTCTCGGACGTGGTCTTACACGAAAGCTCAAATCAATGCCAACATTCCAGACGTGGTCTTACATGATATCACATAACAGACACCTATGTCATGACATAGTTAATCCTATCTATTCCTAGGTTCGTACGGGACTTCTCGGATGTTAACACTAAGTCGATCTTATCTCAGAATTCATGTATACCACATCTCATATGCATTCATCATTATCAATAGTCATATGAACATACATAATTCAATACAAATACATTTATTTGTATATCGACTTACCTCGGATTCGGATGTTCGTTCGGACTCGGTTACTCGACTACCTTCGCTTTCCCGCTATCTAAGTTCGTTTTCTTTGGTTCTTGATCTACGCATGTCCAAATTTGACTCTTTCATTCACTAACTCATCCAATTCAATCCAAATACACATATTTAGGGCTATTTGCAACTTAGCCCTCACATTTGTACATTTTATCAATTTAGTCCATTTTTCTCAAAACATCAAATATACAAAATTACCATATACCCATGCTTAGCCAAATGCCCATGTATCTCATACAAGTCTAGACATTTCATCAAATTCACAAATTAGCCCCTCAAAATACTATTTTCACAATTTAGCCCTAATGAGCTAAATTCATCAAAATTTCAAGAACAAAACATGTTCCATTTAACACATATCTTTCATTTAACACCTAAACTCATCACAAAGCTCACCATTTCATCAATGGCACATTTCATAAACATCATCAATTCTTCAAATTACAATATGGGCTTGATAGTATATTAAGCAACAATCTCAAAAACATATAAATCATCAAAAACCGATCAAAAGCATACCTTAAATTTGACAACAAACTAGCAGAATATTAGAAGCATTCAAACCTTCCTTTTCTTCTTTGATTTTCGATGGTAAAAGCATAAAAGATGATAACATTTTAACCTTGATTTTTGTTTAATAGATTTTATTTATCAATTTACTAATTTAACCCTTTCAATAAACATATTATAACATATAGTTCAAGGCCATTTTTGACTATTAACCACCCACTAACTTATAAATGGTTTAATTGCCTCATAAGGCATCCTATTTTAAAAGCCACAACACATAGGTACTTTAACAAATAGCATGCTAATTTTGCATTTAATGCAATTTAATCCTTTTATCAAATTAAGCATACAGACGGACAATTTAACTTACGAAAATTTAACTATGCTTAATCACCCATCAATGGCACAGAAAATAATATTAAAATATTTCACTGACTCGGATTCGTGGTCCCGAAACCACTGTTCCGACTAGGGTCTAAACCAGACTGTTACATATGGTCTTACACGGGTTCTCATATCTCGATGTCGATGCCATATCCCAAATATGGTCTTATACGAGATCATATATAGATGTTGATGCCATGTCCCAGACATGGTCTTACACAAGATATTCCTTTGGTGCCGAGGCCATGTCCCAGACATGGTCTTATACGGGACCTCCTTCATTTGGTGTCGATGCCATGTCCCAGACATGGTCTTATACGGGACCTCCTTCATTTGTTGCTGATGCCATGTCCCAGACATGGTCTTATACGGGACCTCCTTCATTTGGTGTCGATGTCATGTCCCAGACATGGTCTTATACGGGTATTTCCTTATCTCATGTTGTGATATTAGTATCCTTGCTATTTTGAATGTTCAACCGGGACTTCAACTTAACATATTTTCATCATACTCTCATCGAGGCATCATTAGTCGATTTCATAGAAATAATATCCATTTCACATAATATCAAGCAATTGAAAATATAAAAACATTATGTAGCTTTAATTTCACACAAACTTACCTCGACTTAAAATGGCGAAAGGGACCGAGTCATCCAATATTCGTCTTTCCCCCCGTTCTAAGTCCGAAACTCATTTTCTTTATCTAAAATATCACATTTGGCTTATTAAGTTACTATACTATTCAATTCGGTCCAAAAATCATATTATGGAAAAATTACATTTTTGCCCCTAAACTTTGTCATATTTACACTTTTGCCACTAGACTCGTAAAATGATTTTTATTCAATTTCCTTGTATTTTAGGCCTAGCCGAACCATTTTCATAACTATAGAAGTCCACAATTTGCATTCGTTCACACATTTTCATACATTTTTCAACTTTTACAAACTAGTCCTTTTATGCGATTTCATCGAAAATCACTTAGTAAAAGTTGTTTACTACACACCGAGCATTCATATTCCACCATTAAACATCAAAGCACATGCATGTCATCCATGGGTAAATTTTTAAACACAAACCCTAGCTCAAAATAATGGTAGAAATAGCTAAACCAAGTTACAGGGATCTCAAAAATGTAAAGAACATTAAAAACGGGGCTTGGATGCATTTACTATTGAGCTTGAAAGCTTGAAAACCCTAGCCATGGCTTCCTCCATGCTAAATTCGGCCAAACAAGAAGATGGACAAGGGTTTTTGGCTTTTATTTTGTCTTTTAGTCCATTTAATTACCAAATTACCAAAATACCCCTAACTTAAAAATATCCTATTTCACTTATCTCATGTCCATTTTTGTCCAACAATTTAACCAATGGTCTAATTACCATTTAAGGACCTCCAATTTAAAATTTCATAGAAATTAGACACTTCTAACATGTGGAACTCAACTTTTGCACTATTTACAATTTAGTCCTTTTGACTAAATTGAGTGCCCAAACGTCGAAATTTTCGAATGAAATTTTCACGAAATCTTTCCGTGAAATTGTAGACCATAAAATTATAATAAAAATAAGATTTTCCTCATCAAATTTGTGGCCCCAAAACTACTATTCCGACTAGGCCCAAAATCGGGCTGTTACAATTACTCGTCCGAGCTAAATCCATCAACAACAAATGCAGGACCTCATCCATTTTGAGAAATCGCATATATTCATCGGAATTCAATATTCAATCGGGACTTAACCCCTTTTTCACCATTTCAAGCATGTATTAAGTTTTTCATTACAGCATTCAATAATGTACATAAATATAAGTTACATTCCATACAAACACAACATTCAGTTAAACATATTTACATGCTTGATTAAGTTACACGAACTTACCTCGACACTTGTTCGCGTAAGTAATCTACTAATCCGAAACCTTTTCTTTTCCTCGGTCTAACCTCGAATTTGTGTTTTTCGGATCTATATAAATAGATTTAATCATCAATTTATCATATTTCACACTCATTTGGACTCAATTTACGTCCTAGGCAACATTACCATTTTGCCCCTAACTTTTCCATAAATTCCAATTTCGTCCCTAGGCTAGGAAAATGAAACTTGTGCAATTTACTCCCTATTCCAAGCCTAACCAAAATCCCATTACAAAATTTACAACACATGTATTCATAAAAATTCAGCATTTTTCTTCAATTTCACAATTTTACATTTTAGTCCCTAAATCATGTTTTCATCAAAAATCACTTTGTAAAAGTTGTTTATCTATCAACAACCTTTCATTTTCTACCATAAATTTCTAATTTTCAGCATATTCCTCCATGACCCAAATTTCATACCTTGATAATTTTTCAAATTAATCCCCCAAATAGATAGATTAAGCTATCCCGGTTTCAAAAATATCAAAATTACTAAAAACGAGACAAGGAAACTTACCCAATTAGGCCATGAAAGTTTCTTCTCTCTCTCCTAGGGTTTCCATAGAATTTTGGGGTTGAAGAAGACATAAAATAAGATGATATCTTTTATCATTTTTTAATTAATTTAATTATTTCAATTTCCAATTTAGTCCTTGCCCTTTTTCTAAATTTCCATGGATGAGTCACCAAAAATCTACATACTTTTTGTTAATGGTCTAATTACCATATAAGGACCTCTAGTTTTTAATTCCATAGCTATTTAATCCTTATAGCTACTAGAATTCAACTTTTGCATTTTATGCGATTTAATCCTTCTCGTAATTAAACACATAATCAGTAAAATTTTCTTATCAAAATTTTCACACGACATCTCTAACATATTACGGACCATGTAATAAAATAAAAATAAATTTTATTTTCGGATCGGATTTGTGGTCCCGAAACCACTGTTTCGATTTTACTAAAAATGGGTTGTTACAAAAACTATACAAGCATTGTTGAGTCGAGTGTCGCGGTTTGGATGCAGGATCACTCCTCGAGTCCTCAATATCTAAAATTACGTGCGCACAAGATAAACAAATCGTGCACTAAGTGATAAAGCTCGGTGGTACTTCCATGATTCAAATCAATTAAACATTAATATTAATATGTATAAACTCATTCAATGTAGTATCTAATTTCAACCAATTCAACTACCATTCATGTGTCAAATGCCAAGATTATGCATAATACCATTAAACCAAGTTTGCATACACATATCAAGTCATATATTGTAATCATTTAATAAATTCATTTCATTCCATTTCATACTATATATTCATTTCTTTATCTCATTCTTTCTCAAATCTATTGATTCATTTCATTATCATATCATCCCTTAGGGCTCGCATAAACAGGTTTGTATGATCTTTCACATGCTATCTTTAGTCACATTTTACATATATGTACATATAGTACCATTTCATATCATCAATTCAATTCAACATCATTTATCAAGTTCATATTTTATAATTCCTATTAACCAAACTCTGACTAAAGATGAATACACGGATCATCCAACCAACACACCAATCTGGCACCTCGGTGCATCATCGAAAGAACCGAAGTAAATATACTAGCACATTGTGAATAATCAGATAGACCGAAGTAAATATGCTGGCACAGTGCATCATCGAATAAACCGAAGTATAAAATCGTGCACAATCTAATCCTATGGCATGACAACTATATCCGACTCTGCTCGAACAGTTAATAGGGTAACCAATGTTCCAATCACATATCATTACATGCTCATATATCATAATTCTGTACCATTTCCATCATCATTTCATATCATGGATCATTTAGCATGTTCATATCATGCTTGTTTTTGCAATGCTTAAATCGATTCAATTCTCAGCATTCAATACCATCAAACATAATCAATTCATAAGACAAGTAATGATCTTACCTTAATAGCTAGTAGACAACAGTAATGTATATATTTATTTATACTGAACTTGAATCATAAAAGTGCAAATGCGGTTTTTGTCACTCATCTACAACTCTCGTCTTTCCCTTCTCTCATGATAGTCCGATGTCGTCTTTAGCTACGTTCAATAATTCACTTATAAAAAAAATGTCAGTGTACATTCAAATACATAGCCAAACCTATTTTGCATTTCATTCATTTCAGTCCCTATCTATGGGATACTCATATTTTTCGTATCTAATATCATATCAAAATCCAATTTCACACTCTTTCATTAAGGAACCTATACCTTTCATCTACAGCATAATCTCATGACATTTTTTAATTTATTCAATTTAGTCCCTAATGTTACAAAGTTATCTAACAAGTCTAAGTTACTTTCTAATTTAGTCAATATCACAATCTAAGTTTATTAAGTATCAATTTTTTCAAGTCAAACTCAAAATCATCAAATTCACTACAATGGCAACTTACTAATTATTAATTAATTGAACAAACTGAAAAATGGGCTAGCTAATTCAAACTCACATGACCAAGAATCTAGAAAAAATTCAAAGAAATTGCTTGATTAACTTAACAATTTGATAGCCAAAAGTTTGGTTGAAAGCTTTAAATTCCTCTTTCAATGGTTATGGCTTTGGAACGAAGATGAAAATGTCATCTTTCTGTCCACTAACTTGACTATTTATAGATTGATTAACATTTAATTAACTTAATTAATCATGATTAATTAATTAATTAATATTTATTTACTTAATTATAAGATTAAGATTTAGTGGAAACCATCATCATCCTTCACTATCTCATGTTTAAAATTGGTTAATTACCATTTTGGTCTTTTAGATAATTGTTAATTTGTCCTCGAGAATTTTTTTAAAATAAAAACTCAACAAAAATTAAACTTTTATAATTTAGTCCCTAAGCTTTAATTAATTATTTTCTTGGTTAAATTACTAACTGGTCTTTAATATATTTTCATATTAACTCTGTAAATATTCTCATTTTACCATTACAGACTCGATTTATGGAAACGAGGTTCCAAAACTACATTTCCTGACACCACTTAAAAATCGAGTCATTATGTAACAGTCTATTCTTTGGTGGTGTAAAAAACAGTGGTTTTCGGACCACAACTCCAGTGAGCCAGTCAGTAAATATTAATTATTTAATATTTACAAATTCATTAGTTTCGTATTAAATTTTGGTTAAGAAGTTTTATCGTTTAGATAGTTAATTAAGTAAAATGACTAAATCGTAAAAGTTATAAAGGTTTGTCTCTATTAGTTAAATGAACCAAGTGGTAATGGAAATATAGAATAAGGGCCTTAAATGGTAATTAAAACATTAGTGATATGAGTGGACGGTTTACATAGTTAAATTACATAAAATTTCATTGAAATTAAAAGGAAATAATGGTAATTTTATAAATAAGTAAAGTGTAAATAAATTATAAGCTAAATTGAAACATTACCTTCTTGATTCTTCCTTCAAACAAATCGTGTAGCCACTGTTGGAAAAGAAAAAGCTTCGATTAGTTAGGGTTCTTCAAATAGGTAAGTAAACCTTGTCCGTTTTTAGTAATTTTTATGTTTTTGAGCTCATATTAGATCGGTCTAGCTAACCCGAGGACTAATTTGTAAAACTGCCAAATATTTTGGATTATACCATTGATGATTTTGAGTTATTCATGAAGTTTTATGAAAGATTATTAAGTGTGGTTGTTAGATAGGACTATTTTATAAAGTAGTTTTTGATGATTTTAATGTTTAAGGACTAAATTGTTAAAGTAATAAAATTACGAGGGCTTGATATAAAATAATAACAAATGTAATCTGTATTGAAACCCTTGAATATTTAGCTAAGCTTGGGTTTGAATGAAAATGGTTAAATTTCATGTTTTGGGCTTAGGGACTAAATTACATAAAAGTAAAATATTGAAGGTAGTTTTGTACAAATGTAAAAAAGGACTTAATTGCATAAATTGAGTTGATTTTTCTGTTGGAATTAGTTAATTGAATGAAATTATTATTTTAGATCAAGAATGAGCTGATAATCATGGAAAAGTGAAAATTGCGGAATAGTCCTTGTGCCTTGTCATGCTGCAGTTTAGTCAGGTAAGTTCGACCGGTTTAATTCTAATACATTTTTAAATGCATATTAGATGAACTTCAATTGTTGAATGTTGATTAATATAAATGATGTCTTGTAAATGAGAACAGATGGAATGAAATGATAGCATTGTTTTCTATTTATAAATCCTAAGCAGAATGAACGTAAAATACGGTACGATTGGCATGCCAATAGGTTATTTTGTGCGCAGTAAGTGATTGATATGAGATGTGATGATGATTTCTGTATATTGTCTATTAACTGAATATACCGAGGTCCTGCATTTGTTGCGAACTATCGAGTTATATTACAGTGTTTCTGGTGTGTTACAAGGGCAGATGTTGGCCTACGGGCTAGGCACTTAGTGCCGAGGTGTGTTATCAGTTGGATTGGCTTGTATGAGCAACTGGTGTGTTTCGGTTGGTTAACCGTGTACTCGTATCCGTACATCGTTCATTCGGGCATTATTTATTGATCTCTTAATGTTATTGCAATGTAGAGAATTAATTGGTACTAATGCTGGACATTACTCACATGTGTGAGCTGTGATCTACAGGAACTCGTTTAATAATCTTGTTATTTTAGTTATTATTTTAATTCCGTAAGCTTTATCATTTAAACGATGAACTTACTAAGTTTTATGTAAGCTTACTCGAGTCGTATCTTTTTCTTTGTAGATAACATTTTGTGAAAGTTGGGAGATCGGATCAACTCGAAGAATCACACTATCCGAGGATCCTTTTAGTAGATTTTGTATACATCTTGGCTTATATGGCATGTAATAGGAGTTAATGTAACACCCCTTACCTATATTCGACACCTGAACCGGGTACGAGGCATTACCGTACTTAACTTGCTCAATCATACAATATCGATCCTTAAGAACTTCATTCCAAATTAAAACTTTTCTTTCGAGACCATAATGCCCTTATTATAGGTCTACGAGACCCTAAACTTGCACCCAGAATGATTTGGGACCACACTGGAAACTTTTGAACACTTAAAAAATTTTGACACAAAACAATGCCACGCGCCCGTGTGGGATATCACATGCCCGTGTTCCACACCCGTGTGGATTTATTTTTCAATTTGAACCTACCATCGCCTGAGACACACCCGTGTCCATAGCCCGTGTCCCTTACACGGCCATGAAACGCTCGTGTCTTCGCCCGTGTGTGAAAACCTTGGCATTCTGTTTACGATGTCATCATCTCAATAAGATCACACGACCAAGGCACACGCCCGTGTCCTTAGTCTGTGTGTCGAATTAAATTCCTAATTTCAGGTGCAGACTTCACACGCCTAAGTACATGCTCGTGTCTTAGGTCGTGTCTCCCACACGGTTGAGACACATGGCCGTGTCTCAGCCCGTGTGTTTACTACTGGTATTTTGACTTGTCAACCTAGCATGCTTGGGGACACACGGCCTCTCAACACGCCCAAGAGGCTGACCGTGTGTCACACACGGCCTAGACACACGCCCGTGTGTCTACCCGTGTGGACATTTGTAAGGCTATCTACCAAGCCAAATGCCACCCTACATAGCAACCATACTTATACTCATTCAACTCAACATCTATCATGTCCACAAGGCACTTCTAGGAACTCATAATTAAGACATCCACACAAGCATACACTTCATGAATTTCATCATCATTGAATATATAAACTTGTTAAGAGTTGGTCAAATTCCAATGACCATTTACAAAATGAATTAAATAACATTAATTACCCAACACCTTGGCTAACAAATATAACATAACAAAATAACCAAGTCCTATACATGCCATACTCAAAATAAATCTAACTTCGCTATACCAAATAGAGGTTGATAGTGTGATTTCGATCTCCGACATCGCACGATCCCCAAGTTAGCTAGGCGATACTACAAGGAAAAGGGAAAATAAGAGGGGTAAGTATAAAGCTTAGTAAGTTTGCATGAAATAAATAACAACATAAAGGCTCATAATGGCATCCATTCATTGCATTGAATAAAACACAAAGTCTTAAACACATTGCCATAACTTACTCATGCTTACTCTTACCAATTTCATATAATGTCTCATATCGTAAACATTTCTCGTAAATTACTCACATGTACCTGTATCATTTCATCACATAGCTTTAGCACTAATCTTATCTCTATTATAAACTTAGCTATTTACCCATTGCATTACTTGGGGATACTCGAAGATACATAATCATCATCATTCACATAAATACGACGCCAATGCCATATCCAAGATATGGTCTTACATGGGGTCACCTCTAGATGTCGATGCCATATCCCAGATATGGTCTTATACAGGATCTCATATCAATTGTCGATGCCATATCCCGGATATGGTCATATATGATTCTCATATTCGATGCTGATGCCATATCCTAGATATGGTCTTATACGGGATCTCAATTCGGTGCCGAGGCCATGTCCCAGACATGGTGTTATACAGGACCTTACCCATCTCAGGTCTTGATGATATTATTCTCCTATTTATTAAAGTCCAACCGATACTTCCACATCACGTTTCTCATTCAACATCATTACTCAAATTCATATTAATATTGTACAACATCACTAATATCAAACATTTAGAAACTTAATGACACGATGTTGAACTTATTACACACAAACTTACCTCAAATTCAAAATAGGCCAATTTGTCGATTTAATTCGATACCTTGCATTTTCCTCGGTCAAGGTTAATTCCTCGTTCTTCTTGATATATAATAGCAAATTAGCTCATTTAATTATCACGTTAATCAATGCATTTCAAAATCATACTTTGGCAAAATTACCATTTTGCCTTTAGACTTTCACAAAATGACTATTTTACCCCTAGGCTCGTAATTCGATTCTAATCGAATTTCCTCCTTTTACAAGCCTAGATAAGCGTTTATTATTCTTATGGAAACCCTCAATACTCATTATTTCACACATTTAACACCTATTTTATAACCTTTACAAAAAGGTCCTTTTAGGTGTTTCCATGGAAACACCTTTCACAAAAGTTGTTTATCTAGCCACTAAGACTCACTTTCTTCCATAAAAGTGCAACAAACAACATAAATGCTCACATGGAAAATCCCTAAACTTTCCACCATTTTGCAAAAATAGTCCCCTCATTAGCTATCTTAAGCTTTAGGGGTTCCAAAAGTACAAATATTATAAAAAGACTACCAAGATCACTTACTTGTAAAGATTGAAGTGGATGAAAGTTTTTAAGCTTCTAAACCCCTCTCTTAATGATATTTTCGGTGGAAGAAGAAAAGAAATGAAAAAGATGATAGCCTTTTCTCTATTTTATCTTATTTTATTCATTTAGTCACCAAATGTCACCAAACATTGACCAAATTTAAAATTCTTGTCCCCTTGGCCGGCCATCACCCTTAGGAAAGCCTAATTGCACATTAAGGGCCTCCAATTAAAATTCTATAGCTATTTGGCACCTCTAGCTTGTAAAATAGAACTTTTACACTTTATGCGATTTAGTCCTGTTTCACAATTAAGCATGCAATCGCTAAAATGCACCAAAATTCTCATGCACCTATATAATCATGCTATAACTCATAAAATATCATTAAAATAATTTTCTTCAACCTCGGATTAGTTGTTCCGAAACCACTATTCTGACTAGCCCCTAAATTTGGCTGTTACAATTCTCCCCCTTAAGGATTTTCGTCCCCGAAAATCTTACCGATGAAAAGGTTAGGATACCGATTTCTCATAGTCTCTTCGGCTCCCATGTAGCCTCTTCTACCCCATGTCTTTGCCATAGTACTTTTACAAGGGCTATGCTTTTGTTTCTCAACTATTTGACCTCTCGTGCCAAAATCTTGACCGACTCTTCGTCATAAGTCATGTTTGGTCGAATCTCTACCTCTGATGGCACAATCACATGTGAAGGGTCCGAACGATAACGGCGTAACATAGACACATGAAAGACATCATGAATCTTTTCCAACTCAAGTGGCAAAGCCAAACGTGGACTCAATTTTCCTTTCCAGCCAAATCTGAAAACTTTCTTCCATGGTGATACTTTCAGAAACATTTTATCACCGACTTGAAATCAATCTCTTTCCGTTTCAAGTCTGCATAGGACTTTTTCCTATCTGAGGCAGCTTTTAGACATTCACGTTTCACTTTTATCTTCTCTTCGGTTTATTTGACTAAATCGACCCCGTGAATCTGACTCTCTCTGAGTTTGGTCCAAGTTCGGCACTTACGCCCGTATAATGCCTCATAAGGCGCCATCTTCAAACTTGACTAAAAGTTGTTATTGTAAGCGAATTCCACCAATGGCAAATATTTCTCCCAATTACCTCAGAATCCCAAAACACAACATCAAAGCATGTCTTCAAGTATTTGAATTACTCTCTCCGACTGCCCGTCGGTCTAGGGATGGAAAGTTGTACTAAAGCTCAATTTTGTGCCTAAAGCCTCTTGTAAAATTTTCCAAAACCGTGACGTAAACCTCGGATCTCTATCCTAAATAATCGACAACGGTACCCCGTGAAGTCTTACTATTTTTGACACATACAAATCCACTAACTTATCAATCGAATAATCAACCTGTACAGGTATGAAATGGGCTGACTTCGTAAGTCTATCGACCACAACCCATACGGCATCCTTCTTTTTTGGTAACAACGGCATACCCGTCACGAAATCCATAGTAATACGGTCCCATTTCCACTTGGGGACCATAATAGGCTGAAGTAAACCCAAGGGTACTTGATGTTCAGCTTTCACTTGTTGACAAATTACACATCTCGATACAAACTCGGAAATGTCTTTCTTCATGCTCGGCCACCAATACCATTTCCTCAAGTCGTTATACATCTTCGTGCTGCTTGGATGTACAGACAAACATCCACTATGTGCTTCATGCAGAATCTTCCATATAAGTTCATCATTTCTGGGTACACAGACCCTATCTCAGAACATCAAACATCCATCAAGACTTATCCGAAAGTCCGACTCAACATCTGACTCACATTGAACTCTTTTAGCTTGTAAATTATTGCCGCCTTTTGAGCTTCACAAATCACTTGAAGGAATGTAACACCCTTAACCCGTATCCGTCGCCAGACTAGGGTTATGAGGTATCACCGATCAAATCAAAACCTTTAACCTTCATAGTTCATACAATATTATATCATAATTATTCATTGTCACTAAGTCCCTTAATAAGGTCTACGAGACCTTAAACATGCATTGGAAAGGGGTCGGGACTAAACCGAGCTCATACGAAATTTTTCCAAAAACTTAACATTTTTCAAAGCTACAAAGGTCACACACCCGTGTGGGTAGGCCGTGTGCCTCACAAGGCCTCAGACACACCTGTGTGTCCAAACCGTGGCAAAACAGGGCATACATACTGACTTGTCCACACGGCCGATGACACGCCCGTGTACTTAACCCGTGGTCGACACTGACTTATTTCACATGGCCAGTCACACGCCCGTGTGTCCAGCCCGTGTTCGAGTTTGACTTGTTTCAATTTGAAAACTTAAGAGACACGGTCGAGCCACACGCCCATGTGCTCAACTGTGTGGGCAAATATAGGCCATTTGCAAGGCCAATTTGCTACCCACACTTTGGGTCACACCTACAAGCATCAAACCATATAATTTCATACACCAAATGGTATCCAAACATACTAAACATGGCATAGTTTAAACTCTTAACATCATCATTCATTTCCCTATACAACTTCAACTCAACTTACCAATCCAAATCATATAATCCATTCATCATTCAATCCTTACCAAATCTAAACATGAAACATACCATTTCCATTATACTAATTCATGCCATAATGGTCATTCACATAAACCATATATACACATTATAACCATCATTATCACATATCCAAAACATATACTAAGGCATTGAACTATCAAGCCATATCACATGGCAAGATTTATACTTCTCAAACATACCAAAATCACTAGCCTATACATGCCATATACCAAATATACGACTTCCAAAAGTACCAAAATAGATGGCCGATAGTGTGATTGAGTCGCTGACGATCCCCAAATCCGAGCTAGCTTTAATGACATTGTAAAACAGAGAAACACTTCACACAGTAAGCTTAAAAGCTTAGTAAGTTCGTCATATAATACATTTAACTTAACCATTCGAATTCAATATACAAAATAAACTATCACATGGTTCAATTCATAGCGATATACAATTCTCATTCATAGTCATTACTCACATAACCATCCATTTTTCTATATACGATATCATCAACCACATAGGTTCCATACATACCTGTGCCAACACTTAGTTAACGATCATTTTTGCTACTCAATGCTCAACACCACATTCCATTCAATCTTCATTAATCATTTGATTTACTTGCACACTTAGTGCCAATTTCTTAGCCGAAGCTTTAATATCATCGCACACTTAGTGCCTTTACATTAAACCGAATTTGACTCGGTATCGCACACACAATGCCAATTAATATAGTCGATGCTTTCTTTATCTTGCACACATAGTGCCATTCACCACTGTATCAATTTTATTTACGTACAATTAGTGCCACATCTCTTCAATCTCATATTTAGCATTACTAACTCATCATCCACATTTTCATTCATTACGTAACATATAAACATAATTAAGACAATCTGTATCATACACGAACTTACCTCGGACGTAGAAATAACGAAACAAGTCGATCAATCGAGCACTTTGTCTTTTCCTTGATCTCGATCCAAATCTCTCTTTTCTTGATCTATATAATATTAAACTCAACTCATTCAATCACCAATCTATAACACCCCCAGACCCAGCCCAGACATTATGGCCGAATCCAGGAATGTCACATCAAAGGCATAATTCAAAATGATTTTGCTAAGTTAAAATTTTAAGGCTTAAAAGCCCAAAATCCTTGAATCTAGCTAAGTAATGATAAAAGCCCATGTTTAAATTTAAGAAATTTATCCAGGTTCAACAATTAAGTAAATAGTTGAAACAAAAACAACAAAACTCAAAATCTAAAGTCAAATCGGAGTACAAGGCCTTATTACAATCCAGCGAAAACAAAGTAATTTAAAACTAAGTCTTTCAAAACAAATTAAGAACTGCTTGCAGTGTGGCCACCTCCGAGTCCTCTTCCACGTCGAGCCGTCTACTGAGGATTACCTGAAACATTTAATAAAAAGGGTGTGAGTTTCGAAACTTAGTGTGTATGTCCCTTGGTAACCCAATCAACATACAATTATTACATTGGGCCTAAGCCCTATCAAAAATGGTGGTCTTGGGCCTTAGCCCACAATGACCTCATATCACATCAGTATCACATGAATGCAATGCACCCATCCAAGATCAACCCTGCACTCCATTTCCCTTCCAACCCTACACTCCTATGGGGATATAAATATCAACCCACCCATCCCTACACTCCAAAGGTAGCACCAACAGTGGCACTACTCAAACGTTGCAGCAAATCTGCTAAAAATTTAATGGGCTTAAAGCCACCGGTGGATCCACGGTCGTCATCCGTATCATCAAAACCCACCTAAGTGCAACATATATTTTATGAATGCAACATACACATTTTCACACATTCGACACTTACGGGTACTTTAGTCATTTCACTACCCAAGGGTATTTCCGTAAATCTACTTTACAGGGTATTTAGGTAATTTTGCAAAACAGAGGTATTTTGAAAATTTTGTAAATCAGGGATGTTTTGGTGATTCTGCAAATCAAGGTTATTCTTGTAAGTTTACAATTTAAGGGTATTTTAGTAATTTTGCAAATCTAAGGATATTTTGGTAACTTTCAAACTAAGGGTATTTGGAAATTTTCAAACTAAGTGTATTTGGTAATTTTTCAAATCAGGGGTATTTTGGTCCCTCTCGGGTTTTAGTTATGAACTTTGGCCCATTAACAAGTCCTTGCGGCTAAAGTGAATAGACACTACGCACCAGGTAGGATTCCAGAGAAGAGGAGGTGGGTCGCTAGGACCGCTTAAGTACCAAGCTCTCCCTAGATCCAATCCTAGGCATGCATATGTCCATTGCCACACTCTAACCCAGCGACTTGTCCCCGGACATGTTGATTATTAAATTAAGTCTTATGCGGTTTAAGAGTTGTTCAAAACTAGGCCTAAAATCCATTAAACCCTAGCATACTTGTCAACGTCCCCATAAAGCCCATTAAACTTTGAGTGACTCATAATCCACACAAGTCACCCTTATAGATCATACCTACATTCGGCCACTTACTTAAACCATAATCAAGTTGAGTACACTTACACTTTGCTAACGATCCTTACCACGCTTGCGATCTCTGAACCTTACCCTTGTTAATACAAGATTAACGACAATGAGAAGTTAGATAGCCCTTCGGCTTTTAACAAAACACACTAAGGGTTAACTGAACACTTACCGAATCCACTTTTGATCCTGCGGCCTAGATAGCTACTGAATGAGATTCGGCTTTTAACCTTGACTGATAATAGATAATAATCGATTTGTGATAGAGGAAAACAACAAATATTAGGCACTAATAGGGATTTCGGCAAGAGAAGATGATGATACTTCGGCAATAAAAGAGTTTGGCTATGAGAGAATTCGGTAAAAAGGGATTCGGCTATAGGAGATTTCGGCAACAAGGCAAGGTATTTTCGATTGTGGAAAAAATAAGGTTTCGGTAAAGAAAAGAAAATGAATGGAAATTTTGGCATTACCTAGGACCCCAGATTCGGCACACACACATTTATATAGCCTATAGTCGAAACTTAGCCACCCCTAGAGTCCAATTTGGCACCACTTCATCCACTGCTCATCTCCTAATTTTTCTCCATGATATCTCCCTTATCCTTCTCCTGAATTCTCTCTACTGATCACTTCTCCTTCGAGTCCCTCTACACGCCACTTCTAGCCTTCTAGAAGCCTAAAATTAAACTCCAAAATAAAACTAAGCTAGCATTCGAACCTCAAACCTCCCTGCATGCATATGTCGCCACCTCTCTACAACCTAGTGGCATCACTTAGCCACTTCACCACAGGCTTCTTTGTGCCATTTTTCACTTATTTTTTATTTAAAAGCCCACTACTCACAACCCTGATTCCTTAATTAATTAAATTAAGAATCCTCCACTACAAAACTCAAACCCAGAGCTTCTCCAACACACCTAGACACCCTAAATTCATTAAACCTTTAAAGTCGTCATGTCATTTGTCATTTTCTTGCTCACTTAAAAATTTTATGAGACCCAAAGTCCAATAGGCCCAATTCTTCTAGGCCCAAATTTGGGGCGTTACAAAATCATTCAATTTAATCCAAACACACATATTTAAGGCATTTTACAAAATAGCCCTCACATTTTCAAATTTCGACATTTAAGTCCATATTTCATAAAATCATCAAATACACATAATTTCACTATACTCTTACTTAGCCGAATTTTCCCCTAGCTCATACAAGTCCACATATTTCATTTATTTCACATTTTAAGTCCTTCAATTTCTCATTTTCACAATTTAGCCCATTTTTGACATTTTTGTCAAAAATCACTTTCAAAAAATTAAAATCTATCAATAATTATTCATTATTCATCATCAACTATCCCAAAGCTCAGACATTCATCAATGGAATCTTACAAAATCACCAACAAATTCATAAATTAGGGCATGAGCTAGCTAAAACACAAAGCAACAATCACAAAAACGTAAAAATCACTAAAAACCGAGCTCAAAACATACATTGATTGAGCTATGAATGTACCAAAATCATGAAAGCTTCAAACCCTTATTTTCTTTCTCAATTTTGGTGGAAGAAGAACACTAATGCCACCAATTCATGTTTGTTTTATTAATATTAACTTATTTATCATTTTAACATTTTATCCCTTATTTAAAACATTATAAATTCATTCATTTAATGACCATTTATGATCAATTTGCACTATCAATGGTCTAATTACAATATAAGGACTGCACATTTAATAAGCCATGACAATCAAGTACTTTTACAACTAGCACACAACTTTTGCATTTTATACGGTTAAGTCCTGTTTCACAAATCGGCACACAAACGATAAAATTTTCACACAGAATTTTCACACATGCTTAATCACATACTGTAGGCACTAAAAATAATATTAAAATATTTTTTTGACCTTAGATTTATGGTCTCAAAACCACTATTTTGACTAGGGTCTAATCGAGCCGTTACAAGGAACATTGGTCTAGCCCTCAACTCGACTAGAATAGAACCATCATCTGACAAAGCTATCCGTGTATTCATGGCTCTCAGCGCAAACAAGGATTTCCTACTTAAGGCATCGGCGACCACGTTCGCCTTTCCCGGATGGTAGTCTATTACTAACTCGTAATCCTTTATTAGCTCTAACCATCTTCTCTGCCTTAGATTCAACTCCTTTTGAGTCATCAAATACTTTAGGCTCTTATGATCAGTGAACACCCGACATTTCTCACCATATAAATGATGTCTCCAAATCTTTAGTGCAAATACAATTGTGGCTCACTCCAAATCGTGGGTCGGGTAATTCTTCTCGTGCGACTTTAGTTGTCTAGAAGCGTATGCTATCAACCTTGCCCTCTTGCATAAGTACACAACCCAATCCATTCAAGGATGCATCGCTGTAGACTATGAATTCCTTTCCCGGCTCAGGTTGCACTAAAACGATAGCCTTAGTCAACAATGCCTTTAGTTTCTCAAAACTCTGATGGCACTTTTCTGTCCATTCAAACTTCACATCTTTTTGCAATAGCCTCGTCATCGGAGTAGCTATCATGGAAAACCCCTTGACAAATTGTCTATAGTAGCCAGCTAGGACCAGAAAACTCCTGACCTCGGTTACATTCCTTGGTGGCTTCCAATCCACAATTGCTAAGATTTTACTCGGGTCGACTCTAATTCCATCTCCCGAGATAATGTGCCCTAAAAATCCAACTTCCTTAAGCCAAAATTCACTTTTACTAAACTTGGCATATAATTGTTTATATCTTAAAATTTGCAGAACCATTCTCAAATGCTTAGCATGCTCGTTCTCATATCGAGAGTAGATCAATATATCATCGATAAAGACTACCACAAATTTATCCAAATATGGCCGAAAGATACAATTCATCAAATCCATGAAAACTACAGGGACATTAGTTAAACTGAAAGGCATGACCAAAAATTCATAGTGGCCATACCTTGTCCGAAATGTGGTTTTCGGCACATCCGAGTCCTTGACTCTCAACTAGTAATAACCAGACCTCAAGTCTATCTTAGAAAACACCGTGGCTCCCTTCAATTGATCAAACAAACCATCGATTCTTGGCAACGGGTACTTGTTCTTCACAGTTACCTTATTGAGCTGTCGATAATCTATACATAACCTCATGGAACCATCTTTCTTCTTCACAAATAATACGGGAGCACCCCACGGAGAATAACTCGATCTTGCGAAGCCTTTATCCGTTAACTCTTGTAACTGTGCCTTCAGTTCTTTTAGGTCAGTTGGAGCCATTCTATATGGAGCAATAGAAATTAGGGCAATACCAGGAGCTAACTCAATCCCAAATTCAATCTCTCTAATCGGGGGTAATCCTGGCAATTCCTCTAGGAAAACATCTAGATACTCGCATACTATGGGTACTGATTCAATTCTTAATTCAATCTCTCTAGCATTCATCACAACGGCAAGGTAAGCTTCGTACCCCTTTCTTAGATATTTCTGAGTCAACAGGGAAGATATCACTACTGGAAATCTGTCTTGCTCATCTGATTCAACACGAATAAGATCCCCACTTTCACATTTCATCTTAATATACTTCCTTCCACAATTCGCTATCACATCATGAGTAGTTAACCAATCCATCCCAAGGATGACATCGAATTTATCAAACGGCAATAACATGAGATTAGCCGGAAAGTAATAACCTCTAATCATCAAAGGACAATCTTTGCATACTTTATCGACTAACACACATTTTCCTAGGGGATTGGACACTCTTATTACAAATTCGGTAGATTCTACAGGCATGTTCATGCTAGAGACTAACTTCATGCAAATATACGAGTGGGTAGATCCCGGATCAATTAAAGCTATAACATGAGTATCATAGAGAGAAAATGTACCCATAATCACGTCGGAGGAGGACGCCTCTTCGCGAGCACGAATGGTATATGTTCTTGTCAGTGCTCTACCCTCGGCTCTTGCAGTCTACTCTCTAGATATGTTCTTACTACTCATTTCATTTCCTAGGTTTCTCTATGGCCTTCCTCTAGCAGTTCCTCCCGATCTTGCACTCTGAGGTTTCTCTTTCTCACCCACCTCGGGGCAATCTCTAATAAAATGGTCTAGGGATCCACAATTGAAACAAGCTTTCTCGTTTGCTCAACACTCCCTGAGATGACGTCTGCCACACTGTGGGCATTCCAGTCTACTTGGTCGAGCGTTACCAACACTAGCAATTGAAGTAGTCTGAGCTTTAGATCTGGGTGCTGTCTACCCTTACTTCTACTTGAAAATCCAGCTAAGGTGGCTAGTCGAATAGTGAAATCTCTTGACTTCTTGGATGAGGATTGGAATGACTTGCCCAACTGTCTCTTCTTCGAGTCACGAGACTTGATTTCAGCTCATCTTTTCTCTTTGACCAGCTCTTTGGCCTTACAGGCTCTATCCACTAACCCAACAAATTCTTTTAGTTCTAGGACACCAACAAATAAATGGACATCCTCATTTAACCCGTCCTCGAACGTTTTGCACATAATGGCTTCTGTCGATACGCACTCCCGAGCGTATTTTCTAAGCCTTACGAACTCACGTTCGTATTCAGTCACCTCCATTCGACCTTGCTTTAGCTCCAAGAACTCTTTTCTTTTCTGGTCAATGAACTTCTGCCTAATATACTTCTTCTGAAACTCCTCTTGGAAGAATTCCCAGTTAACTCTCTCCCTTGGTACCACCGACACAAGGGTGTTCCACTATTGATAGATCGAATCTCTCAAGAGAGATACCACACACTTCATGCACTCTTCAGGTGTGCATAACAACTCGTCGAATACTCTGATGGTATTCTCAAGCCAGAATTTCTCCCTCTCCAGATCATCATCTTTACTAGCTTGAAATTCCTCAGCTCCTTGTTTTCTAATCTTATCGACTGGAGGCCTTTCTCTTCTTACTACCTCTACCACTTGGGGAGCTACAAGAGTGGGCTGAGGAATAGGTGGGGGTGGAGGGGTTGAGCATTATGATTTGCTCGTATATACTCAGTGTACCAGTTGCTCATCATATAGAGAAACGCTTCTCGAGCCTCTTCTCCCTCACCTAAAGTCTTGGGTCTACTTTCTACTGGCGTGGTCCCTTGCGCGGGAGCCGGCGCATTACTTGCAGCATCATGGGATGCAGCTCGATCGGGTTCCATTTACTATATAAAAACACAATTCAAATCGTCAAGAGTCGTCACACTATCATTATGTAAATACTCTTACGTATGGCATGTATAGCTAGACTCATACTTACGCTACATTAGTCTGAGAATTGACTAAATCGTAGCTCTGGTACTACTAAATGTAACACCCCTTACCCGTATTCGACACCAGAACCGGGTACGAGGCATTACTGTACTTAACTTGCTCAATCATACAATATAGATCCTTAAGAACTTTATTCCAAATGAAAACTTTTCTTTCGAGACCCTAAACTTGCACCCGACATTATTCGAGACCAAACTGGAAACTTTTGAACACTTAGAAAATTTTGACACAAAACAGGGCCACACGCCCGTATGAAGGGAGGAACACACCCGTTTGGCATATCACATGCCCGTGTTTCACACCCATATGGAATTATTTTTCAATTCTAACCTATAGGGGTTTTCATACGACCTGACATACGCCCGTGTCCATAGCCCGTGTGTGAGAACCTTGACATTCTGATTATGACGTCATCATCTCAATAAGGTCACACGGCCAAGGCACACGCCCGTGTCCTTAGTCCATATGTCAAATTAAATTCCTAATTTCAGGTGCAGACTTCACTCGGCCTGGGCACATGCCCGTGTCTTAGGCCTTGTCTCCCACGCGGTTGAGACACACGGTCATCATCTCAATAAGGCCACACGGCCAAGGCACACGCCCGTGTCCTTAGTCCATGTGTCAAATTAAATTCCTAATTTCAGGTGCAGACTTCACTCGGCCTGGGCACATGCCCGTGTCAACCTAACATGCATGCGGACATACGGCCTCTCAACACGCCCATGGGGCTGACCGTGTGTCACACACGGCCTAGACACACGCCCGTGTGTCTACTCGTGTGGACATTTGTATGGCTATCTACCAAGCCAAATGCCACCCTACATAGCAACCATACATATACTCATTCAACTCAACATCTATCGTGTCCACAAGGCACTTCTAGGAACTCATAATTAAGACATCCACACAAGCATACACTTCATGAATTTCATCATCATTGAATATATAAACTTGTCAAGAGTTGGTCAAATTCCAATGACCATTTACAAAATAAATTGAATAACATTAATAGCCAACACATTGGCTAGCAAATATGACATAACACAATAACCAAGCCCTATACATGCCATACTCAAAATAAATCTAACTTTGCTATACCAAATAGAGGTTGATAGTGTGATTTCGAACTTCGACATTGCATGATCCCCGAGTTAGCTAGGCGATACTACAAGGAAGGGAAAATGATAGGAGTAAGCATAAAGCTTAGTAAGTTTGCATGAAATAAATAACAACATAAAGGCTCATAATGGCATCCATCCATTGCATTGAATAAAACACAAAGTCTTAAACATATTGACGTAACTTACTCATGCTTACTCTTACCAATTTCATATCATGTCTCATATCGTAAACATTTCTCGTGAATTACTCACATGTACCTGTATCACTTCATCACATAGATTTATCACTAATCTCATCTCTATTATAAACTTAGCTATTTACCCATTGAATTACTTGGGGATACTCGAAGATACATAATCATCATCATTCACATAAATACGACGCCAATGCCATATCCCAGATATGGTCTTACATGGGGTCACCTCTAGATACCGATGCCATATCCCAGATATGGTCTTATACGGGATCTCATATAAATTGTCGATGCCATAGCCCGGATATGGTCTTATACGATTCTCATATTTGATGCCGATGCTATATCCCATATATCGTCTTATACGGGATCTCAATTCGATGCCAAGGCAATGTCCCAGACATGGTCTTATACAGGACCTTATCCATCTCAGGTCTTGATGATATTATTCTCCCATTTATTAAAAGTCCAACCGGGACTTCCACATCACATTTCTCATTCAATATCATTACGCAAATTCATAGAAATATTATACAACATCACTAATATCAAACATTTAGAAACTTAATGACATGATGTTGAACTTATTACACACAAACTTACCTCTATTTCAAAATAGGCCAATTTGTCGATCTAGTCCGATACCTTGCCTTTTCCTCGGTCAAGGTTAATTCCTCACTCTTCTTGATCTATACTAGAAAATTAGCTCATTTAATTATCACATTAATCAATGCATTTCAAAAATCATACTTTGGCAAAATTACCATTTTGCCCTTAGACTTTCACAAAATGACTATATTACCCCTAAGCTCGTAATTCGATTCTAATCAAATTTCCTCCTTTTACAAGCCTAGATGAACATTTAT